>JASDQU010100778.1:256178-287783 GCA_032191745.1 Picea mariana
CCCCCCCCCCCCCCTCAGGATAGGGGTAACTAGTTAGATGATGTCTCAAGGCCCGTAGGTTGAAGACATGGAATGCCAAGATCCAGATGAGGAGGTAGAGACCCTCATCGCACCACACACCATCATTGATTGAAAACAAAAACATTCACCACACCAACATGGCCCAAAAGGGACAGTAGTTATTGAATCATGTGGTAACAATTCCATTCTTGTGGAAACTGTCATTTTAATAATCGAAGTATTTGAGCATGTTTCAAAGAGTCCTTTCTTGATTATGAAATTTTTTTCTTGAAAATTATACATTTTGCTTCATTTCACCATGGTGGTTGACATGGTTTCCTAGTAAGTGGGTCACCTTGGGAAAATGTATTATACTAGGGGGTCTCCTTGAATGATCATCATACCATTCCTGCATATACTTACCACTTTCCACACCTATTCCATTTTATTTTCTTATATTTTCTGTTTTCGGGCTTATTGACCCAAAGAAGGGCATGTACCTCACTTCATGGGAAGAAGGGGCTAAAGGCCTAGAGGTGTTGTAACTAGAAAATGTTAAAAGCCATTAATAATTCTTATATATGATCACCCTAAGTTCCTGAGAGAAATTAAACACTTCTCCATAAAAAATGAAGGACCTTTAAAAAAGAAAACACATAATTAATAAATGTCTCGCTTGTTGGGGGAATGCATTTGCGGTGTCTTTTACTTTCCTTGCACATGGCACTCAATATGTTCCTAACTTCAAGTGGAATTGTGATGCTCCTTACTTTCCATTGCACATATCACTCAATGTTTTGAACCATAATAAATTAATGGAAAATAAAAGGGATTGAAAAAATGTTGCATTGCAAACGAGGATGCAGCACACCCTCCACAAAGGCACCCATAAATGAGACAACATGAGCCCTTGTATGTCAAGAAACCCCATTCTCAAAAGTCACACCCCCATCCACCTCATACTCTTTAACATGAATTATAGAGGGTCTTCTTTGGAAACACTCCTTGACTTGGGGATTGGTCTACCCAATAGGGCACCATGACAACCCCACCATACTTAAATTTGGAAAGTTGTATAAGGTCTTTAGGCATTTGTTTAGGTTGAAAATGGGGGATTTAATGCACATGTTTGGGGGTTTATTTTATTAAATATGTCTTACTTGTCATGATAAATGTGACTTGTGGACCCTTGGAGGGCATACTTGTTTGTCTTTGTAGGGCTTTAATAGGTGAAGATCCATTCCATGGAAGAATTGTGCCATTTTGACCTTCATGGGGGATGAAAACCCCAAGGATGTATTCCATACCCCACAAGATGGGAAGAGGACCCTGAATCCATTGTACACTTGAGATTATAAGTGTTTCCTTAGAGTCACTTGGATAACACTAGGTGATGTAACATTCCCCAGCCCAACTGAGGGACATTACAGTGTGGAAAACTCACAGAAATGAAATTTTTGCTAACTAATTAAATTCCTGCAGCTTTCAACAATGAATTAAAACCATATTTAGCTACTATCTATAACCATTCACTTGATGCATCTATATCATGTTAAATTCAACATGAATGTAATCTAATAATTCAGCATAACAACATATAAATTATTTCCAAATAGACAGGTACATGCACAACAGTTAAACTCACAAAATAACACAACAACAAGATTAAGCACTTATCTTTTATAAACAGAAGTGAAACCAACCACTTGGAATGGAAGTTCCACTCCAACCATAGATTTGTTTCTCCAAATATCAACAAAATGTCACCCTTGAGTTGAGTCTAGTAATCCATAAAAGAGGGTGGTCTCTCATTGTCCACTCACATCTCAAAACTCCAATAATCCACGGGTATTCTCCTACATCTATCTCGATTTTCCACCATCTCTCTTCCTCTTGACTTGCCCAACCCAAGGAATTTACTCCTTCACTGATATCATTCCCTCATGTGTCCCATTCATTTGTCAAGGTCTCTCTAGCACATGTAACTAGGAATCTCTTAGTTGGGAACTCCAGGGAACTTGTTCTTAGGAAGAAATACCAATACATTGTAGAAACACTTGTTGTTTCAATGTAACTCACACAAGAGTTCACTCTTCATGCATGACAACCTGACTCTTCAATATTCATCTCCAAAATGCTCCAAAAATTCTCTAGCATGCTCTAGAATTCGTCCTCCATGGATGTTCCAGATCCAAGCTCTCTTTTATTCCCTCTACTTGTTGCTCATGCATAAAACTTGACTAACTAAAATTTTTCTTCCAACCCATACAAATTTCCTCTCCTTTGTCTTTATTTCTTGACTCCCACACTTCCCCAATATTATTGTACTCAACCCCATGTGCCCAATAACTTTGGGATGTGACCACTCACACCCAGCCTCTTACATGTATTCAATGATTGGCTTTGAGAATACTCAATCATAAATTAGAAGGTTCACATACCAATAGCAATTTTATGAAAATGGGTTGAATTAATATACATGGGTAATCCCCCCTTGGACCCTCTCTTGTTACACGTCAAAATTGCATGCTTACGCATCTCACTCTAAGTGTCGCAAATGTTGTAAAGTGTTATATGCACCTTAGTAAGTGTTGTCAAGTTCCATATGCACCTTACTAAGTGTTGCATGAAATTTTCCATGTGTTTATATGTGTTTTAACCCATTGAAACCATCAAATAAAATTTTTCATGATCCCTAAGTCATATTGGAGGAAGAAACCCATCATTTCAAGGTCAAAAACATGCTTTTTCTTTGGAAAATTGACCCTTTTTGGGGAATTTTTGAAGGGTAGCATCCCCATTCCCATGTATAGTGAGCACTAGTTATCCCTCTTCCATGTTAATGGAGAACTACTTTTGGAAACTAGCGCTCTATCCCTAACTATAGGGAAGCACTACTTTTGGTTAGAGGAAAAATTGGAGAATCCCACCTCTTTCTAAGGGCCAACTCTTGGAGATGAGGTTGGTTTGGATCAAATGCTATCCTATGGAACTATCCTAGGATTAGATAACCTAAAGGATCCATGTCATCAACTATCACAAAATCTACTCATGGTGGTTGAGCCTCCCAAGCCTATAAAAGGAGGCCATTTATTTCAGACAATTGGCTTAGATTGATGGACAGTTGGTTTGGATTGTTGGTTTTCATTGATGTCAACCTTTTCAGAGTGATATTGTAGATTGATGTCAACTCTTAGAGATTGATGTCAACCCTTGAGTGTGTTTGGTAGATCTAGAGGTATGGGTAAGGAACCCAAGTTCGGTTGAGGAATAATGTAATGAAGATCAATGTATATATAGGTAAGACTATTCTATATGGATAGTAGATGTCATGCCATTTTCGGTGATATGTGGAACATCAAATAACTCCTCACGGTTATAGAGTTATGGCATTGTGAAGTTGGAGAACCCTCATGAGTTATCTAGAATCCTCTAGAAGGTTAAAGAAGTCAAATTATTCTACAAGCCCCTAGAAGAAGTTGACTAGTCAAAGTGGGTGAAACTAGGAGTTAATCATGGGTATAGTTGTCGCATTAAGAAAATAATTAAAAATAAATTAGTTGCAACAAGACTTTGTGAGTTTGGTAGTCATGGTAAAGTAGTTGTGATGAGAAGATTGAATAGTCAAAGTGGTTGACCAAGGAAAAAAATTAAATAATAAAGTGGTTGCAACAAGAAGTTGCGAGTTTACTATTTATGGATAAGTCAAAGTTGTTGCAAAAGAAATTAATTAAATAATAAAGTTATTTGCAACTAGGAGTGGAGAACTTACTATTTGTGGAAAGTGGTTAAGTTAAGTGGACAAAGTGGCTAAGTGGACAAAGTGGTTAAGTGGACAAAAGTTGATACTTCTAGAGGAAGCTACATGGAAGTATAAATAAGAGAGAAAGGTTCTCACATTAGCACCTATTGAATATCATTGAATGTCTAGTTTGTGAAAGGTAATTTGGGCAGGTATTGTTGATAGAGAAAAGGGCAGAAAGAAAAGTACGACAGAAAAATGGCGAAAGAAAAAGTGTGGCAGACAAATCACGGCAGGAAAATTGTGAGGAAAAAAGTGTGGCAGGAAAAGTGTGGTAGAAAAAGTGTGGCAGGAAAATCGTGGCAGGAAAAGTACAGCATAAAAAGTTGTCGCATTAAGAAAGTAATTAAAAATAAATTAGTTGCAACAAGAATTAGTGAGCTTGGTAGTCATGGTAAAGTAGTTTTGATGAGAAGATTGAATAGTGAAAGTGGTTGATTAAGAAAAAAAAAAAATAATAAAGTGGTTGCAACAAAAAGTTAGTTAAGGGCAAAGAAATTATGAATTGAATAATTATAGAAAAGTTAGTTGCAACAAGAAGTTGTGAGTAATATAAATTATTTAAATAATAAAGTAGTCAAAGTGGTTGTAAAGAAAAATTATTTAAATAATAAAGTGGTTGCAACAAGAAGTGGCGAATTTACTATTTATGGATAAGTCAAAGTGGTTGCAAAATAAATTAATTAAATAATAAAGTTATTTGCAACTAGGAGTGGAGAATTTACTATTTGTAGAAAGTGGTTAAGTTAAGTGGACAAAGTGGTTAAGTGGAAAAAGTGGCTAAGTGGACAAAGTGGTTAAGTGGACAAAACTTGATACTTCTAGAGGAAGCTACATGGAAGTATAAATAAGAGAGAAAGGTTATCACATTAGCACCTATTGAATATCATTGAATATCTATTTTGTGAAAGGTTATTTGGGCAGGTATTATTGATAGAGAAAAGTGCGGCAGAAAAATTGCAGAAGGAAAACTACGACAGAAAAAGTGCGGTAGAAAAATCGTGACAGGAAAATTGTAAGGGAAAAAGTGTGGAAAAAAGTGCGGCAGGAAAAGTGTGGTAGAAAAAGTGCAGAAGGAAAATCGCGACAGGAAAAGTACGACATAAAAAATTGTTGCATTAAGAAAATAATTAAAAATAAATTAGTTGCAACAAGAATTTGTGAGTTTGGTAGTCATGGTAAAGTAGTTGTGATGAGAAGATTGAATAGTCAAAGTGATTGACCAAGAAAAATAAATAAATAATAAAGTGGTTGCAACAAGAAGTTAGTTAAGGGAAAATAAGTTATGAATGGACTAACTATAGAAAAGTTAGTTGCAACAAGAAGTTGTGAGTAAGATAAATTATTTAAATAATAAAGTAGTCAAAGTGATTGCAAAGAGAAATGATTTAAATAATAAAGTGGTTGCAACAAGAAGTCGCGAGTTTACTATTTATGGATAAGTCAAAGTGGTTGCAAAATAAATAAATTAAATAATAAAGTTATTTGCAACTAGGAGTGGAGAACTTACTATTTGTGGAAAGTGGTTAAGTTAAGTGGACAAAGTGGTTAAGTGGAAAAAGTGGCTAAGTGGACAAAGTGGTTAAGTGGACAAAAGTTGATACTTCTAGAGGAAGCTACATGGAAGTATAAATAAGAGAGAAAGGTTCTCACATTAGCACCTATTGAATATCATTGAATGTCTATTTTGTGAAAAGTTATTTGGGCAGGTATTGTTGATAGAGAAAAGTGCTAAGAGAAAAGTGCGGCAGAAAAATCAGAGAAGGAAAAGTGCGACAGGAAAATTGTGAGCAAAAAAGTGTGGTAAGAAAATCATGGCAGGAAAAGTACGGCATAAAAAGTTGCCGCATTAAGAAAATAATTAAAAATAAATTAGTTGCAACAAGAGTTTGTGAGTTTGGTAGTCATGGTAAAGTAGTTGCGATGAGAAGATTGAATAGTCAAAGTGGTTGACCAAGAAAAATAAATAAATAATAAAGTGGTTGCAACAAGAAGTTAGTTAAGGGCAAAGAAATTATGAATTGACTAACTATAGAAAAGTTAGTTGCAACAAGAAGTTGTGAGTAAGATAAATGATTTAAATAATAAAGTAGTTAAAGTGGTTGTAAAGAGAAATGATTTAAATAATAAAGTGGTCGCAACAAGAAGTGGCGCATTTACTATTTATGGATAAGTCAAAGTGGTTGCAAAATAAATTAATTAAATAATAAAGTTAGTTGCAACTAGGAGTGGAGAACTTACTATTTGTAGAAAGTGGTTAAGTTAAGTGGACAAAGTGGTTAAGTCGAAAAAGTGGCTAAGTGGACAAAGTGGTTAAGTGAACAAAAGTTGATACTTCTAGAGGAAGCTACATGGAAGTATAAATAAGAGAGAAAGGTTCTCACATTAGCACCTATTGAATATCATTGAATATCTATTTTGTGAAAGGTTAGTTGGTAAGGTACTATTGATAGAGAAAAATGTGGAAATAGAAGTGTGGCAGAAAAATTGCGGAATGAAAACCACAACAGAAAAAGTGCGGCAGAAAAATCGTGACAGGAAAATTGTGAGGGAAAAAGTGTGGAAAAAAAGTGTGGCAGAAAAAGTGCGGAAGAAAAATCGTGGCAGGAAAAGTACGGCATAAAAATTTGTTGCATTAAGAAAATAATTAAGAAAAAATTAGTTGCAACAAGAATTTGTGAGTTTGGTAGTCATGGTAAAGTAGTTGTGATGAGAAGATTGAATAGTCAAAGTGGTTGACCAAGAAAATAAAATAAAATAATAAAGTGGTTGCAACAAGAAGTTAGTTAAGGGAAAAGAAATTATGAATTGACTAATTATAGAAAAGTTAGTTGCAACAAGAAGTTGTGAGTAAGATAAATTATTTAAATAATAAAGTAGTCAAAGTGGTTGCAAAGAGAAATGATTTAAATAATAAAGTGGTTGCAAGAAGAAGTGGCGAGTTTACTATTTATGGTTAAGTCAAAGTGGTTGCAAAAGAAATTAATTAAATAATAAATTAATTTGCAACTAGGAGAGGAGAACTTACTATCTGTGGAAAGTGGTTAAGATAAATGGACAAAGTGGTTAAGTGGAAAAAGTGGCTAAGTGGACAAAGTGGTTAAGTGGTCAAAAGTTGATACTTCTAGAGGAAGCTACATGGAAGTATAAATAAGAGAGAAAGGTTTTCACGTTAGCACCTATTGAATAACATTGAATATCTATTTTTTGAAAGGTTATTTGGGCAGGTATTATTGGTAGAGAAAAGTGCAGCAGAAAAATCCCAAAAGGAAAACTGCAGCAGAAAAAGTGCAGCAGGAAAATTGTGAGGGAAAAAGTGTGGCAAAAAAGTGTGGTAGAAAAAGTGTGGCAGGAAAAGTACGGCATAAAAATTGTTGCAGGAAAATCGTGGCAGAAAAGTCATGGCAATAGAATGCTACAAGAAGAAAAAATTAATGGTTTTCATATGTGTAGTGTTGAATTTATGAATCTAGTTGAGGGTTTTCCTTGTAAATCTGTTGGATTCCCTTTTAGAAGTTTAGGTCTTGTTGTAGAATGGTTTTGAGGCACATCTATTGAAGTATATTGTTAGTGCACTTAGTTTGATTTATTGGCATATCTTGTGGTGTATTGTGAGAGACACTTGTTAGTGGTCTTGGTATATGATTGTCTTATGAATGATACATCTTTGAGGCTGCATAAAAGTGAGGTTATGGAACATGGTTTGATGTAAGGGTTTATGGTATTTGGTTATGGATAGTGTGATGTATTGCTAGAAAACTTTTGATGGTTATATTGGTATATGTATTTGGTATATGGTTGAGGTACATGTTGGGTACATGGTTGAGACAAGTAGTTGATGAGTTGGCACATACATGAGCTGTATAGTTGATGATGTTGGTACATCTTGATGAGTCATAGTTGATGTGTAGTTGATGCATGATTTGTACAGACTTGGTACATGATTGGAGACACTTGTTAGTAGTATTATTGACACATGGTTTATGGATGATGTAGCATGTTTGTCTTGGTATATTATTAGAAACACATATTTATCTTGGTGATGATTATGAGTTGTTGTAATATGATTGGTTGATGCACATCTTGGTGATATTGTGCATATGGTTGAGATTTGTCTTAGTGATTGATCTTGGTGAGTAGATCTTATTTGGTGGATAAGATTGATGAGACAGGTTGTTGTGATAAGTTATTTGTACAGGTTTTGTGCATGGTTGATTCATTTGTTTATGGTATAGGTTGAGGTACAGGTTGATGCATGGTACATGTTGGCACAAGTTATTGGTACAGTTTGATTATAGGTTGTTTGGTACAGGTTGTTATAGGTTATTTGTTTCAGGTTGATTGGTACAGGTTTACAAAAGTATATCTCACAATGATAGTGTGACAGTGGTTACACCATTCTACTTATATTTCAGGGTGGTTAGACGAGGAAAGGATAGGTGGTTGTAGCCACCTTCCGGTTGTAATTGGAGAACAGAGGGGGTTGTATCCTCCCTCTGGTTGTAGCCAGATAATTGGGGAGTTGGAGCTTCCCTCAGGTTGTAGCCTTAGAAAATAGGGGGTCAGAGCCTCCTTCTAGTTGTAGTTGGAGAATTGGAAGTTGGTGCTTCCTTGAAAGTCATTCTTGACATATAAGAAAATCATTTTGTGGTTTTCTCCCGCATTGGGTTTCCATGTAAATATTGGTGTATTGTGTATTGTGTGGATGTGTTTGTTATTGTTTATTATGAAATGATGAATGTTAATGCTTATGATACAGTAAGATATTGATGATGAATAGATGAACATGGTTAAATAAGTAAAATAATATACTTTGTGGTTTAAAGGATTAATAATTGGTATAATTGTTCATTATTGATTCACCCCCCCTCTCACTAATCCAATAATTGTTATCAGAGCAGGTTCCTTCAGGAAATAGTTTAACCACTAGAAGAAGATCATGGATTATTCTGAGAATGGAGTACCACTGTTTAATGGTCAAAATGGTTTAAAGTATGAGATATGGAGCGAAAGGATGAAAGTATTTTTAAAGGAACAGGGGTATGATATTTGGCAATCAGTTGTTATAGGATATGATAGTTCAAAAATGGAAAAGATTACATCAAAGAAGGAACTGAAACGAAATAACAAAATTGCAATGGATTTCATTTTGGAAGGACTATATGATTCAATAAAGGAAAAAGTGGGTAAATGTTCATCAACTAAATAACTTTGGGATAAGTTACATAATATCGATTCTTCACCAATCACAGAGTTAGAGAATGTCAAAGAAGAGGCAGGTATAGATCAAGAAGAAATATGGTCATCATGTCATACTGATTCAGAATATGAAGAGTACATAATCAATAGAAGTATGTTGTTTTGATTTAATTGTGAAAAAAACGAACATCTTGAAATGGAATTCCATGAAGGAAATGAGACAGAAAAACTAATTGAAATAGAAGACAATTATGAAGTAAAATTGATAAGTGCTTTAGATGAACTAAGAAAATAAAGAGAAGAAAAGAAGTCACTCAAGAAAGAATTGATGAAACAAAATGAAAGTGTTCACATTTTTTAAGAAGCCCAACATGTCATTAAGAACTTAAGAACTCAGCTAGAAGAAGCCAGAAAGATCGAAGAAAATCTTGAATATCAAAAGAAATATTTGGAAGCCACAGAAGGAAGAAGCATAAATGAGAGAGAAGACATTGACAGATCATATTAAGAAAATAATTAACGATCTAAACCAGCTTGAGGCAGAGTTTGGTCAAGAAGAGAAAGGACTTGAAGAAAAATAATTACATTAAAAATCCAGCGTGAAGAAGTGAAGAAAATAGAAGAATTCATGAAGTCTCAGATAATGAAAAAAGAAGAAGAGGTTGAGAAGCTTGAAGAAGAATTTGTCACATTGAGAAGTAAAATAGTCAAGCTCAACAAGAATGTTGAAGAGACAAAAAAATCTGCATCAGTTGTAGAGAATGAAGAGAAGCACTCTAGATTTCTAGAAAAGAAGAATGAAGAAAAGACCAAGAGTTATGCAAAATTACTCAAAGGAAGGAATCATGGTCAACCATAATCTAAGAAAATTAATAAAGATACATCTTCAAGAAGACCATCCATGTTCAAGCCACAAAGAAGCTTCAATCATGATCATGATCAGTCAAGGAAGAACTTCAGAAGCACTACACCACAAAGAAGATCATTCACTCCTAGGTATGTAAATTTCTTTTATGGTCATTGTTTTCATTATACTAACTTTGGACATAGGGTTTCATATTGCAGGGATTATAAAAGAAATGTCCAAGCAAGAAATGCTTGTGTGGCCCCATGTAACATTGAATGTTACAAATGTTATAACTATGGACACATAGCTTGTAATTGTAGAAAAATGATCGATACTTCCATGAAAGAGAACACTGATATCAGATATAAGAAAATATGGATAAGAAAACAGGAAGAACATGTGAACAAAGACCAGGTCCCAGAGATCGCAAGATTGGCAATAAAATGAGATGAAGACAAATATACAAAGAAAAGGGAAGATGTTAGATACAGAAAGGTTTGGAAAATAAATGAAAGAAAATAAAAATAGGTAAATAAGGAACAGGTTCAAGAGATTATACTTTCAGGAATTGTAGTGAAATATGAATCCACATACAGAAAGAAAGAAGTCATAGTTCAAAGAGATTAGGAATCTACTGATGAAGATGATGATGACTCCACATCATAGTAGGATTTTGTTTTAGCCATCCAAATTAGAGACTCCTAGGTAATATGAATAATAGACAGGGGGAGTCTATGCGGTAACTGAGACAGACCAGAGAACCATCATTTGAGTAGCTTGTAGAGTTTGAGTAGACTAATTCAAAGAAGTCAGTTAGCAGAAGTAAAGTATGATAGATTAATCAGTTGTAGTAGTGAAGACTTCATGATAGTACAATGACATATGGGTCAACATTATGGATAGTTGTGTAGCAGAGTCTTGGACAATATGGACAGATATGGATTCGTAAGAACATTTAGCAGGTTTAGATAGATATATGAAAGTGGATTAGAGCATGGATTCATAGATTGGTTCAAGGAGTGGTCCAAAGACAAAGGAACATTATCATAATGGATGATAATTACACAGGAATATTTGAATTCTTATTCTTGAATGATTTTCATATATGTCAGTTGATTACACAAGGAAGCACCAATGGATAATAACTCCAAAAGGCAGTAGGTACATGAAGACTTATATTTTTTCAACACAACATCTTGCAGAGAATTCAAGAGAGAGAAATAGAACCAAAAAGATAGGTAGAAATATCATTCATAGAAGTTGTTAGATAGAGAGGTAAGAATAGAGGTATGATTCCATGGGAAGAGATTCATCAAATGCAGGATAGAGAGTTAGATTCTTGGAGAGAGAGCATAGAGACATGTTTCTAGGGGGAGAGATTGTCACAAGAGAAGAATCAGTGATATGATTTCAGTGTTGCATTAGAGTGATACCATTTTTCAAAGGGGGAGATATTATTCATATGAAGGGAGAGAGAGTAATCAGAGGCTTAGAAACACATAGAAAATATCAAAGACATTTAGACAAGGGGAGAAACCCAAAGGAGAGTTCATTCAGGGGGAGTGTCCCCAAGGAGAGATACCCTTTTCCATTGATTTCAAAGGGGGAGAGATAGAAAAATTGATGAGGAGTATGAGAACGAATGTTATCATGACTAAGTGTTTCCATCAATGTCGGTGTTTCCATCAATGCCAAAAGGGGAGATTGTCAGACAATTGGTTTAAATTGATGGAAATTTGGTTTGGATTGTTGGTTGTCATTGATGTCAACCTTTGGAGAGTGATATTGTATATTGATGTCAACTTTTAGAGATTAATGTCAACCCTTGAGTGTGTCTGGTAGCTCTAGAGGTATGGGTAATGAACCCAAGTTTGGTTGAAAAATAATGTAATGAATATCTGTGTATATGTAGGAAAGACTATTCCAAATGGATAGTACATGTCATGCCATTTTTGGTGATATGTGGAACATCACATAACTCCTCACGGTTAGAGATTTATGGCCTTGTGAAGTTGTAGAACCCTCGTGAGTTATCTAGAAGCCCCTAGAAGGTCAAAGAAGTCAAATTATTCTAGAAACCCCTAGAAGAAGTTGACTAGTCAAAGTGGGTGAAACTAGGAGTTAATCATGGGTATAGTTGTTGCATTAAGAAAATAATTAAAAAAAAATTGGTTGCAACAAGAAGTTGTGAGTTTGGTAGTCATGGTAAAGTAGTTGTGATGAGAAGATTGAATAGTCAATGTGGTTGACCAAGAAAAAAATTAAATAATAAAGTGGTTGCAACGAGAAGTTAGTTAACGGAAAAGAGGTTATGAATTGACTAACTATAGAAAAGTTAGTTGCAACAAGAAGTTGTGAGTAAGATAAATTATTTAAATAATAAAGCATTCAAAGTGGTTGCAAAGAAAAAATATTTAAATAATAAAGTGGTTGCAACAAGAAGTGGTGAGTTAACTATTTATGGATAAGTCAAAGTGGTTGCAAAAGAAATTAATTAAATAATAAAGTTATTTGCAACTAGGAGTGGAGAACTTACCATTTGTGGAAAGTGGTTAAGTTAAGTGGACAAAGTGGTTAAGTGGAAAAAGTGGCTAAGTGGACAAAAGTTGATACTTCTAGAGGAAGCTACATGGAAGTATAAATAAGAGAGAAAGGCTCTCCCATTAGCACCTATTGAATATCATTGAATATCTATTTTGTGAAAGTTTATTTGGGCAGATATTATTGATAGAGAAAAGTGCGGAAGAAAAAGTGCAGCAGAAAAATCAAAGCAGGAAATCTGCGGTAGAAAAAGTGTGGTAGGAAAACTGTGGAAAGAAAATCGTGATAGGAAAAGTGCAGCAAAAAAAGTGTGGAAGGAAAATCGTGGCAGGAAAAGTGAGACAGAAAAATCGCGGTAGGAAAAGTGCCTCAGAAAAACCACGGAAAAAAAAGTGCAGCAAAAACTGTGGCAGCAAAACCGCTGTAGTAGAACACTATAAGAAGAAAAAATGTATGGTTTCCATATGTGTAGTGTTGAACTTACGAATCTGGTTGAGGGTTTTCCTTGTAAATCTGTTGGATGCCCTGTTGGAAGTTTAGGGCTTGTTGTAGAATGGTTTTGAGGAAGATCTATTGAAGTATATTGTTAGTGCACTTAGTTTGATTTATTTACATATATTTTGGTGCATTGTGAGAGATACTTGTTAGTGGTATTGGTATATGATTGACTTATGAATGTGTTGAGCGCTCAACACACCCTAAAAACTTTTATGAAATTCTGTCACTTTTGGGTACCACTTTTTTTCTTTTATTTTGCTATCTAAATGAGTTCAATATGGAGGGATGGTTTATTTGGTTTTCATGAATCTCATCGATCAAATTAGATTTGTTTGAACTTGTTAAATGAAACATTCTGTCTAAAATAACTTGGCATTCCAACTAAGAATCTATAGCTAACATTGTGAAAAGCACGCTTGTGTTCGGTGTCAAAAAAATCCAAGAAGGTAAAATGACCACATAGTAACAATAATCACCTATCGTCAATGTATCTTCGACATCGGTAAAAGGTAGAGTAAGTTGCACTAGTTTTTCGCCATGCAGATTCAAGAGATAGTTGATTCCCATCGATGTCAGAAAATACGAGAGGAGTAAACATTGACATGATCCATGATAAAACCCCAATATTCGGTGACAGATGCATTGGTTCGGGGTTGGCGAAATATCGAAGATTTAAATCATTGTAAATTTCCGCATTGACACATCGTCGATCGCCGATCCCCGATGCACTTTCGGCGTCGAAATTTTTTCAAGGGAGTTAATCTGAGAGAACTTGGTTAAGCTTATTATCAATCGTCGATCCTTGATACTTTTCGACATCAGTGGGGTAGGATATGTTGTTAGAAAGATTAGCTAAGGAAACGTCCCTGATTCTAAATAACACGATTAAACGAAGACGTTGGTTTCAAGTGCCACGTGTCTTTGCCACATAGGATTTTTCGTACTGTCAAGTTTCTCCTCGAGTCACCTTAAGGTTCCCTATGTCTTAGTTACACTTCCGAGTCAAATTTGCCACATTATCTTTGTACGGAAATATGGATCGGTGTCAAATATTTTGCCCGAAGATATCAATGAACAATGTTTAAAGAGAAGCCCCGACTCCCGATCCACCAATTATATTAGTGAAATGATGGGATGTATTTTAGCACGACATACGATCAGATTCTATCATTTAATAGGCCAATTAATGTTTCACCCCACATACATTATTACCCCGTGCACCGATCGAACAATGTGAATTTGAAATCGTCGATAAGCCACATTATAGCCCGCGCTCGCACTGTGGACCTACAATCAAATTTAATTTTAAACGCAATGAATATCTGGTGACAGGTTTTGTAGAACCACACTCATATCCCAAATTGAATAGTCGATGTGACAAGGTAAGTTCATCTCTGTTTAAATCACAAAAATAACTTCGAACACTTCCATTCTATACACAATTTTCCATTTCCAGAACATTCAAAGAAGTGAAGCGAGCGTCTCAAGACTGTGTTGATTCTCAGACCATCAAAACCAGGTTAAGCTAGCAACAGAGGTATGTGTTAAATTTTATTAGTTCAACAATCGTAATTTTTTATATATCAGCATTTGATCTTTAACATAGCGTCTAACTATGTTCCAACTGCAGAAAAAAATGCCTCCAAGAAATCCAATGACCAGATGCTCGCCGAGGGCACCTAAGTTAAAGGAAGCAGAAATTGATGAGGGTTCTTATCCCAACACTGCGAGGCAGTTGGAATACACTCCTAGGGAGGAGTCGTTCATTAAAACCTCATCCAAGAAAGAATTCATTCAACCCCCAGTTTTTGGTGATATCGAAGTATCCATTAGGTAAAAAATAATGCTCCCACAATGGGGAGATCTATTCAATAGAATCAACCAGGAATATTACCCGGAGTATATCCCACACAACGACCTGGATGTTAGGGTGCTCGATGACCAAGTGTTCTCAAATATCCAACGGTCGTGCTTGCACATGGTAGCCTACCAAACTTAAGTTTTCCCATGCATTGATATTTTGAGATGGCTGATTGATCATACGAATGCTCAGAAGTGCCTCATTAATGACAATAATGGTGGGTGTGTTGGGGTTTTTCTCCCAACAGAGGTTCAGAAGTAGTACAAAATTAGGGACCTAGAGGAGCAGATGAACATAGACTTTGTGGCTAGGTTATATGAGTTACATGACACTAACCGATTAATGGCTTCCTGGTGGAAGGAAGACAAGAACTTTACAAATCGGAGCAATGACTAGTACGTGACAGTGAACCTAAGGGAGCCATATATCTACTTGATGGATCTAATCTGCCGACTATATGGACAAAAGGACTGCTCCAAGTTCTCAAAATCATGGATGCCCCTGGCATACACTGTGACAATATTTGGGAGTAGCTTCAACTGGGGAACAATTATCTCCAAGCAATTGAGCATTAGTGTGTACCAGGCTCAGACGCAGAAAGAAGGAGAAGCACACACTTTTCACATGGCCTCGTATCTGCTAGATGTAATCTGCATGAAAAATGTATTCGCCAGGATGAATTTGAGTTGGCATGTTGTAGAACTGCCTGCTCATGTCTACTTCAAAATATTATGGGAGAACAGGTACAAGAAATCTTATGCCCTTATTTGTGATGAATTCATCGCCCGAGTTTATTTCATTTTATTTAAAAAGGAATGCCCAAGGTTGTTTGTAGCAGCCAAGAAGATGATATCCAAGGTAGGCCACTGGTATCTAGAAGAACACACAACCTATATCAGGGTGTTTGGGGCCACCAGAGCACCACACTTACTCCCTGCTCACGTCCCAGACTGGCTCATTATAGGGGAAATATGTTAATAGACTATCCTGCAGGGCTATAATGCCACACTAGTTAAGGACAAGAAACGAGCATTTATACCCTACGACTTTCATGTGGAGTTTTATATGGTGAAGAAAATTTCTCAAGCCAAACAAGAAGGTTTGAGTCATCTTGAATTCAGGTTCCTGATAGGCCGGTTTTGCAAGAATGACCCTAAAGGCCTAGTCCTCCAACACGCTTCATAAGTATTGTCCTATTTTCCATATGCGCATGACAAGTTTTAGGATGAGATTTTTACAGAATACGCTCAAGATTGGGAGGAGGTTCTACAAAGGAACGCCCACTCGAAAATGACCAGTTTCAAAGTTGTGAGCATGGATGAGCAATTTGAGACAATAGAGCAGTCGGCTCAAGAAGCTCTCAAGGTTAGAGAGGAAATCAGAGTAGTAAATACCACAGAGGCACAAAGGAGAGGGTTGTTGTTACTAGAAGGAACCCAGAGAGTCATTGACTAGTTAGAGAATGATCCTCAACTCATAGAAATGATGAGGATCCCCTCGGACGACCCAATCACAATTAGAGAGGATCCAAGTGTCTTACAATCAATACAACTGGAGGAAATCACTGGTCTGGAAAACCCTAGAGTTCCATCACCACATATCAGATCACTAGTGACCATTACAACGCAACATGAGGTTTTAATAACGTCAGATGAAACAGGTGTATCGAACCACCTGTTTGATCTAATAACTATCTATGACAATGAAGAGAGTTTAGAGGTATCCCTGGTAACTCCGATACTGATTACAGAGGAGAAGGAACCTGAGAAAACATCTTCCCCAAGTCCCGATGCTTCAATTCAAAACCTTCCACAGAGAGACCATGAGGTTGAAAGTGTCTTATACATTGAGTTTCTCGACATTTTAGAGACCCAAAAAGACATCTCAAGGGATTAGCTAGGATCGAGTGGTCAAAAAGAGAAAGTTCAATGGAAAGAGATTGACACCTTAGTAGCCAATTACCAAGTAAGGACTGAACATATCACTAATTCTTCAATTTTGGCTGATACCTCACATGTCGATCAACAACAAATTGAGGTCGAGCCATCAGAGCATATGAAAGAAGTCGAGCAACCAATACCAGAACAAATACACACAACAGGGAGCCTGGGAAACACTCTAACCTGAGGAGAACAACAAATCCCTGAGCTTATTGATGAGGTCATCGATATACACATGATCTCTTACAAAGGGAAGAGGAAATATATCATGAAGAGGACCACTAATAAGAGAATACTCATGTTGGATAGCTCGATTCTCATCACTACGGAGGAGAAGTTGCTCAGTAAAGAACATGCAAAGACCTCTGAGCTCATCAACACAGGAATGGCTATCGCGGATGACACATTGGATTGAGAAAGGAGAGATGAAAAGGAATTGGCCACTGCACTAAAAGAGTTGGAGCATGTTGTGATTCTTATATGTTTAGTATAATGCACTCATTAATTATCAATCCGGGATTCGTAATCAACAGAGTTACAAGACACCAGTAACAAAGGCAATTTCTAATGTCACGAGTATAGAATTAAACTAGATTATGCATGTTGGAAACAAATCAAAATAGCAAATTGCAATGCACTTTGGTTGTCTTTCACAAAGAGGCTATCTACTCCATTATGGCACATGCAAGTATGAGATGGAGTTGGTTTGAAAGATCAACTCTACTATCTGACCCAGAAAACTAACTATGCAATCCACACTTCTTAAAGGGAAATCACATATCAATCATCAAGACATAGCATGGGTAGTTCAATAGTCAATATATTGAGTATGTTGTGGTTCACAATGTGCTGTTGTGAACTTCACTAGTTCTCCTTCAAATATGTCTAACTACTACTACCAACATTCATGTCTAAAAACCAAATTCATAAAAATAGAGCATATGAAAAAATAGAGCAAGTAAGGATCTCTAAATAATTATATAATGGAAATCCTAGTCTAAGTTGTACTGCTATCATCTAACAGAGTTAAAACTTCAGCTAATTTAATGTTTACAATATTGAAAACAAATTCTAATGTTAATCTACGAAGATGTTGACCTTTGTTGGGCAGTGGACCCTTGCCGCTTCAATAGGTCAGCTATTGAAGTCTATAGTAAGCTTGTCTTCAACCCACACATTACTCTCACTCAAATCTCAAAACATAACATCAAACTTTTGTTAACAACTCAACTCATATTCAATCATAGACAATCAAGACATGGAGATAAATGACATTCTTCTATTAGTCTTCACTCAGAATATGTCCTGCAATATCATACACTGCTTCACATGTTGGTAATATGATAACTCTCCTCTTCCACCATCCTTGCCATGACTATTTAATAGTCTTAGTCGTGAAACACAGGGAGGTGAAATGATTTGCAAATTAGTCAAATGCTTAAATTTAATTATTCGGTTACATCTTTTAGCTTCATCCTCATGACATGAAGTGCATGAGGATGAGGCAATCAAAAAACTATTCTAACATAGCCTTGCTAAAGCAAATAAACATCCACTAATTGTCTTGGGCGATCTGGAGCTAAACTTGGTACATTCAGTTCTCTATATTGGTACCAGATTGTAACAGGTAGATGGTACCGGATCACAACAGTGCGCAAATGGTGGTACTGGATCATGACAGTCCACGGTCGGTGGTACCGGATCGCAACAGATGAGATTTTAGTACCGGATGCATTTGGTATCAGATTTAGACAGTGGCAGTCTTGGCGCACAAGTACCAGATAGATGAGATGGTACAGGAAGGTTGGATATCTAGAGGTCAAAGATTATACATGGCAAATTGAAGCATTAGTACATGAAATATTTAATTCCTTAATTCAATAAACCACAAAATGCATGAATTAACCATACTTTACCTTATGACCTTATAACTGGCTAATGGTAGCGTTCTTGTCATTCACCCAAGCTTTAGGTAAGCCAAAAAGGTATAGATGAAGAGTATAATAGGGTAATGAGGATGTCAATTTCGGGTCTCAACATTCCCCCATGCCAAAATCATTGCATGTCCTCATGCAACTGAAAACAAACCCAAAATTTTTCAAAACTTGAGACTGTGTTCTTTACTTTGGTGGATCAATGATATTGATGGATGAAGCCTCTTCTTTCAGCTCCCTTTTGATGACCCTAACGTATTGTAGGAGTCGTAATACCTTCTTGATCTTGTTAGAAGTCTCTTCATGGTTGTCTTGAAGCTGTTGGCTGGTTGCTTTCAATTGCTCATTTTCCTTTTTGATATACCTGTCCAAGAGTTGGTATTCCTTCACTTCTTGTTTGAGTTCCTAATTTTGTTTTTGCAATTCCCTAATCTTTTTCTTCATTTGTTCTTTTGTCAATGTCTTTGTTGACTCCATCATTACTAGCTAGATGCACTCCCTTTCCTGGACTTCCTCCCTCATCCCACATAAAGTAATAGTGGCTTGCTCCTCGGTCAAACTATGGATGTCATCTTGGACTGGTAAATCCTCAGAAGCGGAGGTAAGATCAATTGGATCTTCCTGTGTATGAGGACTAACTATTGTTTTTTCCTTCTTTGCCATGCTCCTCGTAGTTATTTTACAAGGAGGTACCGGATCAGGGGTACTCACAAGATTCCTTTTCTTCTTTTCTAATTGTGAAATGATGATAGGGAATTGTGCCATAGACTGTTTACTTTTATTTTCTGAGCTATGCTTCCCTTTCTTCATCATTTTTGTCTAATGGCCCTCTTTCTCAACTGCCACCATTGAAGTCTCCTCTACTAATTTGTTTTTACCTTTTGATTCGGACCTTTTAAAATTTTTATTGACTGTGGAAGAGGGCCCTTCTTTTTCATGTTGTCTCACTGCCCTAGATGATGGTGGAGTTGTCTTATCCTTCTTTTCCTTTTTCTTTTGAGGTTCCTTATTTTTCTTTGGAGCATGTTGGGTTTCCTCCACAGGTTTGTTTTCTATGGGAAGTTGTTGAGTGATAATATTTTTCCAACTAATCCTATGTTTCCTAAGTTCATGTAAAAATAACATTTTAATGAGACCTTGATGGTAAATGCTAGTCTTCTCAGTTTTGGATATGGATTTAACACCTCTTACCATTTTGTTCAAACTCATCCATAGAAAATATGGGAAATCAATTTCAGGGCCTCCTTCAAAATGTAATAGAAGCCCAAGATGATATATAAAGGTCACAACATGCGTACCCTCACAAGTGACGAATGGTTGAAGACTAGTAATCATTGGATGATACTCTTCCTTGATATAGTTCCTAGGGATCCCCTTTTTCCAGTCAGGGTGTTAATGATCTTCTTTCAATAATTGTTGGCACATTTCCTTGTTGATTCCTACACCTTTGAAGTATTTGTCTCTTTTGTTAGGTAATCATGTGACCTCCCTTAAGGTTGCTTCATTGATTGTCAATTGTAGATTGCCTATATGTGCAATCTCTCCATCGTAACCCTGAATAAATTCATGAGATATATTTTCGTGCCAGCTTGTGAATTTTTCCAGAAATGGCATCCATCCCGATCTAGCATATTTTTCTTGACATAATTGGAACTCCTCGATTTCCATATAAATTTGGAAGATCGATTCGTGTCTACTAACGACCATCGTTATAAGTTGTGAGAAAAGGATCGGGCTGTAGCAGAAGGATTTGGTCAATTGATGAGGGTAAGGGTTTGGTACCAGAAAGGAGTAGGCTCGGGACTGGAGAAAGATCACGAAAAGGGGGAATATGGTGATGTTGTTGATAATGTGAATGGTAGGTTTAAGTAAGGATGTCGTAAGGAAAATTTATGACTAGGTGAGGCTTATTTGGATGGCTTCACAACCAGATAAGCCATTTCATTTCTACCCGTTACTATAATGATGAGGGCAAGACATTGGGTATCAAAGCATCATTTTGGGATAGGTGATTGGACTTTCGAGTGGTGAATTTGATGTTGAATCATGGTTCATGACATAAGATAGGTTCGTGAATTGCTTAAGGATGAAATATATTCGTGGCTTATCATTACTAGACGTGCTTCATATTTTGATGTGATTTTGCCCTTAACCATGTTCGAGCGCTATAAGAGAATTGATTAAGTTTAGGCATATGGGTATGAGGGATAGGTGCATGGTTTTAATAAGATCTAGTATATATTTTCATACTTATTGTAGTTTTATGAGCATAGAAAAATAAATACCATGTTACCTTTGCTTTTCCCTCTGTATGATCAATACCCATAGCATGTGTGACTGCTTGTAAATTGTCAAAATTCATCCTTTTAGACTGAAGCTTCTTGAAAACTTGGTATGGGAATATCCTGTACTTCTTTTATTCCGTGCTTATCTTCTTTTGTATTTGATTCTGCAGGGTGATCATGTGATTCTAAAAAAGAGTTCTAAAGGGGCTCTTTGACCTTCCCCCATGCCGAAGATGTTGTATATTTGTATGCAAGAAGATTCAACATTTTATATCACAATGGATAAAAGATGATAAGAGCAAAAAAACCAATCAAATTCCAAAAGTACATTTATCACCTAGCATATGATCTAATACCTAAAAAGTGAAATTTCCCTTCTTTTGATGGATTATTGATAAAGGTAGCATTCAGCAGTGAAACAGGGAATATTTATATGTTTGCCAAAAGAACAGATCCCACCTAACTTGCTTCAGAGATTTACTATCATTGTATGTTTATAGATAAATTTCACAGTATAAGTAGATTAGACTCCCTAGTTAGGGCTCCACTCTTAAGAAGTTTCCTTCTTAGGTAATGTAGGCTTTAGATGCCAGACCGGTAAGTTGACTTAGGGTGATTCTCAAATGGACATTTTCTTGAAGTAATTATGTTGCTGATTAATCTGCAGTTTGTATCTCATGAAAGCCAATAGTGACCTTTGCTCTTTTTGTTTTGGATGACAAAAGTGAATTTTTCAATCAAACAAGTATAGATGAGACATTTCTCAACCAGAACCCACTGCCAACAAGCCTGTTCAGTACTCCAGTGGGGTAGTTCTGATAATTAGTGAGAGGTTCCTTCCCCATGTAGAATGCCCCATTGCCAACAGGCCTGTTCAGTACCCTGATGGGTTTGCCTAGTCATACCACAGACCGGTACCCGCTGCTAGCAGACCTGTTCAGTGTCCTGGTGGGTTAGTCTCTTAAACCCTTTTTCCATCAGAGGCTTCTTGTCCATAGTCATCTATTTTGATTTTTATTAAAGAGTGCTTTGCATGGTGATAGGGGAGGCTCATCTGAAAACCTTTTTACAGGATAGGATGGTATTGGGTTGGAAGGCATATACTCTTCTTTTGAATGTATTTTAAAGATTTGTCTGAAGGAAAAATAAACTTTTATGCACATTATTTCTTTAGAGTGATCCAGATGTATAATTTTGTCTGAATTTGTCCATAAGAGAATGACCTAAAGTTTCCTTAGGGTACTGGTACATCCTCTTCCATAAAAAATTTGGTAGTGTGCCCATGGTAGAGAGTGTTCATATACTCATATGTTACTCTTTAATAAGATAATACAGTGAATACTATTGAAGTCTGGTTAGGGTGAGATAGTTACTTATAGGCTAATATATTTGTTTTCCTTTAAATCATGCTGAAATACTGGGTAAAGGCAACTTCTAGTCTTTGAAGCAGATTATGGTTCTTTGAGAAATCATAGGGAAAGATTGTGTCCCCCTTTTTATTTTGTTTTTAAGAAACAGAACCAAAAGAAATTAAAATACTTCTCAGCAACAGAACCAAAAGAAATTAAAATACTTCCGTGTAGTTGTTAGCAGAACCAAAAGAAATTATTGCTTCACAAGGGCTGTCATTTGATACTGCATTCGGCTTCTTGGTTCCAACTTAAGTGGTTGTTTGCATGGCTTTGTACTTCAGATTAATTGACATAAGATTTTGAAGTATGCGTAGTATGCTTTGTCAATTAGGTAATGTGTCTTGATAGCACTGTAGAAGGACAGACTTCTGGTACCAGACTGCTGGTACCAGACCAGAACAAGATTTTTGGTACCGAAGCAGAACGAAATATGGTTGATGCCTACAAATTTATGTTTAGCAAGTCCGTGAAGGATCAAATAAATTATAGAAATTTACTTACAAAAAAAAAGAAAAAAATTGCAAAAGTAAAACAAAAGGAGGTAAGAATCTCTTGTTACCTTCAACTTATTAACAAAATTCGATCCACACCTATGTAAAAAAAAATTCAAATAAACCAATCAATCAATGTGGATCAGTAGGAGGGTCTCCTTCCTTACTGATCATCTGCATATCTAAATTTTGTAGTATACGAGTCAAGAATTCTTCTTTTGACAGAGGTTTGTTGTAAACTCGCAACCGGTGACCATTCACAAGTAGTGGTGTCTGTTGTTCATCAATTGTATTTATCCTAATTGAACCATTATCGTAGACAGTGTGAATTTCATAAGGTCCCATCCAACGGGTGGTTAAATTAACTTTGAAGTTCTTGAATCTGTTGTCATACAATAGGGCCCAATCCCCTTGTTGGAAATTTTTCTTTTTGAGATACTTGTCATGCCATTTTGTTCTCTGTTCTTGAATGAGGGTAGTTCTCTGAAGTTATTCCGGCCTGGTTTCATTGAATTCATTAAGCTGCAAGAGTCTTTGTTGTTGGGCTTCATCCAAGTTCATGCCAACTTGTACTACAGTCCTGAAGGTTTTGATATGGAATTCTATGGGAAGAAGCACCTGCTTCCCATACACTAACTCATAGGGTGTATGTTCTGTTGTATTCCTCCAGGTAATTCTATAAGCCCATAAGGCTTCTAATAATCTGTCAGCCCAATCCTTATGGTGCAGCTGTACTGTTTTGGTAAGAATGGACTCAATAACTTTGTTGGTAGATTCTACTTGTCCATTTGTTTGTGGATAGTAGGGTGTAGATTTCCTGTGTTTGATTTGGTATTGTTTTGTAATAGCTTTCACTAAATGAGAGGTAAATTGAGTTCCCTGATCAGTCACAATTTCTCGCGGTACACCAAATCTAGTAAAGATATCATTAAAAAGGAAATCTACCACTGATTGTTCACTTGCAGCTGGTAAAGCTTTTGCTTCAACCCATTTAGTGACATAGTCAGTGCATACAAGTATATACTTTTTCTTTTTAGATGCAGGGTTAATGGGCCCTACAAAATCTAATGCCCATTTCTTGAAAGGCTCAATAACTACTTTGGATTGAAGTGGCATTTGGTCTCGTGTAGTAGGCTTACCCATTCGTTGGCATTCATCACAATTGGATACATAGGTTTTAGCATCTCTGAAAATATGGGGCCAGTAGTAACTAGATTGCAGAACTTTGTAAGCGGTCCTCTTGTCTGCGAAGTGTCCTCCATAAGGACCATCATGGCAGGCTTGCAAAATATCATGAATTTCATCTTCCCTTACACATCTCCTGATCACCAAATCTAGTCCTGTTTTGTAGAGGCAATCATCGTGCCACATGTAATTTGCACTTAGTTGAATTACTTTCTATTTTTCTCTAGGAGACAATTTCTGAGGCATCTTCCCTGTCACAAGATAGTTAGCGACATCTGCATACCACAGAGTGAATGTAGAAATAGCAAATAAATTTTCACCAGGAAAGTTATCTTCTACTGCTGCATTATCTCCCAGATGAATTATTCTAGATAATAAATCAACCACAAGATTATCTTTACCAGGTCTATCAATAATGTTGATATTAAACTCTTGTAATAATAAGAGCCATCATGTAACTCTAGGATTTGCTACAGGTTTGTTCATTAAAAATTTGATGGATGAATGATCAGTGTGTACAAAAGCTTGATATCCTGTAATATAGTGTCTAAATTTATTGATAGCATGGACTACAACTAGCAATTCTTTTTTTGTGACCATATAATTAACTTCAGTTGGAGACAGATTTTTACTGATGAAGTAAATAACATAGGGCATTTAATTTTCTCTTTGTCCAAGGACTGCCCCAAGGGTTGTGTCTGAGGCATCAGTACAGATATGAAAAGGAAGGGACCAATTTGGTCCTGTTAATACAGGGGTAGATGACAATTTCTGTTTTAGAATTTCAAAAGATATTTGGCATTCATCATCCCACTTAAATTCGGCTTCTTTAGATAATAATTTGAATAAAGGGGTAGCTAGGCTTGTAAAATTCAGAATGAATCTTCTATAGTAGCCAGCATGTCCTAAAAAGCTACAGAATTTCTTTTGTGAGGAAGGTATTCTGATTTGTGTGATGATATAAATCTTTTCCGGATCAACTCTCATTCCAGAACCGAAAATGTGATGTCCCAAAACAATACCTTCAATGAGCATCATTTTTTAGTTTTCATTACTTAAGGAAAGATTTGTTTCCTTACACCCAATCAAGACTTTTTCTATACTGGTCAATGCTTACTAGAAGTCTTGTCCATGGACTGTAAAGTCATCCATGTAGACTTCCACACAATCATTGGTCAAGTCAGAGAAAATGGCTAGGACAACTCTTTGAAAACTAGTTGGGGCATTGCAAAGTCCGAAAGGGAGCACCCTATAAGCATATGTTCCCCAAGAGTAGGTGAAAGTGGTCTTCTCCTGGTCTTCAGATGCTATTTGTATCTGGTTGTAATCACTAAACCCATCCAAGAACGAAAAATACTTCTTTCCGGACAGGGTGTCCAACACCTAATCAATAAATGGTAAGGGAAAATAATCCCTATGGGTGGCTTTGTTTAACTATCGAAACTCTACACATATCCTCCACTTACCATTTTCCTTGGGAACTATGACAAGTGGAGATACCCATTGACTATCCGAAATGGGGTATATGAGGTTGGCTCGAAGGAGTTTTTGCAATTCCTATTTTACAATATCTTAAAGGGTTGGATTCATCCTTCCCTGAGGCTGTCTAACTGGTCTAATTTGGTCATTAGTGTAGATATAATGTGTGCATGTGTCAAGGTGAATGTCTTTCATGTCTGCATAATCCCATGCAAAGGCATCAAATTGTCTTTGGAGCATTTCAATCACTTCTGTCTTTTGTTCTGGTTCCAAACTAGAGTTGATATACAACGGTTTTCTTGGGCTAATCTTGACAAGTTCAGTAGTTTCTTCCTTATCTAAGGAGGCTAGTGATAAAGTATATAATTGAGTGATATCAGGGTGCCAATTTTGTTGAAATTTGGAACTAAAAATATGTGACAATTCTGCAAAAGACCTTGGGTATTCAATGCAATTTGTGTCAGCCAAAAATAAGCTTAAGACTTGTTCATTTGATTGTTCTTGTATTCCTCTTACTTGTTCAAGTGTTAATAGAGGTCTGATGCAATCTTCCTCTCCATAAGGGTTTTCTAACCAAATAGGTAATTCCTGTGCCGGTTGGGCAGGAGGGAAGAGGACAAGTTTTTGGCTATGTGTGCCATTGGATATAGTCATCTCACCAGACCGACAGCTGATAAAGGCATCTGCTGTGGCCAGCTAAGGGTAGCCAAGAACCATAGGGTGTCCTGGTTTGGAGGATGATTTAGAATAGATGACTAAAAAGTCTACTGGATATTCCCAAGAAGCTAGAGTGATTGTGACATCATCTAGACTTCCTGTAGGGCTAATGACTGATTTATCTCGCAACTCGATCATGGTTTGGGTTGGTCTTAACTGGTTGATTTGGAGCTTTTGCATAGTGTCAAAAGGCATTACATTAATAGCTGCACCCAAATCAATGAGTGTGTTTGGTAGAGAAATGCCATTAATTTCAATAGTGACTACTGGATTCCCAGGGTCATTATATTTGTATGGCATTTCAGAAATAAATTCAGATAATTGTCCTACTATCTGAACAAGGGGAGGTTCCTTATTCTTCCTTCCTAGTTTCTTAATGCAAAGATCCCTTATGATTTTGGCGTATATAGGGATATCCTTAATGTCTTGTAGCATAGGTATTTTTATGCACACATTTCGTAATTCATCTTCTATATCTCTGTGCAAGGGTGGGTCGGGTTTCTTCACTAATAGTCTTTCGGGGTAAGGTGGGAGATTAATTTGTTGGGGTACTCGTATAGACTGAGAAGTGATTGGAATAGGAGGAGAAGCATCTTCTTCTACAGGGGTGGTTTGAGTGTTTTCTTGCTCAGAATGATTATCATTTTCTTCCTGAATTATTACTACAAGATCTGATTGGTTTACAACTTTCCCCGATCATAGTTGAATTTCATAGGTGGGAAAGGTTTGAATTTCTGTATTCTACACAGGGTGGGTGGGTCGATTATTGGGGTTAGGGATTGGCTGGGTAGGGATTGTTGTTGGTCTTGGAGGATTGTGGGCAGCTTGGTTTTGTGGTTGTTTATTGGTATTTATAGATACTTGTTGTTGTTGATTAGGATTCAAGGGGGTTGTAAATTGTTGTTGTATAGGAGGTGGGAGTAAAGCTTGCATCTATGGTGGGTTGAATCCAGGTAGTAATTGGGACATGTTTGCAGGGTACTGTGGATATGTAGCGTAAGAGGGATTTTCGTACATAGGTCCCCTCCAACCTTGTTGGCAAGGTTGAGTTTGTTGAGGTGTCCATTGTGGATAGGTCGCTGGGGAAGGACCCCCTTGTTGTTGTTGATATTGTGCATTAGGGTCATAAAATGTATTGGGATTTTGGGCTCTCCAAGGTCTTCTGGAAGGGTATGGTTGTTCTTGTGAGACTCCTCCTCCCCTATACATGGCTTGTAGCTCAAGCAAGGTTGGACACTCATATGTGGGGTGTTCTAGTGTACACAAACCACATATTTCTATGACATTTAATGGGCATTCTTTCTCGTTGTTATGCTTCTTTCAACATCTATGAAAAAATATTTCTAAAGAAGATTCTTCTTCTTATTTATTTTTCAGTTTCAGAGTATCTAACTGGTTACTTATTGTGCTCAAAATGTTTGTTTTAAAGTTCTCCAATAAGTTTCCTAACTTAGTTCTGGTGACAGTCCCTGAGCTTTGTTTTGTATTTCCACTAAAAGGATCTCTTGGTCCTTTGCCTATTTTAGCTTATCCTCTTGAGTATCTCCTACAGTAATTTGCAATTTCTAAAAAAGGTTTTTGGTGTACATCTCATGAACTCAACAAGTTTAAAACTTCTATGCAATCATCTCTGAGACCTTTCAAGAATACAGTTCTTACTACAACTGGGTCTATGGTAAATAGTTTTGACTTTTGATAGTTGTATAAGAACCTTTCTAAGTAGTCTTCAGGGCTTTCATCTTCTGTTTGTTGCATTTTAAAAATGTCTTTCTTAACATTATCCTTACAACAGTCTTGGTATTTTCATAGAAATGTGTCTTTCATTTAATCCTAAGAGAGGATTGTATTTTCTCCTAATCTCATGAACCATATTAAGGTTGAATCTTTCATTGTAGCGAGAAAGAGCTTAAGTTTTTGGGCATCATCTGAGTAGTTATAGCTTCTACATAATATGTTAAACTCGAATAAAAATAAATCTGGATCTTTAGTTGACATACCTCTGAAAGTGGGTAACGATGATAGTGGGATATTTTTCATGCTGATGTTTTTGGAAATATCCAAGATTGGAAACCCAAAAGTCTCAATCTTTGTCGCTGCATTTCCTTCTTCTTCTGCCATTCTACTAATGGATGATTCCAAAACTGGATTTTCTGTGTCTCCTAAATGTTCAACAGACTCATGTTCTGCCTGTCCCAATACTGATTCTTCCATTTTAGGTTCTCCTTCTGAAGCCTTGCTGGATCCCCTTGAATTTTTTGTTGGTGGAATTTTTCCTGCACCAGTGTCAGTTGGATTAGTGGGGGGGGGTTGTTTTTGAATATTTGGAGCTTACAAATCTACCCTTATTATCTCTATATCTATGCATAAAATGGAAATTTGATTCTTTAACTGAATTGAAATCCTAATTCTATATAGAAGGTAAGAAGGCAACCTGGCTTCGGATAACCCCACTCTAGTGGTTGCATGGCTCTTCACTCACGTCTTAAACGTTTTATCCTCCTCCCTCAAGCAGCCTTAAAAAAAATTATACAAATAATCTAGGCTAAAAATCACTTCCTACCGTTTGCAACTCCCTGACAATGGCGCCAAAATGTTGTGCTGCTTATATGTTTAGTATAATGCACTCATTAATTATCAATCCGGGATTTGTAATCAACAGAGTTACAAGACACCAGTAAGAAAGTTAATTTCTAATGTCACGAGTATAGAATTAAACTAGATTATGCATGCTGGGAACAAATGAAAATAACAAATTGCAATGCACTTTGGTTGTCTTTCACAAAGAGGCTATCTACTCCATTATGGCACATGCAAGTATGAGATGGAGTTGGTTTGACAGATCAACTCTGCTATCTGACCCAGAAAACTAACTATGCAATCCACACTTCTTAAAGGGAAATCACACATCAATCATCAAGACATAGCATGGGTAGTTCAATAGTCAATATACTGAGTATGTTGTGGTTCACAATGTGCTATTTTGAACTTCACTAGTTCTCCTTCAAATATGTCTGACTATTGCTGCCAACATTCATGTCTAAAAACCAAATTCATAAAAACAGAGCATATGCAAAAATAGAGCAAGTAAAGATCTCTAAACAATTATATAATGGAAATCCTAGCCTAAGTTGTATTGCTATCATCTAACAAAGTTAAAACTTCAACTAATTTAATGTTTACACTACTGAAAACAAATACTAATGCTAATCTACGAAGATGCTGACCTTTGTTGGGCAGTGGGCCCTTGCTGCTTCAACAAGTCAGCTACTGAAGTCTACAGTAAGCTTGTCTTCAACCCACACATTACTCTCACTCAAATCTCAAAACATAACATCAAACTTTTGTTAACAACTCAACTCATATTCAATCATAGACAATCAAGACATGGAGATAAATGACGCTCTTCTATTAGTCTTCACTCAGAATATGTCCTTCAATATCATACACTGCTTCACATGTTGGTAATATGATAACTCTCCTCTTCCACCATCCTTGCCACGACTATTTAATAGTGTTAGTCGTGAAACACAAGGAGGTGAAATGATTTGCAAATCAGTCAAATGTTTAAATTTAATTATTCGGTTACATCTTTTAGCTTCATCCTCATGACACGAAGTGCGTGAGGATGAGGCAATCAACAAACTATTCTAACATAGCCTTGCTAAAGCAAATAAACATCCATCAATTATGTTGGGTGATCTGGAGCTAAACTTGGTACATTCGATTCTCTATATTGGTACCGGATCGTAACAGGTAGATGGTACCATATCACAACAGTGCACAAATGGTGGTACCAGATCATGACAGTCCACTATCGGTGGTACCGGATCGCAACAGATGAGATTTTAGTACCGGATGCGTTTGATACCAGATTCAGATAGTGGCAGTCTTGGCGCACAAGTACCAGATCGCTGAGCTAGTACAGGAAGGCTAGATATCTAGAGGTCAAAGATTATACATGGAAAATTGAAGCATTAGTACATGAAATATTTAATTCCTTAATTCAATAAACCACAAAATGAATGAATTAACCATACTTTACCTTATGACCTTATCACTGGCTAATGGTAGCGTTCTTGTCATTCACCCAACCTTTAGGTAAGCCAAAAAGGTATAGATGAAGAGTATAATAGGGTAATGAGGATGTCAATTTCAGGTCTCAACAGAGCATCTGTGCCATTTGGAAAAATACTATCAAGACTCAATGCAGGCCACAGTGTTTATGAGGAGTGAGTTCCAGAATGCTTATGCAAAGTTCACAGATGAACGACATCTTTTCACTGCAGGTATAGCCGATTTCCAAGAAGATACTCTTGTGGCACTAGAAACCTGCAAGGATGTTGAAAGGTGGTATGAAAAAGCATACCAAGCAGTAGAAATAATTGATTACAACAACACATTGCAAAAGGGTCGAGACGCAGAAGAGTACGGTATTCGAGTGCTAAGGGATAACAACATCTCTGGGATAAGGAAAGAATCTGAATACTGGGTAAGGATGGCCCAAGAACCTCATCGGGAGATACAGAAGAAGTGGGCCGAGTGAAAAAAAGGTTGGGAAAATATTAATCGGGAGATGAAAGGCATTGACCTCCCAAAATTCGGCTCACTCGAAGAATTTTTCGATTTGCATGACATAGTCAAGTGACATGCAGAACAAGACTCATCATGGGCATTAGAGATCTCACTGGTGGAAAGCATGGCGCCAGGTCAAATAAATTTTCTTATGGAGCATCCGATCAAGGCTCGTGTAGTTTTGCAGAGGTTGAGTGCCAAAATAGTCAAATACAGAAAATGGGCAGTAGAAGTGAAAGAAATTCTTTCGGTCCCGATGGACTAGAACATGTTCCTGTATTCCAACACATGCAAGGATATCTTTGTCAAGTGGTAAGAATATGAGAAGAGTCATCCACTCTAGTATAAACATGAGATGATTCCCATAGAACAAAGAGATCAAACGCCACATGGCGATATTTTTTTTTACTTAACTTAAACTTGTAGCAACTGCTTTTAGTTAGTTATTCTTTATAAATAAATGGATTGACCTTTTAGCAAGGGTTGATGGTTTTGGGAAAGGACCCTCTTTTTGGGAATTGTAAAGAACTATTTTTGAACAACCTTAATTGAGAAGTCATGTTTCGGACCAAAAACAAGATTCTGATCAATGAGATTTTTATGGTGAGGGTTTTCATTAATGTTCGGAAAAACCACAATGTTGCTTATGGATTGTCGATGTTTCGAATCCATATCAGGATCCATCTTCAGGACAAGAATCCTAGATTATAATTGAAGAGAGAAGCTTCATATAAATGCTAAATGGAAAGAGGAGATCTTAAATGTCGGTTGGAAGGAACCCCAATTCTACATTAATTAATTAAGTTTATTCAAAAATTTTACTTTGAGTTATTCAAATATAT
>JASDQU010100778.1:287899-330988 GCA_032191745.1 Picea mariana
AAAATTTTCATTTCTTATAAAAAAAATTAATGTTGTTTTTATTTAAAAATCTTTGGTAATTTAAAATTTTAATTTTTAATGTTCTTGAGGAAATTTTAGTTAATAAAAGTTTGAGTGTTTTACGTTTTATTTTCATTAAGAATGATTTATTATTATTATTATTATTATTTTAAATTTGTTATTATTCTAATGTTGTTTTTTAATTTAATAAATGTTTTTATTTATAAATATTTAGATTGAAGGTTTTTTGTTTGAGGATTGAATTAATGGGTTTAAGTATTTTAGTAATTATTAATCATGTGTTAATTTTTTTTTAATATTTTAATATTTATTGAGTTCAAATTGTTTTCAATTTAAAAATTAGGGTTTTCCTAAAGTTGATTACTTAACTATTATTCCTTTTTATTAAGGGGGGGCAATTTTCATTTAGTTCTAGGCCATTATCTCTATTAAGGTTGCTTGGATTTCTTTGGATTTCAATCACTTCCCTAATGCGACGTTTAAATAGGTGATCTTGTTTTGCCAAAATTTGTGTCTCTTCAAGGCATACATGGTGTTTTGTTTTCAGGGAGTGTTTTGCTAAGGCTGAGGTGTGAATGCACTCATTATTTATGTCGTCTCTATTCTCTTTAATTCTAACTTGAAAGGATTGCCCAGTTTCACCGATGTAGCATTTACCGCATGAGCATTCAATTATGTAAATTCCTTTGCATTTGTGCGGATCAAGTTTGTCTTTGTCGGATCACATATTTTGTTTGATGGTTTCATCTGGTTTAAAGGAGGTCTTAATATCTTTTTTTCTGAGGACTATGGAAATATTGTCCGTTACTCCTTGGATGAAAGGAAGGTAAGCAGTGTTATTAGGGGGTTTGGGTGTTATGTTCATTTTTTCTTTGGATTTTTTTGTTGCATTTTTAATGTCTTTATTATTATATCCAATGTTTCTAAAAATGTTGGAGAGGTGATATTTTTCTTTTTCAAAGTGTTCTTTGTCAACAATTCTTATGGATCTCATGGCTAGGGTTTTAAGGACTCCTAGTTTCTGGTTGGGGTGGTGATGGCAGTCTGTGTGTAGATAGTTCTTTGTGTGGGTCTTCTTCCTATAAATGGTATGCCCTAAGATTCCATTGTGTTTCCTATTAATTAGAACATCTAGAAAAGGGATGCTATCGTCTTCCTCAAGTTCCATTGTGAATTTTATGTCGTTTGAGATATTATTTAGGTGTTGGAAGAATTTATCCAATTCTTCTTTCCCATGGGACCAGAGTACATTGGTGTCATCGAAAAACCTTTTCCACCTTGTCAAGTTTAGAGAGTAGGAGTCTAGGGCTCTCTTTTCAAAGTTTTCCATAAATAATAACTAAAAATATTTTTTTTGAATAAAATTAATTAATTAATGTAGAATTAGGGTTCTTTCCAGCCGACATTTAAGCTCTCCTCTTTCCATTTAGCATTTATATGAAGCTTCTTTCTTAAAGTAAAATCCAGGCTTCTTTTCCTAAAGATGGATCCTGATATGGATCTGAAATGTCGACAATCCATAAGCAACACTATGGTTTTTCCTAACATTACTGAAAACCCTCACCACATAAATCTCATTGATCAGATTATTTTCCTGTACAGAAGGGAAACTCTGTACGAAATTTGTGATCTTGCAAAGATTCAGGTTAAAAATAAAAACAAAGTCGATGACTTAGATTTAGATACTCTCATAAGCTTTGACATAGTCTCCCTTTTCACAAAAATCCCCCTAGATGAAGCTATCCAAGTTGTAAAAGAAGTAAATGATCCAAAAACAACGAAACTAGCCAAGGTTTGTCTTCGCTCCACGCTCTTCAGTTACCAAGGGGAATTTTATGAACAAACTAGTGGGGTGGCAATGGGATATCCATTGTCCCCGATCATTTCCAATCTCTTTATGGAAAACTTTGAAAAGAGAGATCTAGACTCCTACCCTCTAAAACTGACAAGGTGGAAAAGGTTTGTCAATGACACCAATGTACTCTGGCCCCATGGGAAAGAAGAATTGGATAAATTCTTCCAACACCTAAACAATATCTCAAACGACATAAAATTCATAATGGAACTTGAGGAAGATGGTAGCATCCCTTTTCTAGACGTTCTAATTAATAGGAAACACAATGGAATATTAGGGCATACCATTTATAAGAAGAAGACCCACACATAGAACTATCTACATGCAAACTCCCATCACCACCCCAACCAGAAACTAGGTGTCCTTAAACTCCCTAGCCACGAGAGCCATAAGAATCTCTGACAAAGAACACTTTGAAAAAGAAAAAGATCACCTCTCCAACATTTTCAGAAACATTGGATATAATAATAAAGACATTAAAAATGCAATCATAAAAGCCAAAGAAAAAATGAACATAACACCCAAACCCCATGATAACCAAACCCCTAATAACATTGCTTACCTTCCTTTCATCCAAGGAGTAACAGACAATATTGCCAGAGTCCTCAACAAAAAAGAGATTAAGACCTCCTTTAAACCACATGAAACCATCAAACAAAATATGCTTTCCGTCAAAGACAAACTTGATCCGCGCAAATGCAAAGGAATCTACATAATTGAATGCTCATGCGGTAAATGATACATCGGTGAAACTGTGCACCCCTTTCAAGTTATAATTAAAGAGAATGGAGCCTACATAAAGAATGAGTGCATTCACACCTCATCCTTAGCAGAACACTCCCTAAAAAGAAAACACCATGTACGCCTTGAAGAGACAAAAATTTTGGCAAAAGAGGATCACCTATTTAAACGTCGTATTAGGGAAGTGATTGAAATCCAAATAAATCCAAGCAACCTTAATAGAGATAATGGCCTAGAACTGAATGAAAATTCCCCCCCCTTAATAAAAAAAACAATAATAGTTAAGTAATCAACTTTAGGAAACCCTAATTTTTAAATTAAAAAGAATTTGAATTCAATAAATCTTAAAATAATAAAAAAAATTAACACATGATTAATCATTACTAAAATACTTAAAACCATTAATTCAATCCTCAACCAGAAAACCTTCAATCTAAATCTTTACAAATAAAAACTTTTATTAAATAAAAAAACAACATTAGAATAATAACAAATTTAAATAAGAAAATAAAAATAAAAATAAAAAATAATTCTTAATGAAAATAAAACTTAAAACACTCAAACTTTGATTAACTCAAATTTCCTCAAGAACATTAAAAATTAAAATTAAAATTTTAAGTTACCAAAGATTTTTAAATAAAAAACAACATTAATTTGTTTTTAAGGAAATGAAAATTTTCAAATAAAATCAAAACCTAAGAACAAATTTATATATATTGAATAACTGAAAATAATTTTTTTGAATAAACTTAATTAATTAATGTAGAATTAGGGTTCTTTCCAAACGACATTTAAGATCTCTTCTTTCCATTTAGCATTTATATGAAGCTTCTCTCTTCAATTATAATCCAGGCTTCTTGTCCTGAAGATGGATCCTGATATGGATCCGAAACGTCGACAATCCATAAACAAGATTTTGTTTTATTATCGAAGGCATTATGTGATTGGATTGAGGAGGAATTACTTCCAACTTTATTTCAGTAATTAATGTTGTAACAAGTAAGAGTTTATGAATCTATTGATAAGTTATCTGTTTCAATATTTTTGCAGTTCTTATGTTCTTAATGATGGAAATAAAATCATTGTGTTAATGTGTGATTAATGTTATAGCTAAGGAAACTATTTTTTTTTTGCAATCATCTTATTACATGCGTATTTTTTTTTTATGATAATTGTATCTCAGTCAATGATGAAATACCAACAAGTTTATGTATTATTACTAGGCTTGTAATAGGTGTGAATATCTTTGTCTACATGATTGAGTCTGAGGGTTACCCCAAGATCAACCTTGTTTAATAGTTAAGAACCCCTTTATATTAGTTGGTTTATACCAGCACCTATCATTTTTACCAGACTCATCTAATAAACGAAAAGACAAAAAGAGAACGTTTAAACTGAAGGAGAAACTTTCATAGGAAGATATCTTGTCAATCACCACGTAAAGCCCATCGATAAATTATCTAGATCAAAATATCTAGAGAACCATTCCACCATCAAAAGATGCAGAGTCTAATTGGGCCTCTATGGCAGGTTTGGTACCTTTTATTGGGTGAAAGGGATCTCAGAGCCCTCAATAGAATTGGCACTAGAAGGAGGGGTTGAATGAATGGCTAACAATATTTTTGATATAATATCTCGCATAGCCGACATATTCAAAAAAGTCCACATGCATGGCTAGTCATTCTCAAGAAAATCGACATACAGAGAGTACTATCGAAATGAGTAACTCACCCCAACACAAGGAAGAAAACCTTTTCCCTGAAATACCTTACGATCTTCCTCATGAGGATTTGAAACAATTCAGAAGAATCACAAGAGCTTACGCTCGACAAATTGGATCGTTTCCATTAGCCCCGTTACTTCCTCATAGAAAATGAGTAAGCATACCAATGGTCAATACTCCTGACGAGGTTTTTTTTCACATAGTAGAAGACCTGATAGATTTTTCCCTCACTTAGATCGAACAACCCCTTAATCTAATCCCCGAAATACCAGCTAGTAACTACTGTAAACCGAACGATTTTGAATCTGACGAAGAAGGTTTTAACTGGGATCTCTCAGTTTCAGTATCAGACGACATGGAAGATAATAACAATAATAACGAAGAGAGAAGCAATCCACCTTTAAATAATCAACCTTTGTTGTCCAGAGATGCTCTAGCAATCCCAGGACAGGTACATAACCTCCCTTGACACCCAAAAACATCACTCCCCAATTTTGACCCTTAAACGTCCAGATTTTTTGAAGACCATATTAAAAAGTTTATACTAGCAATAAAACTGATGAATGTAAAACATGAGGATGTAGTATGTAGACTTTTTCCCTATACATTTGAGAATTCATCCTCGACTTGGTATTTTAACTTGCCTGTAGGGTCCATAAATTATTGGACGAAGTTTCAGAAATATTTCTTAGTCAAATTTGCAGAAGAAACCATCACATGAGCTTTGATGGATGAACTCTTTGCCACCACCATAAGTTCAAAAGAGAAGGTTAAAGGCTTCAATCAATGGTTTACCACTATCCTGAACAATTTTTAACCCGAAGCTAAACCTACTCAGACGTTTCAAATTGAGGTATATGCTAATTCTCTCCCTTCTTCTATTTCCATGTTTGTGAAAATGGTTGCCAAACTTACCCTAGCTGAAAAATTCGAGGAGGCCAAAATGATTGAATTCCAAATGAAGGGATGCAAAGAGGGTCAGGTCTCACTAGTTAAGAATGAATTTCATCCTCCACCCAGGAGAGGAATGTTGTTGACTAGACCTCCGGGAAAGAAAACAGAACAAGGTCTCGAAAAGGAAAACAGGGACATAGAATACCTACAATGGATGATAAAGAAATTGTCAAATGAAAACATAGACATGAAAATAAGTGTTGAGGAAGGAAACCAAGGTCAAAGGCCCTATAAACCCTTTTTCAAAATAAACCCACCTTTCAAAGCGATTGAATCTCCCCTAGTTAACTTAAACATTGACCTGGGTAATGTAGCATACGACTCTTTCTGTACGTATCATTAAGAGAAACATTCTGAAAGAGACTCTCCCCGATGGGTGCATGCTATGAATTTAATGGCCAATCAGTTCCTAGACGAAGTTTCCCTTATCGAAAATTCAAGCATCGCAGCGGTAAACATTGAGGATCAGGAGGAAGTGGAGCCTCCAGAAGAAACAACCCTGTTTTTATGGGATCCTAATTGGTTGATGCCTCCCGATGATGTTAATGAACTTCAAGAACCACCCGCTGAGGTTTTGGCCATGCAAATGTGAAGTAAGGGTCAAACAGTCTCAAATGACCTTACCATTGTCCAATATTCTCGAGGAAAACAAACAGTTGATCACTTGAAAGCACCTTTTATCTCCCAAAGGAATCCTATGAGAATCCATACACGGGAATCCCCCAAGGTAGACTACAAAATAGTAGAAGACTTGAAAAAATTGAAGGCTAATGTGTCGGTCATGGACATGTGTAGAATTCCCCAGCAAAAGGACTTTCTGTTACAAGCCTTAAATTCAATAGAAGCCTCTATAACAAGCACTGACCTAGGGGAGGTTACCTCTCTCACCGATCCAAAGAATAAACCAAATATGTGTTCTTTCTCTATGGACAAAAAAGGAAATCCTTTTGTCCCACCTTTCCTTTTAACGTTTGAAGTGTTCAACACAAACCTGCATAATTGTTTAGTCGACACAGGGGCATCCTCCAATGTCATGTCATTATCTATATGCAAGAAATTAAATGCAGTTCCGCTCAAAAGTGATAAACACATTATACAACTAGATAGAACTCAGGTAAAAGTTATTGGGGAACTCAAGGATGTCATGATCAAAATGGCTATACACCCAAAATTTGTTCAAATAATTGACATCATTTTAGTAGATATACCAGAAGCTTATGGATTGCTACTTAGTCGAGATTGGTTTGATAAATTGAATGGATACTTTATCACAAAATAGGATCACCTATGGTTTCCATTAAAGGGACATGCCAACATGATTAGGATCGATAGGGAAATGTATCTCAAACATACTGTCATCGATTTAGAATCCTTCAATGAACCCTTGTTGGCCGATTTCCTTGTGCTGGGAATCTACTCCTGCGATTTTGATTTTGGAAATTCTACTCCTCTCTCATCTAATGTACCTCTCACTCAAAACGCTAAAATGGATTTTCAAGTGAATCTACTAGTAGCAGCGAAATAAATCCTCTTATTCCAAGAACCTGTGTTGGAAACCACATACAAGGTATGTGGAGAGGAGGAGGTAACTAGGCATGAAGAAGATGATAAATTTTGCTCACAAGTTTGGACCCTGTACTTTGATGTGTCTAAATTGCAAGAAGGGTTGGGAGCAGGATGTATCCTCATGGACCCAAAGGGGAATCGAAATTTCCTATCCTTCAGACTAGAATTTGAATACACTAATAACACTGTTGAGTATGAAGCTTTGGTGCAAGGATTAAAGAATGCCATAGACTGAAATGTTAAAGAACTAAAAAAATTTGGGGACTGTGAAATTATCATCAGGCAAGTAAAGAATACTATAAATTGCAACTCACCCCACTCGAGGAATTATCAACAGGAATTGCATAGGCTAATATAAAATTTTGAGGCCTTTAATATTACCATGGTTCCAAGGAAAAATAATACTCTTGTTGATTCCCTAGATACTGCATCCTCGAGGCTATCCCCTTGAGAAGACTATTAAGCCTCCAGGTTCACTTTGGAACTACTCTACAAACCATTAGTGCCCAACAATATTTATAATTGAAAGGTTTTTGAAGGAGATGAACAGATTATAGACTTTCTAACCAATCAGGAAAATTTTAAATATATGGCTATTGATGATGAAGTCTTCCAAGAGCAACTAGAAGAAACCAATTTCCATGAATGAAGGGGCGAAATAGATCACTCTAGTAGAAAACCAATGTTTCACATGATACCAAAAGGGGTAGCCAATTTGGAGAACCTTTTCGACCAGAGGGAAATATTTAAAAGGTAAACAAATAAAAAGACAAGGAGTTCGTGTCCCATATACGAAACTATAAATATAGGAACCCCAGAAATCCCTAAGAATATAAATCTAGGAAAAAAAGTGTCTAAATAAGAAAGGAAATACTATCTTAAACGTTTTACAGAAAATCAAGATGTTTTTGCATGGTCTTACCAAGAATTGAAAACTTATGACACTTGCATTATTCAACACACAATCTCATTAAAATTAGCAGTAAAACCCTTTCAACAAAAGCTCAAGAAGTATCATCCATCCTTGGAACCCCTCATGTATCAAGATTTAAAGAAGTTACTATATGATAATATTATCTTTCCGGTTAGACACTCTGCCTGGGTAGAAAATTTGGTTCCTGTCAGAAAAAAGTCTAGGGAAATTCGCCTGTGTGTAGATTTGAGAAATATTAACAGAGCATCATAAAAGGATAACTACCCAGTCCCACCGATGGAACAGCTCTTGCAGATCGTGTCTGGTTCTGAGATTTTTTCTCTTCTAAATGGTTTTTTAGGTTACAGCCAGGTTCTAGTTTCATAGGAAGATCGATTGAAAACTACCTTCCAAACTAAGTGGGGAACCTTTTCTTATAAACACATGCCCTTTTGGTTGATTAATGCAGGAGAAACCTTCCAAAGGGACATGGACGTAGCTTTTCAGGGATTGATTAGTAGATGTGTGGTAATATACTTAGATGACGTGACCGTGTATTCAAAGAACAAAAAATATCACATCCAACATCTAACCCAAATTTTCAAAAGGTGTAGGAAATATGGAATATCTTTAAACCCTAAGAAAACTATCTTTGGTGTCGAGGAAGGGAAATTACTAGGTCATATTATATCTCAAGCTTGAATTTGTATAGATCTAGAATGAATAAAGGAAATAGCTCAGCTTCCCTTACCCCACAACAAAAAGGCTATGCAATCCTTCTTTTGGAATATTAATTTTGTGAGAATTTTCACGCCCGATTTCACTGAAACTATCAAACCCTTGCAAAAAATGATTTGCAAGGATGTTGATTTTAGGTGGGATGACAAGCGAAAAGTTTCTTTCAACGATATCAAGAATTCCATATCTCAAGCTCTGGTGCTGCGAAGTCTCAACTTTAGTAAATATTGTTTCCTCTATAATTTTGCATCCGACCAATCCTTAGCGGCAGTATTAACCTAGAATGATGATGATAACAATGAGGCACCAATATCATTCATGAGCAATAATCTCCAAGGGGCCGAACTGAATTACCCTGCTATAAACAAACAAGCTTATGCGGTGTACAAACCAGTAAAACATTTCAGATCTTACATCCTAAAAAATAACACTAAAATCATTGTGCTTCATCCCGCAGTCTGATCCATATTCACTCAATAGGAGATGGGGGAGAGAAGAGGAAATTGGATGGAAGTTGTCCAATAATTTGATCTAGATATAAAACTTTCCAAACTAGTTAAGGGAAAAGGATTGTGTAAATTGGTCGCAAAAGCTCAAGACCTAATAAATGAGGACCCTGGGTGGGAGAGTGAATTAGCATTATGGTGTAGTGAATATTTATAGTTCTCCCAGGGAAAGAGTCTTGGTATGGAAAACTAATTTACATCTTGCATCATGGGACTTGCCCAGAAAACCTAAACCCTAAGGAGAGGAGAGCTCTCAAACTAAAATATGCATAATATCACCTCATAAGTTCAATACTTTTCCGTGTGAATTATGATGGGGTCCTCTTGAGATGTATCGAACGTGAATATGCAGATAAGGTTATGAGGGAGATATATGATGGTCCTGCAGGTGGACACTTTGCAGGGAATACCACTGCTCACAAAATACTAAGAGCTGACTATTATTGGCCTACTTTATTTAGAGACGCTCATACATACTCTACAAACTGTAAAATTTGTCAAATGAGCACGGGGAAAAAAAATAGAGCATTTGTCCCACTCTAGCTAGTGACCATATCCATACCATTCGAGAAATGGGGGTTGGATTTCATAGGGGATATTACCTTGAGTTCTTCAAAACAACATAAATACATACTGACTACTACAGACTATTTTACGAAATGGGAAGAGACCATCCCTCTGACTCACGTGAATGAAAAGGTGATAATCCAATTCATAGAACAACAGTTGATCACAAGGTTTGGGATACCTTCCATTCTTGTTTTTGACAATGTTGCTTACTTTTCTTCCACTCTATTAACATAGTTTAATCTAGACAAAGAAATCATAATCAGATACTCTGAAAACTACTATCCACAAAGAAACAAGGTGGCATAATCAACCAATAAGAAACTAGTGAGGATCTTGAAGAAAACAATTGCAGACAATTAGAGGAATTGGCATAGCTCGCTTCATAATGTCTTATGGGTAGACAAAGTAACACCCAAGGAATCCATAGGGAGCTCCCCATACTTTCTGGTATACAGACAAGAATCCATTCTCCCAAATGGGTTATATCTTTCATCCCTTCAGCTTGCTCAGGGTTCAAGAGGACAACCCTCATAGGTTATTCAACATAGAATTGATACTCTTCTCATGCTGGAAGAGGAAAGGGATAAAGAAAAATAAAAGTTCGTCCCTCATCAACAGATAACTAAAAGATGGCTTGACAAGCATAAGGCCAAAGAGAAGAATTTTGAGGTAGGACACTTAGTCCTGAAATGGGATAGAGAAAATGAACATAAGGGAAAACATTCTAAGTTCTAGAATATATGGCTAAGACCTTTCCAGTTATCCAAGAAAATTGGGCCAGGAATGTATTAGTTTCAAAATATGAGCGGGGAACCCAACGCCCTCCCGGTGAATGACCAAGCCCTAAAACATTATTTCTGTTAAAAAAAAAAGTGTGTGTGTCTTTTCATGTTATTTTCTAATTAGGATAAATGTGTAGGTGTAAGGTAGACTAATTGCAGAGTCCTTTTATTCCTGTTTTATTATTATTATTATTATTATTATTTTATTTTGTTTGGTATTTTCTTGCAATAAAGTTATGTTCCACAAAGCATTGGTTGACCCAAATCAATATGGTGTAGCAAACTCTGCCCCTGACTCGCGCTTACATGTAACACAAGAAGTGTTGGCCAATTGCATTTTTTTCTTCAAAGAGTTATATATATGGTCTTTGCAAACAAACAACCTTAGTGAGTGATGAAGTGTTCACCTGGTGGTCTAGTAAATCCTAAAGGGAAAGATGAAAATTTTTAAAGGACCACATGTACCTCTAGACAGAGATAGGAAGAATTTTACCTGAACCATTTCATCTTGCAGGTAACAAACATCCTCCTCTCCCACTCGCACAGGGCATCTTTTCCAGAAATAAATCCATTATATTAAATGAGTGAAAAGTTGGAGAGGAATAAAAGATGGAATACACTCCTCAACAAAGATTGAATACACTCCTAGGTCCTCTTCGATATAGTTCACATTAGGTTGTGGGAAACTCTTTATGTAAGGTGAAATCCTTCCCTCTCTAAGGCCTATAATTTTTTTACCATTCCGAGGAACGAATAAATGTGTCCCGTCGAGTGAGAGGTATCCACCCGTCAAAGATTGCCAATATCTTCCTAAGAAGATTGAGTAATTGCTTACTAGCATATCAATTACCAGAATTCTAAGGGTTGTCCTTATTTTAGGGTGTGCACACAAAACTAAGGTCACATCTTTAATATCACCTATGGTCGTTTATTGTAGACTATTATAAGATAACATGCTTCTGGCATTTTCATTTGTACAAGACAAGCCTAGCTCTTCAGTAATAATCTTTGACATCACACTTGGGCCTGAAAGACCATCAATGAGGCAACAATGGGTGATGTTATCCATAATCTTTACAAAAATATAAAAAGGGGGATTTTTTACAGGGTATCTAAAGTTATGTAGACCTACTTTATTTACAGACTAATCCTCTTCATTTACCTCTTCAAAGAGGTTGGCTACAACGAAAGCTTTTCCTTCCATGAATTATTTCAGATGCCTCTGTTGTTCAAGGATAACAACCATGTCCATAAGGTTTTCATCTGCTTTGATGTTGGCCAACTGATTTAGGATATTGTATTTGGAAGAGGGGAGAGGGGAGGTAATTCATTGACTATTAGGAACTTTAGGAACCTGAACAATAGCAGCTGGTGAGGATGAGCTCAGGATAGAATAATTGTAGGGAGGATCATATTTTCCTTTGGGAGCGTAGGATTTGTTCCTAGTATTGATGATCATGACATCTTATGGATCTCCAAAATCTAGGACAACGATGGTATTTTTCGGTATTTTACCAAAGATATTATCTCTAGAAATCTTCTTTACCTCACATGTGGTCTCCTCGTGGTGTTCCTTGCAAAAGTTACACCAACTTTGAGGCATGATAACTTTAGGCTAAAAATTATTTTCAATCAGATTTCTAAAGGGGGGTGCAAAAGAGGATGAAGCTCCAGGGGTGAGAGGGGAGAAATTTCCCTTTCGCTCATATGCTATCATACAATTATTCATGTCTTGAACAAGATGTAAGAGGGAGGACATGTCTTCCTATTTAACGTATTCTCCCTGAGGAAGACCTGTTCTCTCAAGTTGTTCTTCATACTCTAAACAAGTATGCATAGTGGAACTGAGGTTTTCAATGGCTTTTTCCTCAAGCCTAGGATGATAGGGGGAAGGTAATGCATTTTAATAATGCATAAAATCGGCTTAGTTCTGAGGTCGAATGAGTTCGGGGATTTGATTGTATAACTTAGTGAAACACAAGTTGAAGGACTTGATGGTCTCACCATCCTTATAGGCGATGTTATTGTATTCCAGTAACTGCTCGGTTGGGCTTTTAGATTGCCCATAGGTGGATTTGAACCAATAGACTAACTCCTCCCAAGTAGATAGAATCCTAGGAGGAAGGTCAAATAAATTGGTCGCAACCTTTCCTTCCAAGGATTTGACAAATAAGCATATGCAAGTATCATTGTCATTGGATCCTATGTTGTGACAAGCATTAGAAAATGCCACCAGGTGTTCGTTTTTAGTGACAGTGTTATTACCTGAAAACCTGGGAATATTCCCTTTGAATTTAGGAAGTGGATGAGTAGCAGGTGCTAAGTTAAGAGGAGAAGATAAATGCCATGGTGTGGTTGTAGCGTCTTCTTCAAACTAAAAAATTCGATACTTTTTGATGAATTTGGTGGGGTTTGTGGTAGATTGGATAGGGACATGGTGACTATATAAGCTACCAATCACTAACGAAGTTGAATACTAAGAGGAGGAAGCACTTCTAGTGCCACCACTAGATGTCATGTTGTGGATGATAGGTAAGGGAGAAAAAGACGAACTAGATGAATCAGACCAGGTTCTCCTTAGAGCACTTTGTTGGGTTGATAACACAACGTTCCTTCTTCCTATTTCAGAAATAGGATTAATTTTAGGTGATAAGCCTCTTATTCTCCTAGAAACACGAGAGTCTAAGGACATGAAAGGAAGGCCAAAGTTGAAGAAACAAAAAAGTTATTGTTGGTTTCTAGGTTGTCTATGTCTAGCTTCCCAACGTTCTTGGGCACTAATGTCTCGTTCAATTGTTGCCCATGAATGATTAAGCTCAGCCCGAGTATTAGCAATGTCTAATTTGGTGTTCAACAAATTCAAAGCAATGCTGGTATGATCTTGAAGACTGGGCTCAATATTGGGTTTCCTTGCAATAGGTACATTCATTAAGAAATAAAAGAGTCAAAGAATCAATATCGGAAAATAGATGTATTTGATGATAATCAAGTATAAAAAACAACCAGAGAGATATTGGAGATCTCCCCAGTATGGTCGCCAAATAAATGTTGAGGAAAAGATATGAAATGATCTTACTCAAACATTTTCATATCCCTCTTGGGTAAATCAAGATAGACGGGAATATCACCATATGTTTATAGCCATCAAAATTGGTATCCTAATGCACAAGTATTGATTACAAGTGCTTAGGATGTTTTTTTATAATTAAAATCTTGTTGAAAAACTCATTATTTATGTGATTTTCTTAGCATAACAGATGCTGAAATAAATATAGAGTCAGAAGTAAATACACCAAGTCAATAATCAAAACAGATGAGACATAAAGCAATCGTTTATTTCATTCCAATTCATCAAAGAATCATTCTCTTTACAAAATTTCCTGAGGAATTTTTGGACCAAATTCAAACTTAGATGTCCTCGATGAAACATACAAAAGGAATTCTGACAGAAAGTAAAAAAATGAACTTTAAAAGTTGGATCATCTTGCCACAAATTGTTGCCCACACAACTCTACAAAATAGCCTTTGTCAGTCATGAAATTTAATTCACAAACATACAAGTCTACATAGACTATCAAAAATAGATTAACACCTCTGAGAAACAAGTGTCTGAATGATGTAATTCATCCCTGAATCTTGTTGTCTACAATAGGACCCCGCTATCATAAAAAACAATTAGGCTTCTAATGAGTTAAGGAATTAATGAAAACTGAATTATCTCAACAAAACTCAAATAGAAAACCTTAATATGCTTCTCCTTCTATTCTCTCCTTGTCCCTCCTTTTCCTTTTTCCTTTAATCAAGTTAGAATTGGTTGAAGTAGTTGAACTACTTCTTTAGTTAAGTTAACTAAAACTCAACAAACTTTTTAGTTAAGGGGGAAAAGTAATAAAATCATAATAAGGGTTTTTAATAAATAGTAACTAGTAGGTGGGACCCTTTGTGACTCCCTTTAGTTATTTAATAATCATAACACAACTAGTTAATAAAAAAAAACATCCATCCTTGTGACTCCCATCATCACTTTCATATTTGACAATTTATATCAATGATAATTGAAATTATTTCCAAAAATATCTTACTCATATTTCCAAAAAATAGTGTGTTGTCCAAAATTTCAGAAGTCAAATGTTCTCAACAATTAATAAATAAAAAGGTGAAAATCCATATTTGCCACTCTGGGAGGCAATATTTCCCTTGTTTTTGTTGTCACCTTTTGATCTCTCTGAATTCACCTTATGTTGTGTGGAGTCTTTAGGATTAATCTCACTGATCACATGAGAGAAATCATATCTCAAATGCATGCAGGAGGACACAGATTTTGCAGAGTTGTTTGAGGGTGAGGAGGGGGCATAAGTGGATTTTCCTTTGTCAGGAGCATGGTGGGCCTCATTTTTTAACCTTTTGCTTGCATGGGAATACTGTACTGGTGAGTAGACAGGGGCAGCTTGGGAAATTTGATTTACAGGTGGATGAGTAGGTAGAGATAATTTAGGCCAGCCACGATGTTGGGAGACTCTCGGATGGACAATCTCTTGCCATCCATCGTTTTCTGGGACTTCAGGTTGCAGTAAGACATGAGGAGGCACTAGGATACCGGGGAACTGTGGGGATTGGAAGGGAGGCCTTTCAGGCCTAGGTTGGACCACTCCTTTCCCAATCTAGTTAAAAAATCCAGCTTGAAATAGTTGGCCTAACTCTTTCGAGTCTGCATCAATGTGTATAGAGAATCTTAGCCTTCTAGGGGCCCTGTTCTAATTTCCTCTTCCTCGGTTACCACTGCCATGGATACCTCTGCTGAAAAAGCTCATTCCTGCATGCATTATTGATTAGAAAATAGTTTCTTTAACAACCATACATGACAACTCTTTTAAACATGAAATAAAATTTGGCTCAGCAACATATCAGACTCATGCAATCCAATCCATACAAATCGTTTAATAATTGTCAATGAGCAGGGGGTGAACAAGGGTTCTGGGATATGTGAGGGGTTTTATTGAGCGAAAAATGTTTAAATGAGGGGGAAAAGATCATGATTAATTCTCACAGACATCAAACAATCAACTGTATTGTAAACCAAAAGAATGTATCACCGTAATTCATCCATGTGCGATCTCTTTAATTGTAATAATAAAGATTTTTCGTTAAATGTAATTAAATTTTAGGAACAGGGAGTGGATAGTGAATATGGGAAAGCGATGGGACTGTAATGTGATAAAAGTGAAATAATGGTAGGGAAAAGAGAGAATATTGTTCGTAAATTCAACGAAGTAATCCATAAAACAATTCTATATTTAATGCAAATGATCCAACACTAACTAAACAATTAATGTGATCAATTAAACAATTATTGTGTGTTAAAACTTGTTCACTGTCTCATATTAAAATCTTCAACACTTTTATTAACATTGTATCATCATACTCATAATCACTATGCCTTTCAAACATCGTGTAAAAAAAATTATGTTTCCTTTCATTTCTTCAATTTTATATTTAAAACAAAATCCTAAGGAACACCTAATCATATTGCTTCAAATCTGTTTAGCATATACAAATATCAACCACTGTCTATAATTTCTAAATCCCTAAACCACACATAGACACGGGTCTCTCCTGAGTTGCACAGACTCTTTTAAAACATGACCGATTCCAATCTTTTGACAACATTAACAAATAAATTTGCAATGAAATCATACTGTAAAAACCCCGTGCTTCATCTTTTATGGTGCAATCAAACAAAACAATGCATGATGTCCCCACAATCATACACAGTAAAAAACCAAGCCCCAGTCATCTAATTTCAAATTTCTAACTATACCGATCAGGACAAATTAAACACAACGCAATCGCAAACTTAAATTTATACCACTCTGTAGGAACACACAGACCACACATAACGAAAAGAGGCATCTCTGTGATTGTCCATTACCGTTTACTCCCAATCAAAACAATTTATAACAACGTTGAGCTATCGGTTCAACTGACACAACAAAAGGAGGCAGCGACTGTATACCAATTATCATTTCCAATTACAATTCTCCAACCACCTGATCAAATAGAGACGAGCCAATAATAAAAAACCACTGTCAATATTACTCAACAAACTTATGAAAATCAACAAGATAACTGACATAGTGCGACTGGTTGAGTTTAACGAACTCGGGTTATATAACCAATGAATCATAAGAAATAATCAAGGGTTTTCTTGATCATTAAAACATAGGCAGACTGGAGTCAATCATATCAACAACAGGTGAGAACCCTTCGAGACAAGCACAGTGGAACCACAAACCTTAACCCCTATATTTGTAAAATAGGGTGACAGTTCAACACCAGGTAGGGTAGGCAACAATGCAGAGGAGCAACAATTTCTCACTAGATAGTAACAAACACCAAGAATGTGCAGAGTCATAACCCTCGCACTTTTCAAAATCCGAACCATTTATAACAATGTTGATAGAAATGTAGACCCGGGTATTACCAATCAACCCTAAAGCATACTTCTTGGCATAATGGCCACCCCACAACCAACTGTGTTGATGTTAATACCACAAAATAAGACCACAATTAGGTGGAAAAAGATATACAGTGACCAAAGGTGGTTCTAAATACACACAACAACCCCATAGCACTGAATACAACCGGATATGGTTACCACAACTATGAGGAGGTGAACAACAAGGTTGAATAGAGTGAAACCCTCCAAAAAAATATCCATAAAGAAAACTGAGAGCCACCACAGTTTCCACCATAAAGGAATTCAATGAATCACAACTCTAACCATTGATTTTTCCATTTTCAATGAATAACACACACAATCATTACAGAGAAAACACCATGCATTTACACAGTTTCCAATCTCACGGAGGATACAAACCAACACATTACCGAGCCAATGTTTATTTCATTACAGATTGAATTCATGAATGGGCAAAAAGAACTATACCTGTAACCAATGGCCTTAACAATGTGAGTTGGTCAAGCAGTTTCTTCCGCGCCTGATTCTTGGAGCTTAATCAAAGAAAAAACCAAATGAAAAATAACCATGATAAGGTGACAGCCTAGTGGGAGAAGTATGGAATGACGTGCATTTACTGCATGCCACTTCTATCCTCCATATCATTCAATTCGTAGTACACAACAACCATCCAAAACAATGCCATTAACCCCATACAATTAATTCCATGCATTGAAACTTGCACATATTTCTTGTCAAGTGCGCCACCCCAATCCATACTAACCATTTCCAAAACATACCGTAACATATATCAAATGCACCCAATATAACTCAATATAAATTGTATAGCCACTAACATTGTTGGTTAGGACTAACATTAATTCTTTTTATTTAATTTTCACATAGTATAACATAGTATAGTATAGTCCCCTTTCTTGAATTTTTTCATAAGTCCCTTTCCATTGCTCTTATTTCTTGTCACTACTGACATGTGTCTTGTGCAGGTGTAACAGGTAATGATTCAAGGTGCCAATATCAAATGTAATAACAGTCAACATAAGCCATCATAACATGGAATTTAGAGCTTAGAATAACTGAATCAACACATAAAATGCATCATCCATCTGCCATTATGTCGTAATAAAACCAATATTTCATCATCAATCATGTAGAACCCTATAAGCAACATCGAAAAACAACATAAATGTGTGCATAGACTATCTCTGATCCTCCAGACTATAAAGGGGGTCCCACCTACTAGTATTATATATCATTAGCATAGTTTAAATAATAGGCTTTAGCAATACTTTGCAGGTGAAATCCTCGTTGTGATTTTTATCGTCAACAAACTAGAGACTCCACAGGGAAATATGTTTCCAACAAATTAAGAACTTAGAACATATGGTTTCACAGACCAAGAAACAACTAGAATGATTATGCAACAGGGGAAAGTGAGTGGATTTAATGGAAAAATGACCCGAAATTTGGGAATAACTCATGAAAAGTGTTAAGTATGAGGGGATTTATCCTTGTATGAATAATCATTCAACCAGAATTTGCTCTTTACTTCAAGGAGAAAAAATTATGGACTTTCTCTTTTAACTCTCAAATGGATGAAGAAATGGAAAGAAGAAGCGGGAGATAACCAATTTCTTTATAACACAACATTGAAAGAAGATAACAAATTCAATTATGCTTTCAGGGGGAACATCATAATAGTTGTGTAAGATTGATTTCTATTGACTAACAATACCTTGCAAGAGTGTCATTGTGGAAGACCTGATCCAACATCTTATTTTTGACCAAAAATAAGATGTTGGATCATGTCTGCCACAATGACACTCCTGCAAGGTATTGTTAGTCGATAGCAATCAAGCTTACAAAAGATGAAAAGCAATAAAATTCATGACAGAAATGGGAGTACAAAATTTAAAACAACAGAAATAAAATGACAAAATTGCAAAAGTAGAATGAAAGCTATTAAAAAAGAAGAAAAATTTAAGCTACTATAAAAGAAGAAATGAAAAACAATGGTGAAAAAGAAAGTTGAACTAGACTACTAATATATGGAAAATCCAAACAGCATTAAAACTTTTCAAGTTGGTTCCATGTAGTGATTCAAGTGAAAACCATTGGTGTTGTAGGAAAACAATCGCTCATGTAAATCTTTTAGAATGTAAGAGGTAGTACCCAGGACAAAAGCGATCTTGAAAGGACCCAACCATAATTCTTGAAACTTTGAGACAATTGATAACCCTTTAAAGTACATGATTGGATCATCAAGATAGACATGAATAACCTTACCGATCAAATCGTCAAAAGTTGTTTACATAGGACTTTTAAAAGTGATACTCGCATCAGATAAGCCAGAATGCATACGTTTGTAAGTCAAGTTAAATCAATGAGTAATAAAGGTGGTTTTGTATTTATCCACCCCTTTTACCTTGATTTGATTGTAACCAAAAAAAATGTCAAGTGAGGGCATCATCTATGACCCTGCAACTTGTTGCAAAATATTTTCTATTTTAGGGAGAGGAAAGTGATCTTTCACAATAGCCCGATTAAATGTGCGAAAATAAACGCGAAATCTGATATGATCAGTGGCTTTCCGAAAAGGAACCAAATTTGAAACCCCTTCAAAATACTTGATTGGAAAGATAATTTGAGCCTTTAAGAATTTTCCCAACTCCTTTTGAATAGCTACTTCCAGTGTAGGGTTGATAGGTTTTTTTTTTTGCCTAACCAGTTTTATGCCTTCCTTGATGGGAATGGCATGATGTATTAGATCAAGATCAAAACCACGAAGATCCTCATAAGACCAAGCAAAAACATCTTGAAATTCACCAAATAGCTTGGCAAACTTCATTTTCTCTTCATCAGAACATTTGACATTTATTTTAACATTGTTTGGAGACTCGAGTGTCCCAATGTTCAAGGAGATGGTTTCACCCACCGCCCTTTTCAACTCCTCTTCTTTTTGATTCTCTTTATTGCCTACATCACTTGATGAAAACGAACTCTCTAGAGGAGTCAAGCCCTTAGGAATCTTGTTATCTTCTATGGATATAATTTCCTTGGGCTTATAAAGTTCATTTTGAATGAAAGCATAGATGCTCTCATCGCTAGGGAAGACCTTCCAAGATTCTGTATTGTCAGGGATATGTGTAGATATAGAGATTGAAAGGTACAATCAGGTCTGTGTGGCAGAATTTTTCGATTAGGAGAGGCTGTAAAAATGGCTAACCGATTAGCCATTGAGTTTAACTCCCTCTTAACATGAGTGATGTTTAAAGATAATAGGTTCGAGATAAGTTCCCAAACAATTTGGGTGTATCGTTTCATAAAATTGTTTCTAGGAGAGTATATCTTACGTACAAGGTTCACAACAAGCTTAGAATGTAAAAAAACTGTAAGGTGACCACAACCAATATTATAGGCATTTTCAATGCCTAATAATAAAGCTTTGAATTCAGTGACATTGTCCATGCAAGCAAACTCCAACCTATAAGAAAAGTTATGGATTTTTCCTACTGGAGAAATCAAGATAATGCCAACTTCATTACCTTCATTAGAGCATGAACCATCAAAGTGCATGTGCCACAAACCATCATCTAAATCAATTTGTTCCAAGGGAATGTTATCCTCCTCAACAAAGATGGAATACACTCCTAGGTCCTCTTCGATATAGTTCACATTAGGTTGTGGTACACTCTCTATGTAAGGTGAAATACTTCCCTCTCTAAGGACTATAATGTTTTTACCATTCCGAGGAACAGATAAATGTGTCACGTCGAGTGAGAGGTATCCACCCGTCAAAGATTGGTAATCTCTTCCCAAGATGATCGAGTAATTTCTTACTAGCATATCAATTACCTAAATGCTAAGAGTTGTCCTTATTTCAGGGTGTGCGCACAAAACTAAAGTCACATATTTAATCTCACCTATGGTCGTTTGTTGTAGACTATTATAAGAGAGAATTATTCTAGTGTTTTCATTTGTACAAGACAAGCCTAACTCTTCCATAATAATATTTGACATCACACTTGGGCCTGAACTGCCATCAATGAGGCAAAAATGGGCGATCTTATCCATAATCTTTATAGCAATATAAAAAGGGGTATTTTTTACAAGGTATCTAAAGTTATGTACACCTACTTTATTTACAGACGAATCCTCTTCATTTACCTCTTCAGAGAGGTTGGCTACAACAAAAGATTTTCCATCCATGAATTGTTTTAGATGCCTCTATTGTTCAGGGAGGGAAACCATGTCCAAAAGGGTCGCATCTACTTTGATGTTGGCCACCTCATTTAGGATATTTATTTGGAAGAGGGGAGAGGGGAGGTAATTCCTTGACGGTCAGGAACTTTAGAAACCTGAATAGTAGCAGCTGGTGAGGATGAGCTCAGGCTAGAAGAATTGTGGAGAGGATCATATTTGCCTTTGGGAGCATAGGATTTGTTCCTAGTATTGATGATCATGACATCTTCTGGCTCTGCAAAATCTAGGATAGCAATGGAATTTTTCGGTATTTTACCAAAGATATTATCTCTGAAACTTTTCTTTACCTCACATGTGGTATCTTCGTGGTGTTCCTCGCAAAAGTTACACCAACTTTGAGGCATGATAAATTTATGCTTAAAATTATTTTCAATCGTATTTCTAAAGGGGGGTGCAGAAGAGGATGTAGCCCTAGGGCTGAGAGGGAAGAAATTTTTCTTTCTCTCATACGCTATCATACGATTATTCATGTCTTACACAAGTTGTAAGAGGGAGGACATGCTTGTATATTTAAATGATTCTCCCTCGGCAATACCTATTATCTCAAGTTTTTCTTCATACTCTAAACAAGTATGCAAAGCGGAATCGAGGTTATCAATGGATTTTTCCTCAAGCCTATGATGATAGGTGGAAGGTTGTAATATTGCATAAAAGCAGCTTGGTTCAAAGGTCGAATGATTTCGAAGATTTGATTGTATAACTTAGTGAAACACAAGTTGAAGGACTTGATGGTCTCACCATCCTTATAGGTGATGTTATTGTATTCTGGTAACTGCTCAAATGGGATTTTAGATTGCCCATAGGTGGATTTGAACCAATAGACTAACTACTCCCAAGTATATAGAATCTTAGGAGGAAGGTCAAAGAAATTGGCCACAACCTTTACTTCCAAGGAATTGAAAAATAAGCACATGCAAGTATCATTGTCATTGGCTCCTATGTTGTGACAACTGTTAGAAAATGCCACCAGGTGTTCGTTTGTAGTGACAGTGTTATTTCCTAAAAACCTGGGAATATGCTCTTTTAATTTAGGAAGTGGATGAGTAGCAGGTGCTAAGTTAAAAGGAGAAGATACATGCCATGGTGTGGTTGTAGCGTCTTCTTCAAACTGAAAAATCCCATATTTTTTTATGACTTTGGTGGGGTTTGTGGTAGATTTGACAAGGACACGGTGGCTATATAATCTACAAATCACTAATGAAGCTGAATAATGAGAGGAGGAAGAAATTCTAATGCCACCACTAGATGCCATCTTGTTGATGATAGGTAAGGGAGAAAAATACAAACTGGATGAATCAGACAAGGTTCTCCTTAGAGCACTTTGTTGGCACTAGAAAATTTGGGTCATTTTGCGATGGCTATTTCGACGCTATTGCGATGTTATGTAATGGATATTGCGATGAATATAAGGTCTTCCAAATGTCGCTTCATGTGACGTGGCATGTGCGATGAATCTAACACAACATGGCAAGAGTGATGACACTAGGGACATCGTCGAAAGAGAGACAGAGGAAAATCATCGCACATGAGACAATGTTAGAGAGATCATCGCAAGAGAGACAATATAGGGAGATCTTCGCAAACCCGACAATATATGAATATTGTCACAAGATCGACAATCCATATAAATTTGAGACGAATTAGTTTTAGAAGTTATCGTTGCAAGAGCGACGAGAACAGGGTATTTTGCGACGATATTGCTATACATTTTTTTGTGATTTGTATAGCAATTTTGTTGCAACAATTCTAACATTCGTCTCTCTTGTGACAACATATATTTATTTAAAAAAAAAAAAAATTGATTTTTGAGCAGGATGATCATATAGATCCCTGTCTAGTTGTTCATCCTTCAGAATACCAAGAAGCGTTAGTAGAGCCAGTCGAGCTAGTGGATCTACCTATAGATGTTGCAGTGACTAGGAAGAGGCTAGCTTGGCTTCGTGACACTTTGTAGGATGTAGAGAGGCATGCAACTCTCAGTGATACTTTAAGGGAGAGAAAATGACCTCAAAGTTTCTCGAGTTACATAGAGTCAAAATTATGAGGAGGAATAGGTGGTTCCACCAGTGGTGAGGCAGATGGACCCACCAAGTACCATCTCAGAAGGAGCCAAATTTTAGAGGGAGTTAGGTGTCAGGATCTAATACAAAGGAGCAGCCTCCCAGAATAGTTCATAGGATATCAGACTTCAGAGGAGGTTAGCATATGTAGAGGGAGAAGATGGCTCCAGATATTGTATAGACCCAAAGGGAGTCAAGTTTTAGAGGCTTCATGCATAATGAGAGTGATCCCAATATCATAGAGAGTTAGTTGGCTCATAGGGAGAGTCGATCATTCATATGGAGTTCCCCCTCAGTTTCAGGTGGGATAAAGACATCTTCCAGGATTGACAGATATATCTCTCGGACCTCTTCATGAAGATATCCTATTCGTCCTTTTTTACTCTCAAAGGGTATTTTGGACAAAGAGGAAAGTATGCACAAAGATCCATGAGTTACATTGTAACCAAATATTCTCAAAATGAGAATTGAGTAACCATTGAAATTTGTTTTTCCCATTTGGGTTGTTTCTAGAGTAAACATTATGTCATTGTGTGACATCTCATTTATGTTAAATTAATGGAAAATATGTTGGATTGGAGTTTAATTAAAATAAAAACCAATGTCCTATACAAAAGTTACTGAAGATGAGATACTAACATGCTATGTCTCATATGCAATATGTAGAAATGATGGAGGAACTAGTCAGGGTAATGGGTCCACTTGCTAAGATCCCTTTGGCATATTAGTAGTATGTGGTTTTAGTGTGGGATGCAGGAGGAAACAATGTTACCCTTGTGGATCCCTTTGGAATATTAGTATATGATCCCTTTGGCATATTAGTAGTATGTGGTTTGAGCAAATTTTGTGGTAGTGAGAACTCTTGAGTAGAATCGAGCTTGACTTGATTGTTATGTGGGAATTCATATTTCAAAGTGCAATTTTGGGAGCTAACGATTGGCATTGTTACCAGGGAAAAAGTTTGATTCCCTGGATTCAATAGATCCGGTATAGCATGGTGTTGGGAAGTCATATTTCTTTCAATCATTAGTTTCCAATTGCTTGTATTGAGGGTGAGAGAAAGAAATGGTATGCAAGGCATTTCAAGGTCTCACATGGTAACTCCAATTATAGAGCACATGCCTTTGATTGTTATGGATACATTTTCTCTAGTCCAGGAGGATCAAGATCTTGACTACTATAGTTTTGTGCAACACAAAAGAGATATTGATGGGGGCGGTGAGCATAATCTTTAAGGATTGAAATCATAGAATTGGATATAACCCTAAGAAGGGGAGTCTTTGTCAAATCATTGTCAATGGACAATTATATGAGGATCCTGTATATGCCATTTACTACCATGATTATGAAGAAAAACATCATAATTTGATATTTTTCTTGGAGATGACTTTTAACATTGTGTTATGGGTATGGGAGGTCATCCTAAACACATCTAATGCATATTGTGGGGATTCAAAAACCATAATAATTGTTGTGATAGTGGGTTCCTTTCCTAATATTTCCATTGAAGGTTTAGTTACAAGTTTTGCACTATATTCATGGTGGTTTTTGTTGCTACTCGGTTCTCCTCTTTTTGAATGGAAATGCCTAGAATTTCCAAGTGGAGGCATGGAGTTAGTTGGAGAAGATGATGACATCTCATGCTCTCTTTTATTATCCACAAAAGATGCATTATTTTCTTACTTATTGTAGCTTAGGTGACATGCTATCACAACTCTCTCATTGTAGTTTATTTTTTTGACCTCATCAATGGTGTTGGGCTCCCTTTATCTTGGTATTGGTTCGTAGGCCTAAGGTGTTGGCTCAAAGCCTTTACATTAAGCTCTAAGCATGATACTAGGGGTCTCGGTCGCTCCTTGTGATCACCTAGTCCATGCCTAAACAAAATTGCAGCATCTCCTGCAACTAAAAAATGTTCCTCCATTAGGTTTTTATGCCTTGAGGAGGAATTGGCCAAGAGTCCCTGAAATGGTTTGGGATGCGACTTGCAACTGGGCATAAAAAAAAACTGAGACTTGGATTGAATAACCTTCAAATTCGACGGATTATTGGGATATGATTTTAGCTAGATCACCCCTCACTCCCGGTTCCAACCCCTTGGAAGTTGTTTTTTTCATCCATTTCGATAACTAGTGCTTTACTCAGTAAGAAGCAATGCACCATTTGGAATTAGGGGTCCAATTTATGAAACCATGCCTCGGGAGTGGATGGACAATATGGTCACCTAGTCCATGCCTAAACAAGCATGCAACATCTCATGGAACTCAAAAATGCTACTCAGTTAGGTTTTCATGCCATGAGGAGGAATTGGCCAAGAGTCCCCAAAATGGTTTGGGATGTGACTTGCAACTGGGCATATAGAGAATATCGAGACTTGGAATAAGGAACCGTCGAATTTGATGGATTACTGGGATAGGATTTCATCTAGAGCACCCCTCACTCCCGAGTTCCATGCCTCAGAATTTGCAGTACTCAATGGTTTCAAGAACTAGTGTTTTGCTCAGTTTGAAGCAATGAAACATTTGGATTAAATGATCCAATTTATGAAACCATGCCTCAGGAGAAAATGGACAATGTGGTCACATATTCCATGCCTAAACAAGCTTGCATCATCTCACGGAACTAAAAAATGTTGCTACGTTAGGTTTTTATGCCCTAAGGAGGAATTGGCTAAGAGTCCCTGAAATGGTTTGGGATGCGACTTGCAACTGGGAATAAAATGAAAAACTGAGACTCGGATTGAGGAATCATTGACTTCGATGGATTGTTGGGATAGAATTTTAGCTAGAGCACCCCTCACTCCCGGTTCTAACCCATCGGAAGTTGTTTTTTTCATCAATTTCGATAACTAGTGCTTTGCTCAGTAAGAAGCAATGCAACATTTGGATTTAGGAGTCCAATTTATGAAAACATGCCTTGGGAGAAGATGGACAATGTGGTCACCTAGTCCATGCCTAAACAAGCATGCATCATCTCATGGAACTCAAAAATGCTACTCTGTTAGGCTTTTATGCCCCGAGTAGGAATTCCCAAGAGTCCCTGAAATGGTTTGGGATGCGACTTTCAATTGGGCATAAAATGAAAATCGAGACTTGGGTTGAGGAACCATCATCTCTGTTGGATTCCTAACATAATATTTTATCTAGAGCACCCCTCACTCCCGATTCGAACCCCTCGGAAGTTGTTTTTTCCATCGATTTCGACAACTAGTGATTTGCTTAGTAAGAAGTAATGCAACATTTGGATTTAGGGGTCCAATTTACGAAACCATGTCTTGAGAGAATATGGACAATGTGTTCACCTATTCCATTCCTAAACAAGCATGCAACATCTCATGGAACTCAAAAATGCTACTTAGTTAGGTTTTTATGCCATGAGGAGGAATTGGCCAAGAGTCCCCGAAATGGTATGGGATGTGACTTGCAACTGGGCATAGAGTGAATATCGAGACTTGGATTAAGGAAGTGCTGACTCCGATGGATTACTGGGATAGGATTTCATCTAGAGAACCCCTCACTCCCAGGTGCCATGCCTCAGAATTTGCAGTACTCAACGTTTTCGAGAATTAGTGTTTTTCTCAGTTCGAAGCAATGCAACATTTGGATTAAAGGATCCAATCTATGAAACGGTGCCTCGGGAGTAGATGGAAAATGTGGTTACATAGTCCATGCTTAAACAGGCTTGCAACATCTCACGGAACTAAAAAATGTTTCTATGTTAGGTTTTTATGCCCTGAGGAGGAATTGGCCAAGAGTCCCTAAAATGGTTTGGGATGCGACTTGCAACTGGGCATAAAACAAAAACCGAGACTCGGATTGAGGAACCGTCAACTTCGATGGATTCCTAGCTTAGGATTTTAGCTAGAGCACCCGTCACTCTCAGTTCCAACCCCTCGAAAATTGTTTTTTCATCGATTTCAATAACTAGTTCTTTGCTCAGTAAGAAGCAATCCAACATTTGGATTTAGGGGTCCAATTTATGAAACCATGCCTTGGGAATGGATGGACAATGTGGTAACCTAGTCCATGCCTAAAAAATCATGCAACATCTAATGGAACTCAAAAATGTTGCTTCGTTAGGCTTTTATGCCCCAAGGAGGAATTGCCAAGAGTCCCCGAAATGGTTTGGGATGCGACTTGCAACTAGACATAAAATGAAAACCGAGACTCAGATTTAGGAACCATAGACTTCGATGGATTAATGGGATAGGATTTTAGCTAGATCACCCCTCACTCTCAGTTCCAACCCCTTGGAAGCTATTTTTCATCCATTTCGATAACTAGTGATTTTCTCAGTAAGAAGCAATGCAACATTTGGAATTAGCGGTCCAATTTATGAAACCATGCCTCGGGAGCGGATGGACAATGTGGTCACCTAGTCCATGCCTAAAAAAACATGCAACATCTCATGGAACTCAAAAATGCTACTCAGTTAGGTTTTAATGCCATGAGGAGGAATTGGCCAAGAGTCCCCGAAATGGTTTGGGATGTGACTTGCAACTGGGCATATAGCGAATATTGAGACTCGGATTAAGGAACCGTCAACTCCAATGGATTACTGGGATAGGATTTCATATAGAGAACCCCTCACTCTCGGATGCCATGCCTTAGAATTTGCAGTACTTAATGGTTTCGAGAACTAGTGTTTTGCTTAGTTTGAAGCAATGGAACATTTGGATTAAAGGATCCAATTTATGAAACCATGCCTTGAGAGCTAATGGACAATGTGGTCACATATTCCATGCCTAAACAATCTTGCAACATCTCATGGAACTAAAAAATTTTGCTTTGTTAGGTTTTTATGCCCTGAGGAGGAATTGGCCAAGAGTCCCTGAAATGGTTTGGGATGCGACTTGCAATTGGGAATAAAATGAAATATAAGACTCAGATTGAGGAACCGTCGACTTTGATGGACTACTGGGATATTATTTTAGCTAGATCACCCCTCACTCCCGGTTCCAACCCCTCAGAAGTTGTTTTTTTCATCGATTTCGATAACTAGTGCTTTGCTCAGTGAGAAGCAATGAAACATTTGGATTTAGGGGTCCAATTTATGAAACCATGCCTCTGGAGAAGATGGACAATGTGGTCACCTATTCCATTCCTAAACAAGCATGCAACATCTCATGGAACTCAAAAATGCTACTCAGTTAGATTTTTTTCCATTAGAAGGAATTGGCCAAGAGTCCCCGAAATGGTTTGGGATGCTACTTGCAACTGGGCATATAGCGAATATCGAGACTCAGATTAAGGAACCGTTGAGTCTGATGGATTACTGGGATAGGATTTCATCTAGAGCACCCCTCACTCCCGACTTCCATGCCTCAGAATTTGCAGTACTCAATGTTTTTGAGAATTAGTGTTTTGCTCAGTTTGAGGCAATGCAACATTTGGATTAAATGATCCAATTTATGAAACCGTGCCTCAGGAGAAGATGGAAAACATGGTCACATAGTCCATGCCTAAACAATCTTTCAACATCTCATGGAAATAAAAAATGTTGCTCTGTTAGGTTTTTATTCCCTAAGGAGGAATTGGCCAAGAGTCCCTGAAATGGATTGGGATGCGACTTGCAACTAGGCATAAAATGAAAACCAAGACTTGGATTCAGGAACCATCATCTTTTTTGGATTCCTGGCATAGTATTTTAGCTAGAGAACCCCTCACTCCTAGTTCCAACCCCTTGGAAGTTGTTTTTTTCATCGATTTCGATAACTAGTGCTTTGCTCAGTAAGAAGCAATGCAACATTTGGATTTAGGGGTCCAATTTACGAAACCATGCCTTGGAAGCGGATGGACAATGTGGTCACCTAGTCCATTCCTAAACAAGCATGCAACATCTCACGAAACTAAAAAATGTTTCTCCATTAGGCATTTATGCCTCAAGGAGGAATTGCCAAGAGTCCCCGAAATGGTTTTGGATGTGACATGCAACTGGGCATAAAATGAAAACAGAGACTTGGATTGAGGAACTGTCATCTTTTTTGGATTCCTGGCATAGGATTTTAGCTAGAGCACCCCTCACTCCCAGTTTCAACCCCTCGGAAGTTATTTGTTTCATCGATTTCGATAACTAGTGCTTTGCTCAGTAAGAAGCAATGCAACATTTGGATTTAGGGGTCCAATTTACGAAACCATGCCTCGGGAGCGGATGGACAATGTGGTCACCTAGTCCATGTCTAAAAAAGCATGCATCATCTCACGGAACTAAAAAGTGTTGCTCCGTTAGGCATTTATGCCTCGAGGAGGAATTTTCAAGAGTCCCCGAAATGGTTTGGGATGTGACTTGCAACTGGGCATAAAATGAAAAAAGAGACTCAGATTGAGGAACCATCATCTTTTTTGGATTCCTGGCATAGGATTTTATCTAGAGCACCCCTCACTCCCAGTTCCAACCCCTCGAAAGTTGTTTTTTTCATCACTTTCGATAACTAGTGCTTTGCTCAGTAAGAAGCAATGCAACATTTGGATTTAGGGGTCCAATTTACGAAACCATGCCTCGAGAGCGGATGGACAATGTGGTCACCTAGTCCATGCCTAAACAAGCATGCAACATCTCATGGAACTCAAAAATGCTACTCAGTTAGGTTTTTATGCCATGAGGAAGAATTGGCCAAGAGTCCCCGAAATGGTTTGGGATGTGACTTGCAACTAGGCATATAGCGAATATCGAGACTCGGATTAAGGAACCGTTGACTCCGATGGATTACTGGGATAGGATTTCATCTAGAGCACCCCACAAACCCTTAAAATTCATTTTTAAATGGATCTTCAACTAATTTTAGATGGAATTTCCCTATCAATGTAACCATAAAAATATAATGGAGAGAGCTAGTTGTTTTATAGACTTGAAGCTCCATCTCCTTACAATAAAACAACATTTAGTGGATGCTAGATACATGGAAATCTATAGTTTACATTACCTTCATTAAGTATGCAAAAGGGTTAATACTTCATCATGCTAATAGTGTTCTTAACTTATGCTCCTCAAAACTTGGTAGAAATACATTCTTATCAGATATGAAAGGCTAAGGAAACCAATTTATTTCTGCTATAATACCATTTATGCTTCCTAAAATCTTCCTTAAGTCATGATTGAAAACCTATATTTCTAAAATTCTTCCTTAATAACAATGGCCATAATTTTCTAAGGAAACATTCCTCCTTGTATCCACATGTTGGCCTATATTTTCACTGATCAAAGATCTCACATCTACCCACTTCCCCAAAGGATAAGCACCACAAATAGGGTCATTGGCTTCCTGAGTTTTCCATACAAAAATCCATAACTTGACCAGGTTTGTAGATTGTCTTGCCCCGATACCTAAAAAGAAATAGAGACTTCCATGATAGAAATGGTCATTAGCATTGTACCATTAGCTCAAATAAGAAAAGTTTAAGTCTGTACACATCACTTTTGCTAAGAAACTACTACAGGCCTAAAGATCTTCAATAGCCAATATTGTCTTGGTCTATCTGCCCCTACAAATTTCAATGTAATTTTTACCAGTGTGGTGATTGATATTTTTCTATTTTTGAACTTCATTGAACACATTCTTATTTAAGGTTTTATAGCTATAAAACTCCCCATGCTTTCCATAGCCTCTATCACTGGTCTACATATGTTATTATTGGCTTGCAAAATCTCTGAGTTTGATTGTAAACTTAGGAGAGAAGTAACACCACACTTACAACCATTCCAAATAAAATACCATGAGGATTTAAAGAGACCAATTACTCATGAAATCGACTCACATGACCATTGATACATGAACATTCATCAATTTCAAATAATCATAATAAAAACACTTCAGGAGAGAAATCTAGCTTGCCATCCATAGCATTAAAAGAAATATACAAAGAGTTTCCTCCAAAGAGTCTCCAAAATATTTTCAATCAAGATCTAAGGGATTTATTCCGCAATCAAAGAATTTAGTTTCCACTCTTCACTCTTCATTTGACATTTATTAAGAACCCTTAGTGTGCACCTAAAAAGGCTCACTCAAACCAAATTGATACTCAAGTTTTAGGCAAGATTTAAAATTTGAAGAAGACATTGGTAGTTTTAGGCACGTAGTAGGAAGATTGAGCACAAGAAATGATGCGTCATATATGAATGCATAGTCACCTTGCCCAAGGTGTGAATTTAATGCTCCAAATATGGAAGTTCAAGAAAATAAATAATATCGAAGTTGACATTGTCAAATATTATCATAATGACAATAAAGACAAGAAAATATTTGCACACAATAACTTTCTACACTATGAAAGATACCAATTGGTTGCCCTATTCTTTTCCATTTGTATTTTTTGGTAAGGTAAATGCTCATTTTTGAACTGTGGGGAGTTGTTAGCATCCTTTGCATGAGTTATCAAATTTTCTTAAAAGGGTTCACCACATTTTGAACCCAATTACTCTTCCAACCTTATATCTGGGAGACTTCACCGTATATACTATACAGATAAAAGTTATGGCCTCAAATCTTATGCATGGGTACCATATGTAGACATTAAAGTCATCCAACAATGAATATTTTGCACCAAAGTCCATCCCAACACCACATAAACACCAAGGAATGCCAAAATATCTCCAAAATTATACAATAGAGGTTGTTATGAATATACTCACTGTTGTAGCAATTTTATATGAATTCTTGAGTGTGGACTTTTGACAAACACTTGGACTGTAGGCTATTTCACACTGTTTGACTGCCCAATTTGTTGTTATGGTATTTTAGATGGATTCTTGAAGTATTTTAGATGGTTGGAATAGATTTCATGTTCCCTCATTGTTCTCTTTCATCACATAAAATATAAATGACAACAGACATAATGGGAACCAAACTCACAATCATTGAATAAGGGAAACATAGCAGAAAAATTACACTTGTTTATTAGAAACCATACTCATGGATTTGGGCATGTTATACAATGGTGATGGATCGTCTAGTTGCCAGGAGAAGTGAACTTTGTTTTTGTTGTAATAATTATTAGAAGCACCTATCAGCCACCTAGGATAGCCTTCCAATCCATGATTTGAGTTATCAAGGGAGTTTTGTGCCTTCCTCTATATGTAAAAATGTGCCCAACAAAGCTCGCAACCTCCTCCTCCCTTAGAAATCGACCCAACAATGACAATTTGTCCCCCAAAAAGACAAATCGAACCCCCAATGAATGTGTCACTACCCAACAAGGGGAAACTCGTCCCCTGAACCCAAAATCCATCTTCTATGAACAAGAACTCGACCCCTATAATTTGTAATACATCCTCTCTTCCCTAACCTCCTCTCCTTCTCCTAGCTTGCGTGACCTACCTCTTCTCTACTCTAACCTCCTTCTCCTCCTAGCTCGTGCAACCTACCTCCTCTCTACTTTAACCTCAACCTTCTCCTCTTAGCTCACGCGAGCCTTTGAAATATGTCTTTTGTTTCTTTGTTTTCAAACTTAGGTTTTGTTTTTTGTTTTTTTTGGTATTTTTATTATAGTTATATATAATATAATATATATATTATAATTTATATATTGTATAATATATATAATTTCGCATATGGGTAGATACATTCTTAAGTTTTTCTTAAAAATGAACTTTAGATGGAGAGATATATGAGATGGGAATTTGAACATATAAGAATGGTTCAATTGGATTGTATTGTCATATAAGAACTTCAACCAGTAATAATTGTATACTAGTCTTAATAATCATGTATACATTCATACTTTGGATGACTAGCTCTTGCATAATAAAAATTGTTTTGAATCCACATATCATATCAATTATATCATTTTTTTTCTTAAAAAGTTAACTAGATGTCAAACCATTTTTTTTCCTAAAAAGTTAACATGTCTCTAGTATTCCATCCATTAAGAAAGGTAAGAAAAAGGTCAATGACGAGGATGTGGTTATTGGGAAAAAAGGTCACAAGGTGCGCATATGTGAGTACATGGCCTTATAAAGAGTCCCACATAATCAATGAACTAGGGTCCTTAGGCATGAGCTATCATAGTGTCATCTCCACAAAAGGGGTAAAGTTATCCAATTGTAAGAAATGGTTTAACATTGACCCATGCACGAAAGAGAGTGTGGTTAAATGATGTGTTGTAATAAAATTCTAAAGTTGGAGGTAAGGAAATATCTAAAAGGTATTCCCTATAAACATCATATTGCTAAATATTTTATTGTGTATTTCTCTTTAGAAAACTCTTCACTATTGCACCCACCACCTAATTAGATCGCCTAGTTTTAATAATAGGTCCAACAATTGATTCTTGGGTAATAATAGGTCCAACACTTAGCACCACCAAAAAAGAGCTGATCAGATAGTCTAAACCATAACCAAGAGACATTCCAAGCCAAAACGTAATCTGATAGCTGCACCCGCTGCAACTGCAACTCTCCTCCAAACTTGTGCACAAACTGGCTAACTGCAGTGCGCACAAGTGAGCTTTGCAGTTCTGAGAATGTATGCCAGAATGAATACTGGCCTCCTGTATTTATACTAATTCTGGCTAACTTCTTGGGCCGACTTTTCATTCTGGGTGCCTATTTACTTAGTATATAATATTTATTGTGGCTGACTTCTTCTCTTGGAGGCTAATAACCTAATACAAATTATCCTCTTGAGTCGACTTGTCTTCTAGGGTTATTAGCCAAGTGTTGGGTATAAATTGCAACAATGGTGTACACAATATACTAATCTAATGGTTATGAATTAGATCCCAACAAAAATGAAAGTAGAACATGAAAACCATATCCTAAATATGCTTCACAAAGCTTCAAACCTAGTATATTCATGTGACAAGAAAGAAAACCAAGAAATTACAACAATAGGCATGAACAAATAGTTTGAAATAATGCAAAGAAATATCTCCATAATGAATAGAAAGATCAAAGATATCACCTAGGGAGTAGACTTTTTGAATATGTGGCTCCAAAGCCTCCTTCTTGGGAGGGTCCGTGAATTCCTTGATGTGTATATATTCCTTCCTTGGTTGAGTGATCAAAACACAAAAAACACTATCAAGAGGAAGGAGTCCTGAAGATATCTAGTGTGGTTTTGGCCGCATGTACCTACTATGGATGGATGGATGGATGGAATGAAATCATGCCTTTATTTATAGGAAAATTAGTGGTTAAACACCCTTGACATGGTCATAAAATAGTTGTTAAATATGACAAAATCAAGGCTAGGAATATCAACTAGAGTTTAGAAATTTCCATTGATAACTACTTTCCCTTTCTAGAAAATTTGGGCTGGGAACAATCAAAATTAGGGCTATTATTTGTGATAACTTTAATGGGTCAAAATTAGGATTTTTCCTAGCGATTTATAGAGGTCTAGTGGAGGTGGGAAGTGAGGTGAAATGGATAGTAAACATGTTGATAATGGTATATTTCAACAAAAACTTGTGAAAATGTCACAATTGAGTAGTTTTTAGGTGATAACATACTTCCCCGCGATGTGTGAGGTTAGGAGGAAATTGTATGACCAAAATACATCACAATTTTATTTGCAATGTGGTCACCTAGTCCATGCCTAAACAAGCATGCAACATCTCATGGAACTCAAAAATGCTACTCAGTTAGGTTTTTATGCCATGAGGAGGAATTGGCCAAGAGCCTCCAAAATGGTTTGGGATGTGACTTGCAACTGGGCATATAGCAAATATCGAGACACGGATTAAGGAACCATCAATTTTGATGGATTACTGGGATAGGATTTCATCTAGAGCGCCCCTCACTCCTGGGTGCCATGCCTCTGAATTTGCAGTACTCAATGTTTTCGAGAACTAGTGTTTTGCTCAGTTTGAAGCAATGCAACATTTGGATTTAGGGGTCAAATTTATGAAACCATGCCTTGGGAGCAGATGGACAATGTGGTCACCTAGTTCATGCCTACAAAAGCATGCAACATCTCATGGAACTCAAAAATGCTACTCCGTTAGGCTTTTATGCCCCGAGGAGGAATTGCCAAGAGTCCCTGAAATGGTTTGGGATGTGACTTGCAACTGGGCATAAAATGAAAACTGAGACTTGGATTGAGGAACCGTCATCATTTTTGGATTCTTGGCATAGGATTTTAGCTAGAGCACCCCTCACTCCCGGTTCCAACCCCTCAGAAGTTGTTTTTTTCATCGATTTCGATAACTAGTGCTTTGCTCAGTAAGAAGCAATGCAACATTTGGATTTAGGGGTTCAATTTATGAAACCATGCCTCGGGATCATATGGAAAATGTGGTCACCTAGTCCATGCCTAAACAAGAATGAAACATCTCATGGAACTCAAAAATGCTGCTCCATTAGGCTTTTATGCCCCGAGGAGGAATTGCCAAGAGTCCCTGAAATGGTTTGGGATGTGACTTGAAAATGGGAATAAAACTAAAACCGAAACTTGGATTGAGGAATCGTCATCTTTTTTATATTCCTGGCATAGGATTTTAGCTAGAGCACCCCTCACTCCCGGTTCCAACCCCTTGGAAGTTATTTTTTTCATCGATTTTGATAACTAGTGCTTTGCTCAATAAGAAGCAATGCAACATTTGGATTTAGGGGTCCAATTTACGAAACCATGCCTCATGAGAGGATGGACAATGTGGTCACCTAGTCCATGCCTAAACAAGCATGCAACATCTCTTGGAACTCAAAAATGTTGCTCCGTTAGGATTTTATTCCTCGAGGAGGAATTGCCAAGAGTCCCCGAAATGGTTTGGAATGCGACTTGCAACTGGGCATAAAATGAAAACCTAGACTCTGATTGAAGAACCGTCGTATTTTTTGGATTCCTGGCATAGGATTTTAGCTAGAGCACCCCTCACTCCCGGTTCCAACCCCTCAGAAGTTGTTTTTTTCATCACTTTCGATAACTAGTGCTTTGCTCAGTAAGAAGCAATGCAACATTTGGATTTAGGGGTCCAATTTATGAAACCATGTCTCGGGAACGGATGGACAATGTGGTCACCTAATCCATGCCTAAAAAATCATGCAGCATCTCATGGAACTAAAAAATGTTTCTACATTAGGGTTTTATGCCTCAAGGAGGAATTGCCAAGAGTCCCCGAAATGGTTTGGGATACATAGGAATTGATTCCCTATGCCAAGGGGGAGGGGGAAGGAATAAACCCGAGAATCCCCGATGAACATGAAACAACCTGAGAAGCCCCACTAAACAGGAAAGGGGCTCCAAAGATCTCAAATGAGCTAGTAGAATGGAGGCTCATACCAATGGTTCTGAGAATAGTTGAATCAAGCCAATCAAATCTAAGGAATCACATTTGAGGTTGGATCACAGGAGTATATTTGAATCTCAATAGTGTGATAATGAGTTGGATTTGAGCATGTGATATACTACCAAGTATGATACAAATATGGACTCTCTCATCATACTAGTCCAAGGAGACCCATCAAGGAGGAGTATGGGGACTAACATACATAAAATTGCAGCTATATATATGGAATCAAACAATGAGGCTGGAACATGTGGGGGGATACATGAATGGAAACCACTTCTTGAGGACTAATATTGCTAATACATGTCTAAGAAACTATCACAATCAACTAAATAAACCATTAAATGTATGAATCTCCATCGTGTCACATAAAGCACATGTGGGTATGATTCTAGGTGTAGTGGTCTGGGTGGCCATATCTTGTCAAGATTTATTAGTGCCCCTAGTCTTCTTAGCTTTACCCCCTTTTTCAACTCCTTCCCAACATTGGTTAGGGACAACTTGAACTATGTGGAAGATACAGGGGTAGTACCCATCGATTGGACAAGGATCAATACCAAATGAGGAGTTGGAATGTAGGGCATAAGGGGGATGGGAATCCATATATGGATCCCCAAGGTAACATTACATAAACTCAAGATGGCCATCATGAGTGTTATAACTAATACTAGATGGGGGGATAAGAAAGGAACTTGAGAAAAAGGAGTCCTAAGAGGGGTGCAATAGGTGCCTCAATTTTTGTGCTATTTGACTATTGTACGAACTATAAATCAATGTTGTACAATCCAAAAATTCATATTGTACATATACATTAAATGCTAGAGTATCCTTGTCTTGGTTTTCATGACCTCAATATTCTTGAGAAGTGTGCCCCCTGTGACAATGTCTCGATCACTTCTTCAACTCTCTCTCTTCAATAGTAAAACTGTTACATTTCATTGGAAGGCATCATGTGTATTGAGGGCTTGAGCCACCACAAAGGAAACATATAAAGAATATTTGTCTTATGAACAGGATATGGTACTATCCATTTTTAGGTTTGACATAGAGATTTTTCTTATAGACTACACTACATTGCACCATAATATAAGCCCTACACTCCTTGAAAACCATGTAACACCATTCAAATTAGACACAATATTCTTGCAACGAATTAGCTATACTATCGACGAACTTTTTTCGTCGATAGCATAGCAAATTTGTTGCAAGATTATTTACATTCATCTCTCTTACGAGGATATCAAATGATGCTTGGATGCTTTTCATATTTGGTTTATCAACTTGAAATTAAAATTTGATAATAGTATGAAGACCAGTGGGTTGAAGGAAATAGTGACGATGTTAATGAGAAGTGACTCTACTTTGAGTCTAAGTGAAAAGGAATCGTAGGCCATTGAATAAAGGTATATTCCTATTATGAAGAGGAAGTTAAGTGCGACCTAGAAGGAAGATTGAAAACATTATGGGTTAAAAAAAATTGATCAATGTATTGTCATATAAGCTGCATATCAATAAAAAAATTAGTTGATTTACCAAAAGAATGAATTTATGTATTTGCAAAAAAAAAATTATAAATATTTTTATTCACCAAATTTCATCTCATTTTTTAAATATCTCTGCCTTTCATTAATAAAGGAAATATGGAGATTCCCTATGCCTGTTCTGGCACCTTGAAGGTACAGGGTTTAGGGGATAGATAAAAGTGGTTTATATTTTGTCATCTTTGATGAATGATAGGTTTATGGGTGTCGAGTATTTTTTCATATTTTATCATAAACATGTTCATACAAAACATGTGTTTTTTTGGCTCCATAGTATGCTCACAGGAAATGCATCAAGCTTTGGTACCATCAAAAAGGAAGAGATTCCAAATGTGAATTGTGATGTCACGTTTCATGACTTTTTATGTGGCCATGTTTTTATTCTTACTATCAACAATTTCATATATATATATATATTCTTACTATGATTATTATCCTCCACTAATATTATAAACTGGAAATGCATTCATAATTATTTTTTCTGAACTGAAATGTTGTGGATTTGAAATTGCAGGAATACAAGGAGAGAAGGGTTGACCGAATGCCGACAGGAGATTCGAACATCCAGACGAGTCAGGTAAGTACCGAAATTATGACTCTATCCATGCTCAGGCCACCTATGTTTTGGCCCCTGTTCCCACTGATATAATGATAATAGGGAATAATTTAGACTTAATCTCTTCACACTATAGTTATATTCTCGAAAGGAAGTCTCTGAAATTTATTGACTAGGATTACCATTGTTAATTTATGGAGAGATTTTTATTTGTTTAATTAGGATTACCTATCAAATGGAGAGATGTTTATTTGTTCTATTTAGGTCACTTTGTCGAAGACAGGAACAGTTTTAGTGAGCGTCACTCTTGCGACGAAAACACGGGTCAATAGTTGGCATCGTTCTTGCAACAAAAACATAGACGGAAATTTGCTTCCGTCTATGTTTGCGACGAAAGTGAACTTTTTCTCTTGAAGTTTGCGACGAAAGAGTACTTTTGTTGCAAGTAGTTCTCTCAATTTTTTCAATATGTAGTAGTGTGGGTTGATAACACAACATTCCTTCTTCCTATTTTAGCAATAGGATTAATTTCAAGTGATAAGCCTCTTCTTCTCCTATAAACAAAAGAGTCTAAGGACATGAAAGGAAGGACAAAGCTGAAGAAATAAGAAATTTATTGTTGGTTTCTAGGATGTCTACATCTAGCTTCCCAATGTTCTTGGGCACTAATGTCTTGTTCAATTGCTGCCCATGAATGATTAAGATCATCCCGATTATTAGCAATGTTTAAGATGGTGTTAAACAAATTCAAAGCAACATTGGTCTGATCTTGAAGATCAGACTCAATATTGGGATGCCTTGCAATAGGTACAGTCATTAAGAAATAAAAGAGTCAAAGAATCAATATCAAAAAATAGATGTATTCGATGATAATCAAGCATACAAATCAACTAGAGAGATATTGAAGATCTCCCCAATATGGTCGCTAAATAAATGTTGTGGAAAATATATGAAATGAGCTTACTCAAAAAAATTTGGATCTCGCTTGGCTAAAGCAAGATAGACGGGAATATCACCCTATGTTTATAGCCATCACAATTGGTATCCTAACTCACAAGTATTGATTACAAGTGCTTAGGTTGTTTTTTTATAATTAAAAGCTTGCTAAAAATCTCATTATTTATGTAATTTTCTAAGCATAACAAATGTTGAAATAAATATAGAGACATAAGTAAAGACACCAAGTCAATAATCAAAACAGATGAGACGTAAAGCAATCGTTTATTTCATTCCAATTCATCAAAGAATCGTTCTCTTTACAAAATTTTCTGAGGAAGTTTTGGACCAAAGTCAAACTTAGATGTCCCCAATGAAGCATACAAAAGGACTTCTGACAGAAAGTAAAAAATTGAACTTTATAAGATGGATCAGGTTGCCACAGATTGTTGCCCACTCGACTTTTCACAATATCCTTTGTCAAACATGAAATTTAATTCACAAATAGACAAGTCTACACAGACTGTCAAAGATATATCAACACCTCTAAGAAACAAGTGTCTGAATGATGTAATTTAGCCCTGAATCTTGTTGTCTAAAATAGGACCCTTCTATCATAACAAATAATTAGGCTTCTAATGAATTAAGGAATGAATGAAAACTGAATTATCTCAACAAAAATCAAAGAGAAAAACTTAGTATGATTCTCCTTCTATTCTCCCCTTGTCCCTCCTTTTCCTTTTGCCTTTAAGCAAATTAGAATTGGTTGAAGTAATTGAACTACTTCTTTAGTTAAGTTATCTAAAACTCAACTAACGTTTTAGTTAAGGGAGAAAGTAATAAAATCATAATAAGGGTTTTTAATAAATAATAACTAGTAGTTGGGACCCTTTGTGAATCCCTTTAGTTCTTTAATAATCATAACACAACTAGTTAATCAAACAAAACATCCCTCCTTGTGACTCTCATCATCACTTTCATATTAGACAATTTATATCAATGATAATTGAAATTATTTCTAGAAATATATTACTCATATATCCAAAAAAATAGTTTGTTGTCCAAAATTTCAGTAGTCAATTATTTTCAACAATTAATAAATAAAAACTCAAAATCCATATTTGCCACTCTCGGAGGCAATATTTCCCTTGTTGTTGTTGTCACCTTTTGATCTCTCTAAATTTTCCTTAGGTTGTGTGGATCCTTTAAGCCTAATCTCACTCATCACATGAGAGCAATCATCTCTTAAATGCATGCGGGAGGAAATGGATTTTGCATAGTCATTTGAGGGTGAGGAGGGGCCAGCAATGGCTTTTCCTTTGTCAGGAGAATGGTGGGCCTCGATTTTTAACCTTTTTCTTGCATGGGAAGACTATACTGGTGAGTGGACAAGGGCAGATTGGGAAATTTATTTTACAGGTGGAGGAGTAGGTAGAGATAAGTTAGGCCATCCACGATGTTGGGATACTATCGGATGGACAATCTCTAGCCATCCGTCGTTTTCTGGGACTATATGTTGTAGTGAGACATGAGGAGGCACTGGGATACCAGGGACCTATGGGGCTTGGAAGGGAGGCCTTTTAGGCCTAGTTTGGACCACTCCTTTCCCAATCCAGTTAAAAAATCCAGCTTCAAATAGCTGGCCTAACTCTTGCGAGTCTCCATCAAAGTGTATAGAGAATCTTGGCCTTCTAGGACCCCTTTTCCAATTTCCTCTTCCTCAGTTACACCTTCCATGGCTACCTCTGCTGACAAATCTCATTACTGTATGCATTATTGATTAGCACATAGTTTCTTTAAAAACCATACATGACAACTCTTTTAAACATGAAATAAAATTTGGCTCAACAACATATCAGACTCATGCAATCCAATCCATACAAATTGTTTAATAATTGTCAATGAGCAGGGGGTGAACAAGGGTTATGGGATATGTAAGGGTTTGTATTGAGCGAAAAATGTTAAAATGAGGGGGAAAATATCATGATTACTGCTCACAGATATCAAACAATCAACTATATCATAAACCAAAAGAATATATCATTGTAATTCATCCTTGTGTGATATATTTAACTGTCATAATACAGAGTTTCCATTAACTGTAATTAAATTTTAGGAATAGGGAGTGGATAGTGAATATGGGAAGGCGAGGGGATTGTAATGTGTGAAAGGTGAAATAATGGTAGGGAAAAGACCGAATAATGTTCGTCAAATCAACTATGTAATCCATAAAACAATTATGTATTTAATGAAAATGATCCAACACTAACTAAAAAATTATTGTGATCAATTAAACAATTACTATGTGTTAAAACTTGTTCACTGTCTCATATTAAAATCTTCAACACTTTTATTAACACTGTATCATCATACTCGGAATCACTATGCCTTTCAAACATCCTGTAAAAAGAATTTGGGGTCCTTTCATTTCTTCCATTTTATATTTAAAACAAAATCCCAAGGAACACACAGTCATATTGCTTCAAATTTGTTTAGCATATACAAATATCAACCACTGTCCATAATTTCTAAATCCCTAAACCAAACATAGACATGGGTCTCTCTTGAGTTTCACACTCTTTTAAAACATGACCGATTCCAATCTTTTGACAACATTAACAAATAAATTTGCAATGAAATCATACTATAAAAACCCAGTGCTTCATCTCTGATGGTGCAATCAAACAAAACGATGCACGATGTCCCCACAATTTGTAACTTTCCCGATCATAACAAATTAAACACACTGCAGTCACGAACTTCAATTTATACCACTATGTAGGAACACAGAACACGCATAATGAAAAGAGGCATCTTTGTGATTGTCCATTACCGTTTACTCCCAATCAAATCAATTTATAAACACGTTGAGTTATTGGTTCAAATGACACAACAAAAGGAGGCATCGAAGGTATACCAATTATCATTTCCAATTAAAACTCTCCAACCACTCGATCAAACAGAGACGAACCAATAATAAAAAACCACTATCGATATTACTCAACAAACTTGTGACAGTCAACAAGATAACCGACATTGTGCCACTGGTTGAGTTTATCAAACTGGGGTTATGTAACCAATGAATCATAAGAAATGATCAAGGGTTCTCTCGATCATCAAAACACATGGAGACTAGAGTCGACCATATCAACAACAAATGAGAACCCTTCAAGACAATCACGGTGGAACCACAAACCTTAACCCCTAGATTTGTAAAATATGGTGACAGTTAAACACCAGGTAGGGTAGGCAACAATGCAGAGGTGTTACACATTATTTTCGTCATCCCTATGATCTTTAATGATGTAAACCTATCTATTGCCTTTAGAGGGGTCACAGTGGCCTAAGTTCCTGAAGAGAGAAGGAAGAAGAACTTTTCCTGAGAAAAGAAGTTGCATTTTCCTATGTAAAAACCTTATAAAGATAAATTTCCGCAGGTTGCTATATAGGCAGGGTGTGGGAATGACAAATTCCCGCAGGTTGCTATATATCCAGGGTGCGAACTTTCCGCAGGTTGCTATATAGCTAGGGTGCGGAAATTCCATCACGTGGGAAAAACGTACGGTTTCTCGAATTTTCTAGAAGGAGAAGCTTCTTGGGTGAGGTGGCATCCGAACGGTTTGGATCTTACTCGCTTTCATGATTTAGTGGGATCATCCTAACCTC
>JASDQU010100778.1:331392-360173 GCA_032191745.1 Picea mariana
ACAGTTGGAAGGGACCTTACGACATCAAGGCAATGGTTGTAATCTCTCTTTCACATTTAATATGATACAGTGATATATTTCTTTCCCATAAAGTGAGATCTACTTTATTACATGATTCCTTGATCACATGTATAGTCTAGAGTTTTGAATATATTAATGTCTTTGCTATGATTGGTTTGTGTTGTTGTGATTGGACGACGCAAGAGCATCGTAGCAGAGCGAGGAACAACAGAGATTAAAGGAAAGCTTTTATAAAGTAAGTACATCATCTTTTTTCTCTTGTCCATTCAATACTTTAGATCTAGGGAAAGCGGTATATTCTGTCACGTTTTGTTCCAGATCCAGGTGGATCTGGGGAGATCGGTTTGTGTCCGCACTTACGGATTTATCCTTCAATAAGAGGAGCAACGATTTCTCACTGGATAGTAACAAACACCAAGAACACGCAGAGGCATAACCCTCACACTTTTCAAAAGCTGAACCATTTATAACAATGTTGATAGCAATGCAGACCCAGGTATTACCAATCAACCCTAAAGCATACTTATTAGCGTAATGGCCACCCCATAACCAACTGTGTTGATGTCAATACCACAAAATAAGACCACAACCAGGTGGAAAAAGATATACAGTGACCAAAGGTGGTTCGAAATACACACAAAAACCCCATAGAACTGAATACAACTAGATATGGTTACCACAACTGTGAAGAGGCAGACAACAAGGCTAAATAGAGTGAAACCCTCCAACAAAATATCCATAAAGACAACAGAGAGCCATCACAGTTTCAACCACATAGGAAGCCAATGAAATCACAACTCTAACCATCGATTTTTCCATTTGCAACGAATAACACACAGTCATTACAAAGAAAACACCACGCGTTTACACAGTTTCCTATCTCACGGAGGACACAAACCAAGACATTACCAAGACAAAATTTATTTCATTACAGAGTGAATTCATGGATGGGAAAAAAGAACCATACCTGTAACCAATGGCCTTAAAAATGCGAGTTGGTCGAGCAGTTCCTTCTGCACCTGATTCTCGGAGCTTAACCACAGCAAAAAACAAATGAATAATAACCATGATAGGGTGACGACCCAGTGGGATAAGTATGGAGTGACATGCATTTACTGCACATCGCTTCCATCCTCCATCTCATTCAATTTGTAGTACATGACAGCCAGCCAAAACAATGCCATTAACCCCATACAATTAATTCCATGCATTGAAACTTGCACATATTGCTTGTCAAGTGCGCCACCCCAATCCATACTAACCATTGCCAAAACATACCATCACATATATCAAATGCGCTCAATATAACTCAATGTAAATTGTATAGCCACTAACATTGCTCGTTAGGACTAACATTAATTCTTTTTATTTCATTTGCACATAGTATATCATAGTATAGTATAGTCCCCTTTCTTGGATATTTTCATAAGTCCCTTTCCATTGCTCTTATTTCTTGTCGTTACTAGCATGTGTCTTATGCAAGTGTAACAGGTATTGAATCAAGGCGTCAATAGAAAAATGTAACAACATTCAACATAATCCATCATGACATGGAATTTAGAGCTTACAATAACAGAATCAACACATAAAATGCATTATCCATCTACCATTATGTCGAAATAAAACCAATATTTCATCATCAATCATGTAGAACCCTATAAGCAGCAATGGAAAACAACATAAAATGTGTGCATAGACTATCTCTGATCCTACAGTCTACAAAAGGGGTCCCACCTACTAGTATTATATATCATTATCATAGTTGAAATAATAGGCTTTAGCAATACTTTGCAGGAAAAATCCTCATTGTGATTTGTATCGTCAACAAACTGGCGACTCCACAAGGAAATATGTTTCCAATAGATTAAGAACTTAGAACATATGGTTTCACAGACCAAGAACAATGGATCAAGAAAGTATAACCAAAATGATTATGCAACAGGGGGAAGTGAGTGGATGTTGGCCGTTGACCAATTTTTGGGAAACTTTGGTTAGCTTTGGCCCACTTTTGGACTTTGACACGTTGGTCGAAGAAGGATCTCCCAGGCGAAGCTGAGATCGTGGATATCACCCATTTTTTAGGGTTATGTCGACCCAGTAAAGGGTCCTATAGGGTTTTTTAATGGGTTTATGGGATGTCAGCCCATGGGGTTTTCCCATGTTTAGGCCTTATTGTAAGGGTTTGTAAAAGTATAAATAAAGAAGAATGTATTGTAAAAGTAGTGAAGTGCAAGTTGTTCAAGTTGCTTTATGCAAAGGAAAGTATGTGTGTTAAGGATTTGTGCTCGATAGAGAGTTGTCTCTATGCATTGACCTAGTTTTGGAAGGAGTATCTAGTGCTTAGTGCGCAGGTATACAGTCTTATGAGAAGCTCGACTCTGTGTCTTAGTGCATAGTAGTGACTGAATGTAATATCTTGGTAGATAATAAAGAGGCAAAGCGGTTTGTGGATATAGCCCCACCCAGGGGTGAACCACGTATATCTTATCTGTGTCCCAGCCTGGTTACAGACACATGTGTCCTGTAACCCCTCCTTCTTCTACCTCAGGTGAGACTTTGTCTACTTCGCAGGTGTTGTTGAAAGGGTCGGTAGTCAGGGTTTTGTTGGTGTGTTGTTAAGCGTTGAAACTTGGGTCTACCCTTGTACCAACAAATGGTTCTGTTGTCGGGACCTGAAACTGTGATTGCTGGGAACTGAAGTAAAGAAAAAGAGAAGTTCTGTGCGTATATCTACTACTTAAGTGCACATTACCCTACTTGACTTGCGAAGATTTGTGCTAAGAAAGTAATTTGATCTGAAGAAAAGAGGTAAGATCCTAAAGAAGCAATCTTTGTGCTTTGGTAAGAGAAAGATAAGTGAAATTTTTTGTTTTGAAAGCATTAATTTAAGTATGTTTAATAGATTATGTCCTAGTATGAAGGCTAGGGAACAGTTGAAAGAAAGAGTTGATTTGAGTAAATTTAATGGAAATGAAGAAATATATGTTATTCCTATGCATAGAAAGAGTTTTTGGACTAATAAGTGGATGCAGGAACCTAGAAAGATTTTTTTTAGATTGCAATTCCAGCACTATGATCCTAGAGGATATGCATAGTATAGAAAAGGTTGGGGAACATTTAAGAGAAAAATAGGATTCACTTTGTGTTATAACTGCAGAAGGTCAGGACATCTTGCTAAGGAATGTCCTGAGGTAGGCCCTATTTGTCTTTGTTGTAAGGTTGTTGGTCATGAGGGTGAGGATTGTCCAAGGATTATTGCTAAAGTTAAAGGGATGAATATGAGACAAGAAAACTATGAAGAAATTCAAGAGACTAAGGGCATGTTAGAAAATCATAAAGAGAAAGGGTCAGAGGAAGTTCATACTATGTTATTACAGTTGAAAGAAACGATGGATGTCCATAACAATGTCAATTTACCAGAAAGTCTAAAAGAAAAATAGCGCATAAGTACAAGAATAGAAGACTTCAACATAGACTATGTCTTGGATGGAGAAACAAAAGTGAATATTATGACAGTAGAAACTTGGGGATTTTTGGGAAAGCCTACTATGGTATCTTCTTTAGGAAGGGTAGGATTTTTTAAGGGTAATATGATAACTTTATGTGGAAGAGTAACTAATCTACCTATTATTGTTCATGGAACATCGATTGAAGAAGAATTTGGAGTCATTCGGTTTGTTGGGGACAACGCCCCTTTCCCACTGTTTCTAGGTAAGACTTGTATTGAGAAGGATCAAATCAGAAGGAAAGCAGAGGAAGAAGCTACAGAAAATAAAAAGAAAGAATTAAGGGATTTCATAGCTAGGAAAATAGACTGACTAATAGAAGAACGAGAGGATAAGTCAAAGCAACAGAACAAAGTAACAACGTAGGAGAGACATAAAGCAATAGAATTAGCTATCAAGGTTGAAAGAATGCAAGAAGGCTTGAAGAACCTATCTAGCCAAGAAAGAAGTATGCCCACTTAGGAAATGTTAATAAAATGGATATTAGCTTCAGAATCTTTGAAGGAACCGCAATAGTGCGAAGCCATTGCGTTAGGGGAAGATAAGAATAAGAATGGAAAGAGGATTCAAGAAAAATTTAGAGAGACTTAGATCACAGGAAAGAAGGCAAGGAAGATCAATAAAAATAAGGATAAGTTGGAAAATATACAAGAAGTTATAGAAACCAGATGGAAGACTTTGCAGACTGGAACCTCGCAGGAGGCAGGCTCGCAGGATTTGAACCTCGCTGGAGCAGCAGGTCTGCACAGATTGGGACCTCACCCTAGCGAAGCTAGATGACTGTTGGAGGTGCTATGATCATTAGAATGATGCTTCGGAACAGTTATAAAACACATTTATGGGCTTATGGACTGCTTTTGGACATTGAGACCATGACATAATGGATAGATTTACATTGATAGAAGCATTTCCTAGCCGTTGGAAGATCTGTCACGATACCTCGCTTATTTAACTCGTCGCCCATTACATTAGGACCACTTTTTGCTACCCCTAATTGACTGAGCTAAGTAGAGAATTTTTTGAGTGTTGAGTTGTGCAATCTAAAACTAGACCCTGCCTATCCATTTGTCTACCCTACTTGTCCGTTTGTCTACCTTGCCTGTCTGTTAAAATATAGAATGTTGGGTGAACCTAGTGAATTGTAGAAGTTTGTCGAGGAAGTTCTTAAGAAGCTAATGGCCGACATAATGATATCTGAAGGTATCCAGGCATCGTCAACTATGGGACTTCATGCTTCCGCTTCGATTGGATGTCATTCCGATCGTGTCAACCCCATAACTGAACACCGAAGTAAGCACTGCGGAGATCTGGCTAATGCGAAGCATATCCCATCGATCCTACCTGATTATATTCCACATATAGTTGGCATTTTTAACCACGACAGTATCCCTTGATATTTTGAGTACTCTGTCTTCACTGCGTACATTACAAAAGGAATTCTCATAGTCAGGAGTCAGTTAGGACAGATCCTGCTATTGAAGAACAACGACTTCAACTTAGGAGACTGGAAGAAATATGCCATGTTATCTCCTCACCACAATTTAACAAAGATAAACATAAAGAAACCTCGCCTCATTTCACAGCCATGGATTAAGGGGTTGGCACAATCCACCGTGTTGAACGTGATGAAGATCTCGCATTTTGGTTGCCACCAGGAGCTTGACGCTTGATTTAAACTCCTTCTGTCATGCAATCATAGCGGATATCTATGGATCTACATAAGGATTATTGTGGATCCGACATTGATCCACCGGATCACAGGCTTAAGTGTGAAGGGCCTTGACCCACAACATGTTTATCTAGTGAAGGCCGCAGACCGATATTTGGCGCAACGCATTAAAGAATCTTATGGAGAGGTAGAAAACGGGAAGTGAGATTACAAGGTAGCCTCTATATAGGATGGCATAGTGAGCCTTTCTTGTCAACTCCTAGTTGAAAATCTAGTGAGGAAGAACCGCCCCACACAGGTCACTAGGTTCGTGGTGGACCTCACAAGAAAGTGTGTGGAGGGTATGTAGATGAACTGGGAGAACTACCTCATCAACGAGCTAGAGAAGGATTGTCGCGAAGCTGAGGACTTGGGATATGAATTCCGTTATAGTTGGTTGATCATTTGATCGCATTTGTCGCTTGGAAAATGCCTAAAGGAGCCACTTTCCCAGAGATCAAACCTTCAGATCCATTGGCCACTCTGTTTTCCACTTTGTTGTATACCAACAACATGACGAAGCAATGGCAATCTAATTCCATGTTTCATGGATATTACCAACAATTGAAGGTAGCCATCGAATCATTCCCACATATTAAATTGTGCACCCTGCATCAGTACCAACCCATAGTGAAGTTCCACGTTGATCCCCACTTCATCTACATCACTACATGAAGAGATGAGCACCAGGAAGAATTGCAGTCATACTACAAGCTGACAGATGAATATATGGAGAAGATTACAAAGGAATGGCCAAAGAAATTTCTTGTACATGTCACTGACATAGAATTATTCAACACCAACACCATAGGAAGCCCCATAGTTACACAAGTTGAACATGTCATACAGTCCAGTGGGACGACGAAGAAGAAAAAGCAGGATGAAGTCCAGGACATAGAGACTGATGAAGAGGACAACGCTTCTAAAGATAACGGGTCTAGCTCACCAGGAGGAGGAGAATATGAAGCAGAAGGATAGGGAGCAGGAGATGAAGCAGAAGAAGAGAAAGGAGGAGGTGAAGCTACCACGACTCCACCTGAAGATCCCTTGTTGGGCTAGTGACACCACAGAAGAGGAAGGTTTCTCCGAAGAAACCCTCAGCAAGGAAGAAGACGTGTGCTAATAAGCCACAGTTGGAAGCCACCCTTATGGATGATGACATCATTCTAGTCCGCGAAGCTATGGAGGACACCTCTAAGGACATGTTGTAGAGATACAGAGTGAAACAGGAGGAGCTATATGGAATAATTGAGAGAGAATTGAAGGAAGTACAACAAGTTGTTCACTTGGTCCGCGCAGTACCTACTGTGCCGACTGTGCATTCCTCATCACAGACTGCAGAATTAGGGGATAAACCATCCCAATTGAGAAGGCTTGTGGATGCAACAGAAGCTCGGTTCTAGAGAACTTAGAAAGAGAAGGAGAAGGCTACAGAAGCCTTGCAAAAGGAGAAAGATGAAGTCCTAGTAAAATTACGAGCATCGCAAGATAGTGTAGTTTCCTATAAAAGAGACAAAGCAGAGATTTAGGAGAAGTTTCAAGAGGAAAAATCCCAGCTACAGAGGGAAAAAGAGCAGTTTCTTGCAGAGAAGGCCATAGTCAAAGAAGCGGTAAGTAAAGAATGTCGCTCTGTGCCTGGCTTGGCATAGGAAGAGTAAGAGTTGGTCGAAGCTCAAGTAGTGAAGCTCACAGAGACCCTCTAATATCTTCAGGCTAGGATAATAGAATTAGAATCCCAAACAGTACCGAGCACCCTACAAGAGGTGTGTGACTAGAGGGAGGAGACCGCCAAGAACACAACAACAAGTATAAGATCCCTCACCTCGAAATGCAAACAGTTAAGTGATAGAAGTGACCAGACATATGAACGCATCACCAAAGATATAGAGCTAAGGAATATGGAAGTGCAGTTACAGGAGGTGCAACAACAAGAATTTTCATTGCAGGCGCGGATGAAGCTGCTCACTAAAGTGGAAAGAATGAAGAGATCCCAGGAGCAGCGAATAGTACAATAGCAGATCACTTCCCTCTAGGGTAAGGTAATGGAAGTAACACAGAAGCTACAACCTATGCAATATGAAGCCTGCAAGTTGTTCGAGGAGATTGATGAACAGGGTTCACAACTATATCAAGTGGTTGCAACAGTATAAAAGTGACTGGAAGGGCCTATTACATAGCAGACAATCCAGGAGCTCACTGAGCAGGAGGCTCACGTGAAGCAGCAAGTTGAGGCAGCTTGAGTTAAGCTCGAGGCTTTTGAAGCAGCATTGTCTGGACCCGAGTGACTCGGGATGAGTCACAGGTGAGTGTTGTAGGCTTATTAGCCCTCGAGCAATTTTTCGAAAACTTTGGTCAGCTTTGGCCCACTTTTGGACTTCAACACGTTGGTCAAAGAAGGAGCGCCCATGCGGATCTGAGATCATGGATCTCATCCATTTTTTAGGGTTATGTAGACCCAATAAAGGGTCCTCTAGGGTTTTGTAATGGGTTTATGGGAAGTCAACCCATGGGGTTTTCCCATGTTTAGGCCTTTTTGCAAGGGTTTGTAAAAGTATAAATAAAGAAGAATGTATTGTAGAAGTAGTGAAGTGAAAGTGATTCGAGCTGCTTTGCGCAAAGGAATGTATGTGTGTTAAGGTTTTGTGCTTGATAGAAAGTTGGCTCTATGCATTGACCTAGTTTTATGTGAAGTTCGACTATGTGGCTTAGTGCACAGGAGTGACTGAATGTAAGATCTTAGCAGAAAATAAAGAGGCAAAGCGATTTGTGGACGTATCCCCACCCTGGGGTGAACCACGTATATCTGATCTGTGTCCCATCCTGGTTACAGACACCTGCATCCTATAACCCCCCCTATTTCTACCTTGGGTGATACTTTCCCTACTTCGCAGGTGTTTCCGAAAGGGCCGGTAGTCGGGGTTCGGGGTTTTGTTGGTGGGTGTTAAGCGTTGAACCCTGGGTCTTCTTTAATGGAAAAATGACCGAGAATTTGGGAATAACTCATGAAAAGTGTTAAGTATGAGGGGTTTTATCCCTGTATGCACAATCATTCAACCAAAATTTTCTCTTTACTTCAAGGAGAAAAATTTATGGACTTGCTCTTTTAACTCTCAAATGCATGAAGAAATGGAAATCAGAAGAGAGAGATAACCAATTTCTTTATAAGACAATAGTGAAAGCAGATAAAAAATTCAATTATGCTTTCAGGGAGGACATCGTAACAGTTGTGTAAGATTGATTTTTATCTACTAACAATACCTTCCAGGAGTGTCAATGTGGTAGAATTGATCCAACATCTTATTTTTGACCAAAAATAAACTAAAAGATGAAAAGCAATAAAATTCATGACATAAATGGTACCACAAAATTTAAAACAACATAAATAAAATGACAGAATTGCAAAAGCAACATGAAAGCTATTAAAAAAGAAGCAGAAATTAAGCTATTGTAAAAGAAGAAATGAAAAACAGTGGTGAAAAATAAAGTTGAACTAGACTACTAATATACAGAAAATCCAAACAATGTTAAAACTTTTCAAGTTGGTTCCATGTAGTGCTTCACGTGAGAACCATTAGTGTTGTAGGAAAACAATCACTCCTGTAAATATTTTGGAATGTAAGAGTTAGTACTTAGTACAAAATCGATCTTGAAAGGACTCAGCCATAATTCTTGAAACTTTGAGACAATTGATAACCCTTTAAAGTACATGATTAGATCATCAAGATAGACATGAATAGCCTTACCGATCAAATCGTCGAAATTTAATTGCATAGGCCTTTTAAAAGTGATAATCGCATCAGATAAGCCAGAAGGCATATGTTTGTAAGTCAAGGTACCCCAATGAGTAATAAAGGTGGTTTTGTACTTATCCTCCCCTTTTACCTTGATTTTATTGTAACCGAAAAAAATGTCAAGTGAGGGCATCATTTGTGACCCTACAACTTGCTACAAAATCGTTTCTATGTCAAGGAGATGAAAGTGATCTTTCATAATAGCCTGATTAAATGCGCGAAAATCAATGCGAAATCTAATATGATCAGTGGCTTTCTGAATAGGAACCAAATTTGAAACCCATTCAGAATACTTGACTAGAAAGATAATTCCAACCTTCAATAATTCTCCCAACTCCTTTCAAATAACTTCTTCCAGTGCAGGGTCGATAGGTCTTTGTTTTTTCCTAACCAATTTTATCCCTTCCTTGATGGGAATGGCATGATGTATCAGAGCAGGATCAAAACCATGAAGATCCTCATAAGACCAAGAAAAAACATCTTGAAATTCACCAAGTAGCTTGGAAAACTTCAGTTTCTCTTCATCAGAACATTTGGCACCTATTTTAACATTCTTTGGAGCCTCGGGTGTCCCAATGTTCAAGGAGATGGTTTCACTCACCTCCCTTTTCGACTCCTCTTCTTTTTGTTTATCTTTATTGCCTACATCACTCGATGAAAACGAACTCTCTAGAGGAGTCAAGCCCTTAGGAATCTTGCTATCTTCTATGGATATAATTTCCTTGGGCTTATAAGGTTCATTTTGAATGAAAGAATAGATGTTATCATCGCTAGGGAAGACCTGCCAAGATTCTGTATTGTCAGGGATATGTGGACGATATAGAGATTGAAAGGTACAATTAGGTCTTTGTGGTAGAAGTTGTCGATTAGGAGAGGCTGCAAAAATAGCTAACCGATCAGCCATTGATTTTAACTCCCTCTTAACATGAATAATGTTGAAATATAATAGGTTCGAGATACGTGCCCAAATAGTTTGGGTGTATCGTTTCATCAAATTTTTGCTAGGAGAGTATATATTATGTACAAGGTTCACAAAAATCTCAGAATCTCAAAAACTGTAAGGTGACCACAACCAAGATTATAGGCATTTTCAATGGCTAATAATAAAGCTTCGAATTCAGTGACATTGTCGGTGCAAGCAAACTCCATCCTATAAGAAAAGTTATGGATTTTTCCTACAAGAGAAATCAAGATAATGTCAGCTCTATTACCTTCATTAGTGCATGAACCATCAAAGTGCATGTGCCACATACCATCATCTAGATCAATTTGTTTCAAATGAATGTTATCCTCCTCAACAAATATGGAATACACTCCTAGGTCCTCTTCGATATAGTTCACATTAGGTTGTGGGACACTCTCTATGTAAGGTAAAATCCTTCCCTCTCTAAGGACTATAATGTTTTTATCATTACGAGGAACGAATAAATGTGTCTCGTCGAGTGAGAGGTATCCACCCATCAAAGTTTTCCAATCTCTGCCCAAGATGATTGAGTACTTTCTTACTGGCATATCAATTACCTGAATGCTAAGGGTTGTCCTTATTTCAGGGTGTGCGCACAAAACTAAGGTCACATATTTAATATCACCTATGGTCGTTTGTTGTAGACTATTATAAGAGAGCATGCTTCTAGTGTTTTCATTTGTACAAGACAAACCTAGATCTTCCATAATAATCTTCGACATCACACTTGGGCTCGAACTGCCATCAATGAGGCAACAATGGGTGATCTTATCCATAATCTTTACAGAAATACAAAAAGGGGGATTTTTTACAAGGTATCTAAAGTTATATACACCTACTTTATTTACAAACAAATCCTCTTTTTTTACCTCTTCAGAGAGGTTGGCTACAATAGAATCTTTTCCTTACATGAATTGTTTCAGATGCCTCTATTGTTCAGGGACGACAACCATGTTTAGAAGGGTTGCATTTTCTTTGATGTTGGCCAACCGATTTAGGATATTGTATTTGGAAGAGGGGAGAGGGGAGGTAATTCCTTGACTATCAAGAACTTTAGGAACCTAAACAGTAGCAGCTAGTGAGAATGAGCTCAGGCTAGAAGAATCGGGGAGGAGCATATTTGCCTTTGGGAGTGCAGGCTTTGTTCCTAGTATTTATGATCATGACATCTTTTGGCTCTGCAAAATCTAGGACAACGATGGTAGTTTATGTTTTTTACCAAATATCTTATCTCTGGTAGTCTTCTTTACCTCAATTGTGGTCTCCTCATGGTGTTCCTCGCAAAAGTTACACCAACTTCAAGGCCTGATAGCTTTAGGATGAAAATTATTTTCAATTGGATTTCTAAAGGGGGGTGAAGAAGAGGATGAACCTCCAGGGGTGAGAGGCGATACATTTCCCTTTCGCTCATATGCTATCATACGATTATTTATGTCTTGCACAAGATGTAAGAGGGTGGACATGTATGTCTGTTTAACTGATTCTCCTTGAGGACAACGTGTTCTCTCAAGTTGTTCTTCATACTCTAAACAAGTATGCAGAGTGGAACCGAGGTTATCAATGGATTTTTCATCAATCCTATGATGATAGGGGGGAGGTAATGCATTGTAATAATGCGTAAAAGAGGCTTGTCTTTGAGGTCGAATGAGTTCGGGGATTTGATTGTATAACATAGTGCAATGTAAGTTGAAGGACTTGATGATCTCACCATCCTTATAGGCGATGTTATTGTATTCTCATAACTGCTATGTTGGGGTTTTAAACTACCCATAGGTGGATTTGAACCAATAGACTAACTCCTCCCAAGTAGATAGAATCTTAGGAGGAAGGTCAAAGAAATCGGTCGCAGCCTTTCCTTCCAAGGAATTGACAAATAAGTGCATGAAAGTATCATTGTCATTGGCTCCTATGTTGTGACAAGCATTAGAAAATGCCACCAGGTGTTTGTTTGTAGTGACAGTGTTATTTCCTGAAAACCTGGGAAGATGCTCTTTGAATTTAGGAAGTGGACGAGTAGAAGGTGCTAAGTTAAGAGGAGAAGATACATGCCATGGTGTGGTTGTTGTGTCTTCATCAAACTGAAAAATCCCATACTTTTTTATGACTTTCATGGGATTTGTGGTGGATTGGACGGGGACATGGTGGCTATATAATCTACCAATCACTAACGAATCTGAATACTGAGAGGAGTAAGCACTTCCAGTGCCACCAGATCCACCACTAGATTCCATCTTGTGGATGATAAGTAAGGGATAAAAAGATGAGCTGGATGAATCAGACAAGGGTTCTCCTTAGATCACTTTGTTGGTTTGATAACACAACATTCCTTCTTCATAATCCAGCAATAGGATTAATTTCAGGTGATAAGCCTCTTCTTCTCCTAGAAACACGAGAGTCTAAGGACATGAAAGGAAGGACAAAGCTGAAGAAACAAGAAATTTATTGTTGGTTTCTAGGTTGTCTACGACTAGCTTCCCAACGTTCTTGGGCACTAATGCCTCATTCAATTGTTTCCCATGAATGATTAAGCTTAGCCCAAGTATTAGTAGTGTCTAAGATGGTGTTAAACAAATTCAAGGCAATGTTGGTCTGATCTTGAAGACCAGGCTCAATATTGGGCTACCTTGCAATAGGTACAGTCATTAAGAAATAAAACAGTCCAAGAATCAATATAAGAAAATAGATGTGTTCGATAATAATCAAGCATAAAATTCAACCAGAGAGCTATTGAATATCTCCCCAATATGGTCACCAAATAAATGTTGAGGAAAAGATATGAAATGATATTTCTCAAACATTTTTAGATCCTTCTTGGCTAAAGCAAGATAGACGGGAATATCACCCTATGTTTATAGCCATCAAAATCGGTATCCTAACTCACAAATATTGATAACAAGTGCTTAGGATGTGTTTTTATAATTAAAATCTTGTTGAAAAATTCAGTATTTATGTAATTTTATGAGCATAATAGATGCTGAAATAAATATAGAGACATAAGTAAAGACACGAAGTCAATAATAAAAACAGATGAGACATAAAGAAATCGTTTATTTCATTCTAATTCATCAAATAATCATTATCTTTACAAAATTTCTTGAGGAAGTTTTGGACCAAAGTCAAACTTATATGTCCCCAATGAAACATACAAAAGGACTTCTGACAGAAAGTAAAAAATTGAACTTTAAAAGTTGGATCAGCTTGCCACAGATTGATGCCCACTCGGCTCTGCACAATAGCCTTTGTCAGTCATGAAATTTAATTCACAAACATATAAGTCTACATAGACTATCAAAGATATATCAACACCTTTGAGAAACAAGTGTCTCAATGATGTAATTCAGCCTTGAATCTTGTTGTCTACAATAGGACCTTGCTATCATAAAAAATAATTAGGCTTCTAATGAATTAAGGAATGAATGAAAACTGAATTATCTCAACAAAACTCAAAGAGCAAACCTTAGGATGCTTCTCCTTCTATTCTCCCCTTGTCCATCCTTTTCCTTCTTTCTTTAAGCAAATTATAATTGGTTGAAGTAGTTGAACTACTTCTTTAGTTAAGTTAACTAAAACTCAACTAACTTTTTAGTTAAGGGGAAAAGTAATAAAATCATAATAAGGGTTTTTAATAAATAATAACTAGTAGGTGGGACCATTTGTGGCTCCCTTTAGTTCTTTAATAATCATAACACAACTAGTTAATCAAAAAAAACATCCCTCCTTGTGACTCCCATCATCACTTTCATATTTGACAATTTATATCAATGATAATCAAAATTATTTCCAAAAATATATTACTCATATATCCAAAAAATAGTGTGTTGTCCAAAATTTCAAAAGTAAACTATTCTCAACAATTAATAAATAAAAACTCAAAATCCATATTTTCCACTCTGGGAGGCAATATTTCCCTTGTTGTTGCTTTCAAATTTTGATCTCTCTTAGTTTTCCTTAGGCTGTGTGGAGCCTTTAGGCCTAATCTCACTGATCACATGAGAGAAACCATCTCTCAAATGTATGTGGGAGGACACAGATTTTGCAGAGGCGTTTGAGGGTGAGGGGGCAGCAGTGGCTTTTCCTTTGTCAGGAGCATGGTGGGCCTAGGATTTTAACATTTTTCTTGCATGGGAAGACTATACTAGTGAGTGGACAGGGGCATCTTGGGAATTATGATTTACAGGTGGAGGATCAGCTAGAGATAAGTTAGGCCAGCCACGATGTTGGGAAACTGTCGGGTGGACAATCTCTTGCCATCTATCATTTTCCGAGACTTTAGGTTGCAGTGAGACATGAGGAGGCACTAGAATACCAAGGAACTATGGGGCTTGGAAGGGAGGCCTTTCAGGCCTAGGTTGGACAACTTCTTGCCCAATTTAGTTAAAAAATCTAGCTTGAAATAGCTGGCCTAACTCTTGCGATTCAGTATCAAAGTGTATAGATAATCTTGGTCTTTTAGGGCCCCTGTTCCAATTTCCTCTTCCTCGTTTTCCCCTACCATGGCTACCTCTACTGAAAAAAATCATTCCTGTATGCATTATTGATTAGCAAATAGTTTCTTTAAAAACCATATATGAAAACTCTTTTAAACATGAAATAAAATTTGGCTCAGCAACATATCTGACTCATGCAATCCAATCCATACAAATCGTTTATTAACAGTCAATTAGCAGGGGGTGAACAAGGGTTTTGGGATATGTGAGGGGTTGTACTGAGAGAAAAATTCTAAAATGAGGGGAGAAAGATCATGATTACTTCTCACAGACATCAAACAATCAACTGTATCATAAACCAAAAGAATATATCACTATAATTCATATGTGTGCAATCTCTTTAACTGTCATAATACAGATTTTCCATTAAATGTAATTAAATTTTAGGAACAGGGAGTGGATAGTGAATATGGGAAGGCGAGGGGATTGTAATGTGCGTAAATTGAAATAATGGTAGGGAAACGAGCGAATACTGTTCATAAAATAAACTAAGTAATCCATAAAACACGCTAAGTAAAAAATTACTGTGATCAATTAAAAAATTATTGTTTTTTAAAACTTGTTCACTGTCTCATATTAAAATCTTCAACACTTTTATTAACACTATATCATCATACTCAGAATCACTATGCCTTTCAAACATCCTATAAAAGGAATTATGTTTCCTTTCATTTCTTCCATTTTATAATTAAAACAAAATCCCAAGGAACACACAGTCATATTGCTTCAACTTTTTTTATCATATATAAATATCAACCACTGTCCATAATTTATAAATCCCTAAACCAAACATAGACACGGGTCTCTCCTAAGTTGCACATACTCTTTTAAAACATGACCGATTACAATCTTTTGACAACATTAACAAATAAATTTGCATTGAAGTCATACTGTAAAAACCCCATTCTTCATCTCTGATGGTGCAATCAAACAAAACGATGCACAATGCCCCCAGAATAATACACAGTAAAAAACCAATCCTTGGTCATCAAATTTCCAATTTGTAACTATCCTAGTCGGGACAAATTAAACACGTCGCAGTCGCAAACTTCAATTTATACCACTCTGTAGGAACACAGACCATGCATAACAAAAAGAGGCATCTCTTTGACTATCCATTATCATTTACTCCCAATCAAATCAATTTATAACAACGTTGAGGTATCAGCTCATCTAACACAACAAAAAGAGGAAGCGATTGTATACCAATTATCATTTCCAATTACAACTCTCCAACCACCCGATCAAACAGAGATGAGCCAATAATCAAAAACCTCTGTCAATATTACTCAACAAACTTATGACAATCAACAAGATAACCGACAGAGTGTGACTGGTTGAGTTTATCAATCTCGGGTTCTATAACCAATGAATCATAAGAAATAATCAAGGGTTTGCTAAGATCATCAAAACACAGGAAGACTAGAGTCAACCATATCAACAACATGTGAGAACCCTTTGAGACAAGCATGGTGGAACCAAAAATCTTAACCCCTAGCTTTGTAAAATAGGGTGAAAGTTCAACACCAGGTAGGGTAGGCAACAATGTAGAGGATAAATGATTTCTCACTAGATAGTAACAAACACCAAGGATGCACAAAGGCATAACCCTCGTGCTTTTCAAAATCCAAACCATTTATAACAATGTTGATAGCAATGCAGACCCATGTATTGCCAATCAACCCTAAAGCATACTTCTTGGCATAATGGCCACCCATAACCAACTGTGTTGATGCCAATACCACAAAATAAGACCACAACCAGGTGGAAACATATATACAGTGACCAAAGGTGGTTTGAAATACACACAGCAACCCCATATAACTGAATACAATCAGATATGGTTACCACAACTATGAGGAGGCGGACAACAAGGCTGAACAGAGTGAAACCCTCCAAAAAAATATCCATAAAGAAAACAGAGAGCCATCACAGTTTCCACCACATAGGAAGCCAATGAAATCACAACTCTAATGATCGATTTTTCCATTTGCAATGAATAACACACACAGTCATTACCGAGAAAACACCACGTGTTTACACAGTTTCCAATATCACGGAGGACACAAACCAACACATTATCGAGCCAATGTTTATTTCATTACAGAGGGAATTCATGGATGGGAAAAAAGAACCATACATGTAACCAATGGCCTTAAAAATGTGAGTTGGTCAAGCAGTTCCTTCTGCACGTGATTCTCAGAGCTTAACCACATCAAAAACCAAATGAACAATAACCATGCTAGGGTGATGGCCTAGTGGGAGAAGTATGGAGTGACATGCATTTACTGCACATCGCTTCCATCCTCCATCTCATTCAATTCGTAGTACACGACAACCATCCAAAACAATGTCATTAACCCCATACAATTAATTCCATGCATTGAAACTTGCACATATTGCTTGTCAAGTGCACCACCCCAATCCATACTAACCATTTCTAAAACATACCATAACATATATCAAATGTGCCTAATATAACTCAATATAAATAATATAGCCACTAACATTGCTAGTTAGGACTAACATTAATTCTTTTTATTTCATTTGCACATAGTATAGCATAGTATAGTATAGTCCCCTTTCCTGGATTTTTTCATAAGTCCCTTTCCATTGCTATTATTTCTTGTCGTTACTAACATGTGTCTTGTGCAGGTGTAACAGGTAATGAATCAATGCACCAATAAAAAATGTAATAGCAGTCAACATAAACCATCATAACATGGAATTTAGAGCTTAGAATAATGGAATCAACACATAAAATACATTATCCATCTGCCATTATGTCACAATAAAACCAATATTTCATCCTCAATCATGTAGAACCATGTAAGCAACATCAAAAAACAATATAAAATGTGTGCACAGACTATCTCTGATCTTTGAGTCTACAAAGGGGGTCCCACCTACTAGTATTATATATCATTAGCATAGTTTAAATAATAGGCTTTAGCAATTCTTTGCGGGAAAAATCCTCGTTGCGATATTTATCGTCAACACACTTGTTTTCTTTTGTTTTAATATCTAAATTGAGTTCAATATGGAGGGATGGTTTATTTGGTTTTCATGACTCTCATCGATCAAATCTGATTTGTTTGAACATGTTAAATGAAACCTTGTGTCTAAAATAACTTGGCATTCCAACTAAGAATCTACAACTAACATTGTGACAAGCACGCTTGTGTTTGGCATCAGAAAAATCCAAGCAGGTAAAATGACCACACAGTAACAATAATCATTGATCGTCGATGTACCTTCGGAATCAGTAAAAGGCGGAGTAAGTTACGTTATTTTTTTTCCACGTGGATTCAAGAGATCATCGATTCCCATCGATGTTGGCAAAATATGAGAGGACTAAACATTGAAATGAGCCATGATAAAACCCCAATAGCTGATGATGGATGCGTTGGTTCGGGGTTGGCGAAATCTCAAAGAGTTAAATCACTGAAAATTTCTGCATTGACACATCGTTGATCCCCGATGCACTTTCGGCGTCGGAAAATTTTTGAGGGAGTTAATCTAGCAGCACTTGGTTAATCTTATCACTGATCATTTATCCTTGATACTTTTCAGTGTCAGTGAGGTAGGATCTATTGTTAGAATGATTAGCTAAGGAAAATTCACCGATTCAAAATAACAGGATTAAACAAAGACGTCAGTTTCAAGTGCCACGTGTCTTTGTCACATAGGGTTTTCATACGGTCAAGTTTCTCCCCGAGTCACCTTAAGGTTGCCTATGTCTTAGTTACACTTCTGAGTCATCTTTGCCACATCATCTCTATACGGAAATATTGATCAACGTCGAAGATTTTTCCCAGAGATATCAACAAACAATGTTTAAAGAGAAGCCTCGACTCTTGATCCACCAGTTGGATTAGCGAAATGATGGGATGTTTTCAACATGAGATACGATCAGATTCTATCATTTAATAGGCCAGTTAATGTTTCACCCCACATACATTATTACCCCATGCACCGATTGAATAATTGGAATTTGAAATCGCCGATAGGCCACGTTATAGTCCGCATCCACATCGTTGACCTACGATCGAATTTAATTTTAAACTTAATGAAGATCTGGCGGAAGATTTTGTAGAATCGCAATCATATCCTGAATTGAATAGCTGATGCAACAAGGTAAGTTCATCTCTGTTTAAATCATGAAAATAGCTTCGAACACTCCCATTTTGCACACAATTTTCCATTTCCAGAGCATCAGAAGAAGTGAAGCGAGTTTCTGAAGACTGCGTTGATTCTTAGACCATAAAAACCAAGTTAAGCTAGAAACAGAGGTGTGTGTTAAATTTTATCAGTTCAACGATCGTAATTTGCTATATATCAACATTTGATCTTTTACACAGTGTCTAACTATATTCCATCTACAAAAAAAAAATTCCTCGAAGAAATCCAATGACAAGACGCTCGCCGAGGGAACCTAAGTTAAAGGAGGCAAAAATCAGTGAGGGTTCTTCTCCCGGCACTGTGAGGTAGTTGGAATACACTCCCAAGGTGGAGCCGGTCATTAAAACCTCGTCCAAGAAATCATTCATTCAACCCCTAGTTTTTGGCGATATTGAAGTAGCCACTGGGTCAAAAATAATGCTCCCACAATGGGGAGATATATTCAATAGAATAAACCGGGAAGATTACCCGGAGTATATCCCACACAGTGACCTGGATGTAAGGGCGCTCGATGACTAGGTGTTCCTAAATATCCGGTGGTCATTCTTGCACATGGTATCCTTTCGAACTCTAGTTTTCCCATGCATTGAGATTTTGAGTTGGCTAATTGATCATACGGATGCTTAGAAGTGCCTCATTGATGATGAGAATTGTGGGTGTGTCGGGGTTTTTCTCCCAATAGAGGTTCATAAGTACTACAAAATTATGGACCCAAAGGAGTGACTGAACATAGGATTTGTGGTTAGGTTCTATGAGTTACATGACACCAACCTATTAATGGCTTCCTGGTGGAAGGAAGACAATAAATTTACAAACCAGAGAAACGGCTGGTATGGAACAATGAACCTGAGGGAGCCATATATCTACTTGATGGCTCTAATTTTTCGACTATATGGAGAAAAGGACTGCTCAAAGTTCTCAGAAGCATGGATTCCCTTGACATACACTGTGGTGATCTATGGGAGTAGCTTCAACTGGGGATAAATTATCTCCAAGCAATTGAGCATCAATGTACAACAAGTTCAGACGTCGAAAGAAGGAGAAGCACCAACTTTTCACATGGACTCGTATCTGCTAGATATAATTTGCACGAGGAATGTATTCGTCAGGATGAATTTTAGTTGGCACATTATAAAACTTCATGTTCATGTCTACTTCATCATATTATGGGAGAAAATGTACAATAAATCTTATACCTTTATTTGCGATGAATTCATCACCCAATTTTATTTCATTTTATTTAAAAAGGAATGCCCAAGGTTGTATGTAGCAGCCAAGAAGATGATATCCAAGGTAGGCCACTAGTATCTAGATGGACACACAACCTATATCAGGGTGTTTGGGGCCATTGGAGAACCACACATACTCCCTTCTCACGTCCCAGACCGGCTCATTTTAGGAGAAATATGTTATCAGACGATCCTGCAGGGCTATAACGCCACACTAGTTAAGGACAGAAAACAAGCATTTATACCCTACGGCTTCCATGTGGGGTTTTATATGGTGAAGGAAATTTCTCAAGCAAAACAAGAAGGTTTGAGTAATCTTTAATTCGGGTTCCTAATAGGTCGGTTTCACAAGCATGACCCTAAAGGCCTAGTCCTTCAACATGCTTCACAAGTATCGTCATGTTGGCCATACGTGCATGACAAGTTTGAGGATGAGATTTTTACAGAATGTGCTCAGGATTGGGAGGAGGTACTGCAAAGGAAATCCAACCCAAACATGACTAGGTTCAAAGATATGAACATGGATGAGAAGGTTGATATAATAGAGCAGTCAGCTCAAGAAGCTCTCAGGGTCAAAGAGGAAATCAAAGTAATAGAGACCACAAAGGCACAAAGGAGAGGGGTTTTGTTACTATAAGGAGCTCAGAGAATCATTGACCAGTTAGAGAATTATCCTCAACTCATACAAATGATGAGGATGCCCTTGGATGACCCAATCACAATCAGAGAGGAGCCAAGTGGCTTAGAGTCAATACAACTGCAGGAAATCACCGGTCTGGAAAATTTTAGAGTTCCATCAGCACAGATTAGATCACTGGTGACCATTCCAACCCATCTTGAGGTTTCAAGAATTCCAGGTGAAACAAGTGTGTCGAACCCCCATTTTTGATATAATAACTATCTATGATGATGAAGATATTTTAGAGGTCTCCCTGGTAACTTCGATACCGATTACAGAGGAGAAGGAACCTGAGAAAACATCTGCCCCAAGTCTCGATGCTTCAATTCGAAACCTTTCGAAGAGCGACCATGAGGTTGAAAGTATCTTAGACACTAATTTTCACAACCTGTCAGAGACCCCAAAAGACAGATCAAGGGATGATGTAACACCCTGTTTCCCCTAGTCTGTAAATATAACTATATTCGCCAAGGAACTGTGGAAAACCTAAAAGTGTGAATGTTTGATTTGATGGACCTTTGTACAAAACGTCGATGAATGTAAATTATGTTATTTTAATAGAAAATGGTTATGTGTTGCATTAATGTTGAAAGAGGGGATGTGCTAATAAAAAAACCACGAATGCTATGAAAGGTGGTGGAGGGGACCTGGAATGGTTGCGTTAACCTCCACCAAACCAGTACCATGCTGGAATTAATTACTTAGATCAGAACAAACCTCTAATCCAGGAATGAATTAAAGTAGGGTTGGTAGGTGGGAAGACCTCCTCAAGAGTTAATGAGGGGATGGGGCAAACTACCCATCCGTAAAGATTCCAGACTTTACCACAGACTGGGAATTCAATCCACAGGTGATCTTGATGAAGAAGGCACGAAAGGAAGTTTGGTGGGAAGAGGAAGACCTGCAGAAAAATGCAGAGACAAGAGCGAAAAATCTAGGGTCTAAGGAAGGACTGAAAGAGCAACATTGAGTTCTGATAAAAAAAAATAGAGATTGAGCCAGGAGAAGGAGATTAACCTTCGTCCTTATCTATTTCTATATTAGGAGAAGGAGAGTAAACTTCGTCCTTAACTTCTGTTGAGCTGGAATTAAGAGATTGAATCTCAAAGCATCATGGCTTAAGCTCGGGAGTGGCTAGTGATAAATCCATTGGGAGTGACTGAGCCTATGGTTGGGTGGAAATGAGCACCCCTTTCAGCAGTCGCATCACACTCTGTGGTTCTAATAAGTGTTTTCTTTCCTTATTCTTTGAATTGTAAATAATGGATGCATGCGAGTATTTACATGTCTATAAAGGGTTTTTTCTTTGTATTAAATGATTAAGTTATGAGTATGAATTCGTTCCCTTGAGAACCTATATTTATTCTTGAATTTCCATACGTCCCAGTTTAATCACTCGAAGGCGTTACTTTGCCTTGATTCAGATCTTAAAGTTCTACGAGTTGGGAAGGTTTTCCCTTTAGACCAGTCTTCTAGGAGACTCTGAACTTGCACCTATTCCCTTAACCAAAAACCCAACTAAGAGAGGAGATTATAGACCGGGATTTATATGAAGATCCACGTGATCTGGGTCTAGGAACCTTGGATCTCGAGGCTCTAAGATGTCAAATTGCACAATAGTCAAGTTGAACCCTACAATTGCTATGAATCGTCGATATATGAATGGAGATCGAGGGTGGGGAATCACTACGAAGCACGAAGGTGAAAATAGTGGGCGCGCTAGTCGTGGCCCACAATTCACCCTTGCCATTGATATCAACAGGCTGGAAGATCAACAATCCCGGTTAGACTAGAATCAACCAAGCACTTTCCAAATTGCAGAGGTCGAACTCTCTGGTAAAGAGTACGCATGTTGGGGCCCCACAATTTATGTGAATCATCGATCATCGTTGACCTTATATCTAAGTTTGACACGATCCTTGAAATGCATGGAGCAAATGGGATGGAAAAATATTCAAGGAGAATAAGCTCATAAGAGATAACATTTTCAGGAGTGCAGACAAAATCCAGGAGATGGGCTCGTAGGGGGAGAAAAGGTCGAATGCTTCGAGCACTTAAAAAATATTCTAAGTCAGAGTAAGTTAGAAGCTCAAGAGGAGGAGCGACAGTGTTCATTGGATCAAAATGCCAAGGATCGACAGTCGTCTGATCCAAGCAAGGTGCACTAACCTTAGCACTTAGCACACGCAGAAGAAGGTAACTTACCAAAGTTCTGAAGTCCTGAAGTAATTTGAGGTAGTCCATCACCAGGAGGTGAATCTAGATCGCGAACTCCAGAGGAATATGTTTAAGGGTTTTCAGTGGAAAGTTGAGACTCTCGAACCACGAAGACCCAAAGTAAATCTGGACCGTCAGTTCCAGAGGGACACGTGGTGATAGATCATGGAATCCAGGTAAATTCCCAAAGTAATTCATATTTTCCATATATATTGGAGACGTGGCGTAAATATGTGAACCCCGGGTAAAGACCCAAAGCAATCCTCAATCGTCATATCCAGAGGATAGGTGACACAAATCTGTGGACTCTGGGTAAAGACCCGAAGTAATACTTGATCTTCAGATAAAGTGGACACTCGTCAGTAGATTATAGCCTTCGGATAAAATCCATTGGGAAAAAAAGGGTGAAGTTTGAGACTTGAGATGTCAGAAGTCTGGAGACCCAAAGGAGATCTCAACCGTTGATCGAGAAGAGGTACACAGGACCATTGATTTAGTTGAAAGGTAAAACACCCAAAGTAGAAGCAGGGTTGTTGATTTAGGAGGATAGGTGTCTGTAGATCGTCAACTACAGAAGATTGATGTACGGAGGAAAGTGGGGTTTGAGATTTGAAAAGTATGAAGTCTGGAATCACAAAGGAGATCACATCCGTTGATTTAGGAGGGGCAGATTTGGTCCATGGATTTGAAAAGGGTAGATTTGAACTCTCAGTTCAGACAGTACCATCAAGATCAGGATATCGACGGTCCCATAGCATTGTGGGGATTGGAGGTGCACTAACTTTAAAAAGTTCAGGGAGGGTCGCAATCCAAACCCTGGTTTTGGAGAAAGGACACATGGAGGCTCAAGGAGAATTGCGGGCTGAAAAGTAGTTTGGTTTCATACATCCTTTGGTTGCACCTGCGATTGTGTGTTTGCATGAGGTCATCACCCAAGGTCACATCCAAGGAGGGGAAAAGAGAAAAGGGGCTAACGCCAACTCTAAGACTTCTCTAAAGCGCGAAGGAGAAGGTCGCGAGTATCATAAGACTTCCACCAGAAGAAGGAAGGGCATGGGTTTGATTAAGAAGTGATACTATCAAGGTCTCTAAGTCTTTTTTTACTTAGAGAATCAGATAACCTTGACTGAAGGTTCGGGCCAAGTCCCAGGCTTCCCAAATTAGGAATTGTAGAGGGAAAGGATTTGTTCTTGTAAGGAGGACAAATATTTTTTTATTTTTTCCCCATCGTGGGTGTGTTAGAAATTGGTATTAGAGCATGGTTAAAACACTTGGCCTGATTGGGCTCATGGACGAGTCGCTTAAAATCTCTATTTGGAGTACTTTTAAAAGAGTGAGACTCTACCTTACCTCTTTCTTAAAAGTCTGGTTAAAAATTTTATTAAAGAAAAGAATGAAACTTTCTATTGTGTGTGTGCATTTAAGAAATTGAACCATGTATTGTTCATGAAATAATAGATTGTTAACTAACAATGAGTGTTTTTTTCAACACTCAAGCAGTCAGTAAATCATGGGAAAAATTCAAGAATAAAGGATGGTGATGTGTCACGAAGTGGGGGATCGCTCCCACAATAGAGATGAAGAATCTGATGAAAGGAGGGCAGTGGAAACCCCTCTAGATATGGATGAAACTATAAGGAGCCTTAGGGCTGAATTACAGAGTTGCAAGGCTGACAACGAGAGAATGATAAAGGAGCAATAAAAAAAAATAGAAATTAGCACTGTCTTTCTTAGAGCTTGTCCAACATATAGAGGCAACTACAACATGAACCCACAACCAGTCATGTGGACCGACGACATAAGAAGAGAAATCAAAGTCCACCTGAGATCTGAAAACATGACTCCATAAGTGACCACACTAGGAGAAGCACCTCGAAGAAGGCCCAACCTGGAGGCATGGCAAACTCATTGGTAGAGTCCTCTGGAAAGGAATATGGAAAATCCAAAGGATCTTCTAGTAGCAGAGAAATCTCACATTCTCAAAGGAAAGGAAAGAAGCGGAAGCGTTCCAAAAATCATGATTCTGAAGAATTCAAGAAAGCCAAACCACCCTCTTTCGATGGAGATATTAGGAAGGGAGAAGAGGATGAAGTGTGGATGCTTGGTTTAAATAAATACTTCAGAGTCCATGACTACTCAGAAAACTTGAAGGTTCGAATATCCATCTTTAACATGAATGCAAAGGCTTCCATTTGGTGGGAAGACCTTAGGAATGTGAAAGGAGTCCATGAGAAGGACTTTTCATGGAAATAGTTTGATAAATACTTCAGGAAGAAGTATCTGTCAGAGAGATACATGGATGGGAAGACTAAATAATTCTATGAACTTAGGATGGTACAGCTCACCATAGATGAATTTGTCAATAAATTCCTTGAACTACTGAGGTATGTACCCTACATAAAAGATGAAAAAGTAAAAATGCAATGGTTCATTAGTGGGTTACCTCAGACCTATCGGGACAAGATTGAGTTCGACAAACCAAAGACCTTATAAGAAAATATCTGGAAGGTAAGGTATTGTTATGAACAGTTTGGGAGTAAGACAAGACCTCACGAGGACTAGAAGAAGAGGAGTAGTTCAGGATTCCAGAAGGTGTTTAAATCCTCAAGATTTAAGAACTATGGAAAATATTCTAGAAGGAGCATTCCTACTAGAAGTGTGTATCAGAAAAAATTTCCCTCTCAAAGTGGAAATAAACCTTTTAAGACAATCCCAGAAAAGACCGATAACCTAAAGAAGAATCCCTTAAAATGTTGGGGTTGTGGAGAAGATCATCGATTGAGGAACTGCCCACATAGACAATAGAACAGTAAGAGAATATACAATATCCAAGAAGCTATCACCATCAATGATGTGGCTAGGAGCATGCCATGAATTTATGCAGCCTTGGACAATAATCAAGCCGCCCACCAAGCTTCAGTAGTGGAGATCGAAGGTATGATCGTCAACCATCTAGTTTCTATTTTAATTGACCCAGGTTCTAATTTGAGTTATGTGACCCCACAGATTACTGATAAGTGTAAAATGCAACCAATTAGACATGTTAAACCACGGTTGGTTTGAATATCCACTGGGACCAAAAGAAAGGTGGTAGAGGTCCTACCAGCCTGGCAATTCATCATGGGTGGATTTCCCACCCGAGCGACCCTTAACATACTTCCCCTAGGGTCTTATGACTTGTTGATTGGTATGGATTGGTTGGCTGATTATAAAACTAAATTGGACTTTTATCATAAAACTTTATAATGTGTAAATGAAAAAAGGAGAAAAGTGACCCTCCAAGGGATTCAAAAGCTTGTCTTAGTGAGACAAATATCATCCCTTCAAATGAAAAAGTATTGCAGAAAGGGGTGTTCCTTATATGCCATACAGGTATTGGAATATGTTGATAATGACAAACCAAACCTAGGGGACCACACCATATTAAGAGAATACAAGGACGTGTTCCCCAAAGAGGTACCAGGTCTACCTCTGAGAAGGGATATCGACTTCTCGATAGAACTTACAACAAGAGTGGTACCAACATCTAGAACGCCATATAGAATGAGCACGCCAGAGCCGGTTGAGCTCAAGCTACAGCTAAAGGAGATGATGGAAAAAGGCTACATATGACCTAGTGTATCTCCGTGGGGAGCGCTTGTCTTGTTTGTGAAAAAGAAATATGTCACACTCCGACTGTGCATAGATTACAGACGACTCAATAAGACAACCATAGATAACAAGTACCCCTTACCAAGAATCAATGACATGTTCAACCAATTGGGAGGTGCTTCCATCTTCTTGAATATCAACTTAAGGTCTGGATACCACCAAGTCCGAATTAAGGATGAAGACATCCGCAAAACAGCCTTCGGGATGAGGTATGGTCACTATGAATTCATGGTGGTTCCATTTGGGTTAACCAATGCCCTTGCCACTTTTATTTCCTTGATGAATAATGTACTCAGCAAATTCCTCGACAAATTTGTATTGGTTTTCATTGATGATATCCTAATCTACTCCAAGAACAAGGAGGATCACGAAGAACATATTAGACTCGTACTCCAAGTACTAAGAGAGCATCATCTCTATGCTAAGTTTAGCAAGTGTGATTTCTTTCAGAAGAAATTCCATTACTTAGGCCATCTCATATCTAAGGAAGGGGTGGCAGTAGACCCCGGCAAGATCAGATCTATTATGGAATGGCCTACCCCAAAGGATGTATCTGATATTAGGTTATTCATGGGCTTAGTAGGATACTATAGAAGGTTCATAAAAGGGTTTTCCAAGATTGGTTGTCCAATCACTACCCTTCAGAAAAAGGGGATTAAATTCATTTGGACATCAAAATGTGAAGAAATATTTCAGGAATTGAAATACCTACTGACCCATGCACCCATGATAAATATTGCAGACCCAGATAATGATTTCATCATGTGTATTGATGCCTTCAAGGAAGGACTCAAAGGAGTCCTTATGCAAGAGGGACGTGTAATTTTCTACACGTCCAGGAAATTAAATGAGTATGAGATCAATTATGTGACCCATGACCTAGAGTTGGACGCCATAGTACATGCTTTAAAAATGTGGAGGCACTACCTCCTGGGTAGGAAATTTTTTCTTATGATAGACCATTGTGGATTGAGACGCATGTTTGATCAACCAAAACTCAATTTCAGGCAAGCTAGGTGGATGGCTCTCCTAAGTGAATTCAATTTTGAAATCAAACACATAAAAGGAAAGGAAAATAGGGTGGCCTATGCCCTTAGCAGAAGTATAAAAGAAATTAATCTAGCAACAGTAATCACCTGTGAAATGAATGTCAAGGAAAGAGTCAGAAATGAAAAAGAGATAGATGTATTCTTCAAGACCGTGACTTCATACCTAAGGCAAGAGCCTACAGGGCTAAAGTATGAAGGCTACCAGATGCTCGAAGAAGGGATGTTGACTTACATAAATAGATTGTATATTCTAAACCGTGATGACTTGAAGAGGTTCATAATAGATGAACTACATAAGAGACCATATACTGGTCACCCAGGATATCAGAAGATGATCACGGCCACTAGGAAACAATTCTATTGGTCTGGATTGAATAAATACATAGCTAAATATTTACCTAAGTTCCTAGAATGCCAGCAATTTAAGGTAGAACATCGACATCCAGTAGGGTTGTTACAGCCCCTACCGATCTCAGAATGGAAATGGGAAACCATCTCCATGGAATTCATCACCGAATTACCAAAGTCGACCAAGCAAAATGATGCCATCATGGTTGTGGTGGAAAAATTGAGTAAGTCTGCTCATTTCGTTCCTGTCAAATCAACTTGTAAGGCTATAGATATTGCCAACAACTTCATGAAGGAGATATTTAGACTATATGGCATGCCCAAGGAAATTGTATCTAACCGAGATACCAAATTCACTTCAAGCTTTTGGAAATCCCTAATGGCTAGTTTGAGACAAAATTGTTGTTCAGCACAGCTTATCACCCTCAAACTGATGGACAGATAGAAAGAGTGAACCAAATATTAGAATACATGCTAAGGATGCATGTAATGCATCATCCTAAGAAGTGGGAATACTACCTACCATTGGTAGAGTTTTCCTACAACAACGGTTATCAGGAATCCTTGAAGATGAGACCTKTTAAATCCCTCTATGGTAGACAATGCAAGATTCCAATCAGCTGGAGTAACCCAGTGGATAGAATTACAATCGGACCCGACATGCTGAAAGAAATGGAACATCAAGTGGTTCAGATAAGACAAAATATGAAGATTGCTCAGGATAGATAGAAAAGTTACGCCGACAGAAAGAGGACTCCCAGAGAGTTCAAGACCAGAGACCATGCCTATCTTAGAGTTAGACCCAGGAAGAGTTCCCTGAGAATGGGATCATGTGCCAAATTGGCACCTCAGTATTGTGGACCCTTTGAATTCTTATATAGAGTGGGACTTATAGCCTATAGTCTAGCACTCCCTCCCACTGTAAAGGAACATAATGTTTTTCATGTTT
>JASDQU010100778.1:366858-378340 GCA_032191745.1 Picea mariana
TTGAAACAATTATTGGTTTGTTGCTTGCTTGCACTGCCTTCTTTAATTGTTCCATTGTTTGAAGTGTTTTATTTTCCTTAACATGATGAGCATGAACCACATAATCTTGACCTGCTTTGGTTAATTGATATTGATTCTTTGTCCTATAGAAGATTGCCTTACGATCATATAAATAGGACTACCTAAGACCATTCCACATTCTTTTAACGGCACTACATCACAAGTTACTTCGTCCACATACTTAGATGAAATTGCAAATTTGATTGTGCACTGCTTTGTTATGCGCATTTGATGATGATTGCTTATCCATTTAAGTGTGTAAGGCTTATGATGTACTTGTGTTTTTAACCCCAATTGCTTAACCAATTCTTCTAAGATTAGATTAGATTGAGATCCACTGTCGATTAATGTGTCTATCTTAGTGTGTCGCATGATTACCCTTATATGAAACAAGTTGCTTCTACAATCAATGTCTTCACCAATTTTACCTGTCATACCAACCAATGAGATCTTTGATTCATCACCTGAATCCGATCCCAAGTCTGTGGGTTTTGTTGTCGTTGCCACTGTTTGCATTCCCTTCTTTTCTTTGAACCACTTTGGCCTCTTCTCAGGATGCAACTGCCAACACCTATCCTCATCATGTCCCTCTTTCTTGCAATGCTTGCAAGAGGGTTTTCCTTCCTTCCTCGTCACTGCATTTTCATTCTTTCCATGCCTTTTCCTCTTGTCCTCTTTCCTTGAAGACGATGATTCTCCTGACACACCTGCTTTACCTGCTTCAATATATATTGCTTGAATAGAAACCTCATCAAGGTTAGTGGGTCCAAACATGAAAATAGTGTTCCTAATATGCGCAGGTAAACCTCCTATATACTTCATAAGAGTTTCTTGTGTTTTGTTAGCAACATTTCTTGTCTTCGGCATCGGGATATACAGGTCTGCAGGTTGCTCGAGGAGCGCCCAAGCGCAGGGCATAAAAGAAGTCCTTTTCGGACTTAAAATCAAACGAGCGGGCATTTTATTCTTCAGTGGAAAGGATTCAGCGAAAGAGAAGAACAACGATTGGTGGGTAATTGCATATTAACCGAGTCGCGTCAAGTATAGCGCTAAAAGTTTTAAGGAAGTCGACGGTTGGAATCCTTCAGGAGGCGCTCGCGAAGTTACGAGGGCCGTTGATCGCAAGCAGTTCAAGTGCAGTGTTATTTCGTGAGATCGAGGTTCGTGAGTTCGTAGGACGGACCATATCCTTTTGGTTGCACGAGATTCCAAATTACGAAAAGTGTCCGGAGGAGGTCAACCATCGTTGACCATTGCGTCTTGGGACTTCGCGAAGGGAGAATGCCAAAGTCTGATACTCCAACTCGTGAGGTCCCGAATAGTGAGAGGCACGAGTACTTGGGCCCTAGCCAACGGTTACATGTGGAGAGAGTTGACCATAAAGGGAGCCCTGCCCATATCGTCGTCTCGGGAAGCGGGAGTTGAAGAAGAGGAACCAAGCTGGGTCTCCGACTCGCGAATCGCAAAATGAAAAGCACTTTTAACGACGGGCCCACAGTATCGCCAAAAGAATTCTGGGCTTTCTGATCAAAAGTAGGGTACGTGATGCGTGATTAAGTTCTTTCGCCCCTTCGCCCATCGCAACTTCGAAACACAAGAAGCAGCTCCATCTTTCCCTGATGCATGAAATAACGAGAGCGTCCAGGACCTGGGGCCCACAGCATTGTCGGGAGAGTTCAGGACCGTCAGATCCAGAGGGCGCGTGGCGCCAGATTAAGYCGTCTYGGCGTTTCRCTCATCGCGATTTCAAGAAGAAAGGATTAACTCCTYCTGYTCGCRAAYGCCRAAAGCRCTCTGGGAATAAAYRYGGGGTCACAGCCCGTGGTCACTTGGGAAAGAAAGGAACTGTGCTGAAAGGGGCCAAAGGCGYCGAATCCAGTCGCCAAAAGGATCGTCTCAATCTCCAGGTACCATCGGACACGATCCYGCTCCCGGTCTTCGCTTGGAGTAAATGAAGGCAAGAAGGGGTGGGTGAAACCTCTCGTCRTGCATTAAGTGTAAGGTATGGAAGTTCTGGCAAGCGGTCTACTCGAGAGGGTCCTGTGTACCCAGTTCTTCAAAGAAGCCATGCCGAAGTTTTCAAAGAGACAGAGAATTCTGCACACGCTAGCTCGGCACTTAATGGCTTAGCTACCCTCCTTACAGGAGCCATGCGCAGTTAAGGTGGTGCGTGAAGAAGGATTTCAGTACGAGTTTGACTGAAAAGACACCGTGCCCTTGGTAACTAGGCACGCCTCTGTTAGGCGAATTTTCATGAGTATATAGGCTCAGTTTTTGTATTTTTGTAAGCATTGATGGTAGAGCGAAGCTCCCGATTGTAAAGTTTTAGCATAGACTCTGGTTCTCTGGTTATGTATCGGTATGTAAGATTTCTTGTTCAATAACAGACAGTCTTCTCAATCCATTTGTTTTTCATCTTATGCTAAGAGAGTTCATCATCGACTGATTCGAACGAACTATGGCAATTATGTTATGATAAAGGATTTATTGTGGTGTTATTGTTTTCTCTGGTCTTCTGCATTTGAATGTAAGAAGATCTTGCGTTTAGATCCTTTCCTCTACAGTCTGTTAGAGACCTGATGTTTACGACAGACCCTTGCATCTTTCTGATACAAGTCTTCCCCCTACTCACCCTTACTAAAACTTACTGTCTGAAGTTTATCTAAGACCTTGTTTGCCCATACATGCCCGGCCTAGTTTCTGAGATAGAGCTGCATCGTCTTGAGTTAACCTCCATTTGATCACCCTGTTAAGAAAATTGTGACATAAACTGATGGGCCTTGGGCTCTTCTCCTACTGCAATCCAAGGGTGACTTCCAACGCTAACATTTATGGCGCCGTTGCCAGGGACGAATTTGAATATTTTCCCCGTGATTGAACGACAACGATTAACTGATTCTGAAGGTGCATAAGATATCAGAATTATCAAGATTGCTACTGTGCACCTGGCGACTCCATTGTGACGACTTCGTTGGGGAGAACCTTCTCTATTAATTGTGGCTTTCAGAGGCAGACACACGTGGTCTCATCCACAGTTGCCTCTAGATACACCTAAAACAGATCCAGAAGCGATGCTCAGGAAAGGAAAGGCCCCTGAAGAAGAATCTTCCATCACCGAACCAGGTAATTCGCCATCTCCTTTCGTAAGAGCTTCGTTTTCTCCCCCTCAAATTCCTGACCGTCCTCCTTTCGAGGTGTCCTGTTTCCTAAATTTCGGGAGTGTTCCTGTTGATTTTTCCTCTCCTAGTCTGGGACCGGAAGGACAAAACCTTGTCACTCCCCTTTCCCCTGAAACTGTGCCTTGTCGCAGACTCAGAACCACAGAAGATTTCCCCACTCCTATCTTTACCACTCCTGCACAAAGAAAAACACCTACTAACTTGAGCTCATTATCCTTCTCCTTAAATCCCCTCTTGTTTCCCACTCCACTTCGGGACTCATTCCCAGTAGCCCCTTCGCGAAATCCTTCTCCTCTCAGCTCTCCTCCACCTAATATTCCTATGGCTGGTGCTAATCCCCCTCTGAATAGAATGGACGCCATAGTCATTGCCAGATATGCTCCCTTAATCCTACCTCATCCTATGAATCCTCTCCCTGCTGGAGACTACTTGAAGTACATGCCCAAGTTCGCTGGGGAAGGGGACATAACTGCAGAAGAGCACTTGGCTGCTTTCTACAGTTATGCAGACAACCTAAACATTGAAAATGAAGATGTCTAGATGAGAGTCTCCGTCCAGAGCCTGGATGGTGAGGTGAGGAAGTGGTTTAGAGGACTGGCCCCCGGATCTATTATTGGAATTGAAGCCCTGGATAGTGTTTTCCTGAGGCTGTGGGGAGATAGAAAGGATTTCAGGTATTACATGACAGAGTTTGTCTCTCTGAAGAAAATGGAAGGAGAGTTTGTCTCTGACTTCTCCAAAATATTCAATAAAATGTATAATAAGATTCCTGCGGAGATAAAGCCCTCAGAAGCCTCTGCCCAGATTTTGTATGCTAGCGCGTTCGGCCCCAATTTTTGCCTTTTGTTGAGAGAAAGAAGAGCCACCACCTTAGCTCAAATGCAAGATGCGGCCATAGAAGTGGAATCCAATGCATTAGTAGCTGACAGATTGAGAAACAAGGCCGATATAGACAGGAGAAAGGGAAGGTCGGAAGCCTCAAATTCTGGACCAATGGGGACTCACCCTCAAGTGGATGAACTGACCAAGATGGTGAAGTCTATGTCTGCAGAGATGGAGAGAATGAGGGTGGAAGGGAGGCAAACGTACAAGGGCCCTCAGAACGCCGAAAATAAAGGAGGTTTCAGGAGGCCAAACAATTTTACTCCCACAAATGTGCAAAGAGAGAAGGGAAAAGACAGAGAAGACCATAAGATTCAGGCCCCTTTTCAAAAAAAAATTGTGGCTGAGGGGGAAGAAAGAGAATCAGACGAGCTTGATTCTGAAATACATTTCTTCGGGGACACTCCCCCTTTCCCTCATTTCACTCGATCAGCCTATGAGGAGTCTCTCATGGACAGTCGGCTAAATGAACTGAGTAAGGGAGACAAGGCTAGTGGCAGCCTGGGCAGGTATGATCTGCATTCCAAGAAGAAGGCAGTAGCACCTGATGCCCCTGAGTATCTCGCTAGAACAGAGAATCCTACTAAGGAAGCAACAGACAGTCACAGAGGTAATAAGCCCCAACCCCTCTCTCCCATAATCCAGAGTCATGTTCCCGAAATAAGAGAAATTCCAAAGCTTACATCTTCTTTTAATTTCGAGCATGAAATTCAAAAAATCAGAATCCCTGTGCCCTTGATAGAATTGATTAAACATGAAGGTTTCAAAAAATGCTTCTCTGAGCTCTTACAGTCTGAGGTCTCAAGCCCTCCCACAGACTCCATCAATTTGCAAGATGAAAAGCCTGCAGTTATCCTAGGTCCTATGGTAGAAGACAGGAGTGACTCATCCCCTCCCTTCTACACTTCCTTGAACATACATGACAAGGTATTGCACAATTGCTTGATGGATTCGGGGGCTTCTCACAACCTCATGCCCAAAACTGTCATGGAAGAGTTAGGACTAGAAGTCACCCGAGCCTATCATGACCTCTATTCCTTTGACTCTAGGAAAGTTCAGTGTCTAGGAGTTATCAAAGATTTGGTCGTCACCTTGTTTCAACTGCCCATGAAAAGTGTGGTCATGGATATTGTAGTGGTTGATGTCCCCCTCAAGTTCGGTATGTTGTTGTCAAGATCTTGGATAAAAATACTGGGGGGAACCTTGCAGATGGACCTCACATACGCTACTATCCCAGTGTTTGGAGGAGAGCATAGAAGGCTATACAGAGAAGCCCAGCTGACATATATAATCAGTGATGAGGCAAACCCTACCAATCATCCCATCTTTGCCTTGGACACTGATTTAGGCTCCAGTTTAGTACAACTCACCCATGCCCCTGAGCCGCCTCTTGAAATCAGAAAGAATCCCACCACTCCTCATGAACTTCCTCCCTCCATCACCCCCATTTGGAAAATGTTTTTTGATGGAGCCTGTTCCAGGGAAGGCGCTGGTGCTAGGGTGTTTTTTGTGTCACCTGCCTAGGAAATCGTTTCTCTGTCATACAAGTTAGAATTTGAAACCACCAACAATGTGGTAGAGTATGAAGCCCTTGTTCTAGGATTAAGAGCTGCAAGGGAAATGGGAATTCAGGAGATAGCAGTGTTCGGAGATGCAGAGTTAGTGGTCCAACAGATCATAAATGCTTATCAGGCTAAGCACCCTCGACTCAGAAATTACAGAAATGAAGTATGGGACCTAATTGACAATTTCTTCTCAGCCTTCAACATCTCTTTTATTCCAAGGGAGGATAATGCTATGGATGATTCTTTATCTGTTTCAGCTAGCCAGTTCAAGGTCCCTCAGCTGCCTATGGCCAAATATGATGTTGAGATAAAATATAGGCCCTCTGTACCAGACAATGTCAAACATTGGAAGGTATTCGAGGATGATCTGAAAATTGAGAAGTTTCTCCAATCTGTTGATGAGTTTTCTGTGTTGCACATTGATCAGGATCCTGATACAGAAGATAACCCTCACCCCGAGGTGTTTTTAAATAAAATTGCTAACCACCAGATTATCCAGCTGCCTAGCAATCACATCCCAAGGGGACTTATTCCTTTAGAAATATTGTTCGACGGGAATGACGTTGAAGGGTAGATTTTCAGATGAAGGTGCCGACACAGCCGAGTGCAACATTGGCACACCGGAGGAGCCTAAGTTTGTCAAGCTGTCAAGCAGTATGACCACAGAGCAGAGGGCCGAATATACTGAGTTGCTGAAAGAATTTTTTGATGTGTTCGCATGGACTTACGAAGACCTCAAGACATATGACACATCCATCATTGAACACAAGATCCCACTGAAGGAAGAGGCTAGGCCATTTAGGCAGAAGCTAAGATAGATAAATCCCATGTTGCTACCTGTTATGGAGAACGAAGTAAAGAAGTTGTTGGAGGCCCAGATCATTGTCCCCCTGAGATATTCCGAATGGGTGGCCAATTTGGTTCCGGTAAGGAAGAAAAGCAGAGAAATCAGGCTTTGTGTCGACTTGAGAAACCTGAACAGAAGCTCAAATAAAGACAATTATCCCCTGCCCAACATGGAGCACATATTGCAGAGGGTAACCGGTGCATCTAGGAATTCCATGATAGATGGTTTCTCTGGCTATAATCAGATATCAGTCATGCCTGAAGACAGGGAAAAGACAGCCTTCACCACTCCTTGGGGCACATTCATGTATGCCAAAATGCCATTCGGACTGATGAATGCAGGAGTGACGTTTCAGCGAGCCATGGACATAGCCTTCTTTGGGGAGAAAGACAAGTTTGTGGTGATATATCTGGACGACATAATAGTCTTCTCGAGGTTGGATAAAGAGCACTGTTGTCACCTGAGAAATTTTTTCTCAAAATGTCGAAGGGTCGGCCTTTCTCTAAACCCCAAGAAGTCTTTATTTTCTATGGAGGAGGGGAAGTTATTAGGCCATATAGTATCAGCAGAAGGAGTGAGGATTGATCCTAGCAGAGTGGAGGCAATTCGGACCCTGTCACTTCCCAAATCAAAGAAGGAAACTCAGGCCTTTTTGGGGAAGATTAATTTTCTGAGGAGATTCGTTTCAAATTTCACTTAGCTGGTGAAGCACATCACAGCAATGCTCAAGAAGGGAAGGGAAGTGAAATGGACCGTCGAACCCAAGAAATCTTTTTAACAAATAAAAAGAGCATTGACTGAGGCACCTGTGTTGATCAGTCCTGACTATTCAAAAGACTTCCTAATTTTCTCCTTCACTTCTTTTGATACAGTAGCGACGGTCTTGTTGCAGAGAAATGAGGAGGGGCGAGAGAAGCCCATTGCCTTCTTCAGCAAGGCGTTAAGAGATGCAGAGGTCAGATATGAAATCATGGAGAAACAGGCCTATGCCTTAGTGAAATCTCTCAAATCTTTTAGGTTCTATGTCCTGCACTCAAAGGTGATCGCATACGTTCCTTCATCCTCTGTGAAGGACATCCTTGTACAACCTGACATTGATGGGAAGAGGAGTAAATGGATAGCCAAGATCCTGGAATTTGACCTGGAAATAAGGCCTACCAAATTGATCAAAGGTCAAGGCTTAGCCAAGCTGCTGGCTGAAGCCAATTGCCAAGCTGCTGGCTGAAGCCAATTGCCAAGCTTTGGGGGTAAATTTCATGAACGAATGCTCAGGAATTCAACGAGTTCAGCTGTCTAAAACAGACCCTCAAAGAGAGCCCCCATTGGCTCGATGTCCTTGGTATAAGGATGTCATATATTTTCTGTAGGAGTTGCGGCCCCCAGATGGCATGCAAAGGAACAAAGTGAGAGCTCTGAAGCTCCAGGCAGTTAGGTACTGCCTGATTGATCAAATTTTATACTGGAAAGACCCCCTGGGGGTGCTTTTAAAATGCATGGATCCACAAGAGGCCGACGGGATCATGGTCGAATTTCATAGCGGCCTGTGTTGAGGGAACCATTCCTGGAAAACTACAGCCCACAAAGTTCTCAGAGCTGGGTACTACTGGCCCACCTTGTTCGCTGATGTCCATAGAGGAGTTAGAGCCTGTATCACATGCCAAAGATTTTCAAGAAAGCAGCAGCTCAAGTCTCTGCCTTTACAGCCTGTAGTGGTTTCGGGACCTTTCCAACAATGGGGCCTGGATTTTATTGGATAAATCCACCCTGCTTCCAGTGGGCAGCACAGATGGATCCTGACAGCCACAAACTTATTTACCAAATGGATTGAAGCTATCCCCACCAGGAGTGCTTCCCATAAGGTAATAATTGGATTCCTGGAAGACCTCATCACAAGATTTGGTTGCCCAAGAAAGATCGTTACAGATAATGCAACCTCATTCAAGACTGAACCTCTAGTTAAGTTCTGTGAACAATTTGGAATCAAGCTGATTCACTCCACTCCGTACTATCCCCAAGGAAATGGTTTAGCAGAATCCTCCAATAAAAGTCTCATAAGGATCATCAAAAGATTATTGGAAGACAACAAAAGGGCTTGGAATTCAAAGCTGAAATTCGCTCTATGGGCTGATCGGGTGACTACAAAGAGATCTCTAGGCACCTCCCCTTTCCAGTTGGTATCTAGAGCAGAAGTTGTCTTCCCTTCTCAGCTGGCCATTCCCGTAGCGAAGTTCTTCCAGGATTGTCAAGAAGAGCCTAATGACATGGTTAGAAGGATTCATCAATTCGTAGAAGTCCAGCAGGTCAGAGAGCAGGTGATGATCAGAGTTCAGGACCATCAGCAAAGGATCAAGCGGGTTTTCGATAAGAAATCCAACAAGGAGGAGTTCTAGATAGGAGACTTGGTGCTGAAATGGGACGCTCCTAAGCAAGATAAGGGAAAACACGGAAAATTTGAAACCCTGTGGATTGGGCCTTTCAGAATCTCTGAAGTCTTCTCAAATAACACATATCAGCTACAAGATTTGGAAGGCAAAGAAGTTTTCAGCAACCCAGTAAATGGGCATTTTCTTAAAAAATGTTTTGTCTGAGCCTTCAGTGGCTCCTATGTTTTGTAAATATTTTCCTTGCTATTCTTTGCTTTTACTTTTATTGTTTCGTCTTAGTAAATGACTCCATAGCCCAACAGCAAGGCACTGGAACTGCAAAATGAGTCCTTAGAGCATCACAGGGACAACTCCATCCCCCATGGAGCCTAATGTTAGCAACATTTCTTGTCTTCAGCATCGGGATACACAGGTCTGCAGGTTTCTCGAGGAGCGCCCAAGCGCAGCGCATAAAAGAAGTCCTTTTCGGACTTAAAATCAAGCGAGTGGGCATTTTATTCTTCAGTGGAAAGGATTCAGTGACAGATTAGAACAACGATTGATGGGTAATTTCAGATTAACCGAGTTGCATCAAGTATAGTGCTAAAATTTTTAAGGAAGTTGACGGTTGGAATCCTTCGGGAGGCGCTCGCGAAGTTATGAGGGTCGTTGATCGCAAGCAGTTCAAGCGCAGTGTTATTTCGCGAGCTCAGGGTTCATGAGTTCATAGGACGGACCATATCCTTTTGGTTGCGTGAGATTCCAAATTACGGAAAGTGTCCGGAGGAGGTCAACCATCGTTGACCATCGCGTCTCGGGACTTCGCGAAGGGAGAATGCCAAAGTATGATACTCCAACTCGCGAGGTCCCAAGTAGTGAGAGGCGCGAGTACTTGGGCCCTAGCCAACGGTTACATGTGGAGAGCGCTGACCAGAAAGGGAGCCCTGCCCGTATCGCCGTCTCGGGAAGCGGGAGTTGAAGAAGAGGAACCAAGGGTCTCCGACTCGTGAATCAAGAAATGAAAAGAACTTTTAACGACGGTCCCACAGTATCGCTGAAAGCGTTCTAGGCCTCCGATCAAAAGTAGGGTACGTGATGCGTGATTAAGTTATTTCGCCCCTTCACCCATCGCAACTTCGAAATGCAAGAAGCGGCTCCATCTTTCCTTGATGCACGAAATAACGAGAGCGTCCAGGACCTGGGGCCCACAACATTGTCAGGAGAGTTCAGGACCGTCAGATCCATAGGGCGCGTGGTGCCAGATTAAGCCGTCTCGGTGTTTCGCTCATCACGATTTCAAGAAGAAAGGATTAACTCCTTCTGTTCACGAACGCCGAAAGCACTCTGGGAATAAACGCGGGGTCACAGCTCGTGGTCACTTGGGAAAGAAAGGAACTGTGCTGAAAGGTGCCAAAGGCGTCGAATCCAGTCGCCAAAAGGATCATCTCAATCTCCAGGTACCATCGGACACGATCCCATTCCTGGTCTTCGCTTGGAGTAAATGAAGATGAGAAGGGGTGGGTGAAACCTCTCCTCATGCATTAAGTGTAAGGTATGGAAGGTCTGGCAAGTGGTCCGCTCGAGAGGGTCCTATGTACCCAGTTCTTCAAAGAAGCCATGCCGAAGTCTTCAAAGAGACAGAGAATTCTGCACACGCTAGCTCGGCACTTAATGGCTCAGCTACCCTCCTTACAGGAGCCATGCGCAGTTAAGGTGGCGCGTGAAGAAGGATTTCAGTACAAGTTTGACTGAAAAGACACCGTTCCCTTGGTAACTGGGCACGCCTCTGTTAGGCGAATTTTCCTGAGTATATAGGCTCAGTTTTTGTATTTTTGTAAGCATCGATGGTAGAGCAAAGCTCTCGATTGTAAAGTTTTAGCACAGACTCTGGTTCTCTAGTTATGTATCGGTATGTAAGATTTCTTGTTCAATAACAGACAATCTTCTCAATCCATCTGGTTTTCATCTTATGCTAAGATATTTCATCATCGACTGATTCGAACGAACTATGGCAATTATGTTATGATAAAGGATTTATTGTGGCGTTCTTGTTTTCTCTGGTCTTCTCCATTTGAATGTAAGAAGATATTGTGTTTAGATGCTTTCCTCTACAGTCTGTTAGAGACCTGATGTTTACGATAGACCCTTGCATATTTCTTATACAAGTCTTCCCCCTACTCACCCTTACTAAAACTTACTGTCTGAAGTTTATCTAAGACCTTGTTTGCCCATACATGCCCGGCCTAGTTTCTGAGATAGAGCCACATCGTCTTGACTTAACCTCCATTTGATCATCCTGTTAAACAAATTGTGACATAAATTGATGGGCGTTGGGATCTGCTCCTGCTGCAATCCAGGGGTGACTTCCGACGCTAACATGTTTGTAAAGGGATATCTAACATCAATGCCAATTTTCGAAATCCATCGGTGTATTCTTGCACTGTTTGTCCTTTTCTTAGTTTTAAAGATTGCCATTCAATTAATGCTTTTTCTTTATAACCCAAAGGATAGAATTGTTTCCTAAGTGCAGAAATGAAACTCTTCCATGATGGAAATACCTTACCCACTTGTTGCGTTCCATTTTGC
>JASDQU010100778.1:386978-400600 GCA_032191745.1 Picea mariana
CCTCTGATATTGGTAGATTTTTGCAAGGGATGGACGAGGAGAGCTTGGAGGAGTGATGATGCTGCATCATCATCCGTGTTTGTAAGTATTCTTTTTGGGTTCTCATTTTAATATACTTGGCCTATTTACTTCAAGCTTGTGTATTCTTGCATGTGATTCTCTACTATTCATTCAATCTTTGTAGATGAATTTTCTTTACCTAATCCACTAGAGTAGGAGATATTTGTTTCTCTTTGTTTCCTATTGCAGGTTGTAGGTATCAAGTTGTGCCTCTAGATATCAAGCTCGGATTGGAAGCAATGCGGATAAACTTCAAAACAAGGTGCATCACACCCTCTCTCCCTCTCTTTTTTTGATTTGTTAAAATGAATTCGAAGGGATGTTAGTGTCCACCTGTAGTTTTTTTGTCTTGGTATAGGGGTTTGTAATCCAAGGGAGGTTTCACTTGTCCACATGAAAAACACTCTTTAGCAGAAATTGGCGATTCCACTGGGGAAATAAATTTTATTTGTTTTTCCCTTGGTTCATCTGAGACTTTTTCCTATCCTTAGATCCTACTTGCTAATTTGGTCTGAAGATTTCATATTCCTTGTCTTTGCTAGTTGTCTTACAGAGCCCATTACTGAAGTTTTCTAAGTTATTGAGTTTTTTTAGTCGTTTTAAAACTTTCTTCAGAACTAGCCCTCCTCTGAAGTTCAAACCAGGGTACTACTTCTTAACCAGCGCTCCCCCAGAGCCTTCGAGGGAGCGTTGTAGTACTCTAGTGCTTTGGTTACCAGAGCACTAGTTTCCTTTTTCTAGGGAAATTTTCAAGTGTTTTTCTTGTTGGGTCTAGTCTTTATATTTTCCTCTTTAGCTCAGAGTTTCTTATGTTTGGCCCTTGATCTTATTTGACTATAAAATTGTTGTCCTTCACTATTTTTAGTCTTTATTGAGTTTTTATTTTCTTTCTTGATTGAAAAATCAACCCTTTCTCTCTCATATTTGGTTTCCCTTTTTTGAAACTCTTTTCCATTATCTAATTGATTAGAGGAAATCACAGGAAATATTTTTGATCACTAGACTATTGATTTCTTTGTCTTTGATTTCTTACTCAATTCTTGAAGACTATAGAGTATGAATTTTTTTATCTCTTTTGCATTTTTGAGTTCTTGATTGAACAAGTTATCTCCTACTTGTTTTCTTTCAGTTCTCATCATTCTTGAGTGTGCTTTGTTTGATTGTTTTTTTCCTCATAGTTCTTAGTGTTAAACTTAGATCTCTTTCATCTAAAAATCAATAACAGAAAAGTTTCCATATCTCCTCACATACATAATCAAATGAAGAAATATTTGCATTCATTAGGTAATTTTTGTTGGTTCGTGTTTTGGAAAAAGAGCTAGTTTTTCATGTGCATTTCGGTTTTTGGAAACATTTGCTTGGTATTTTGGCATCATATTGATCCTAGAAATTGAAATTTGCATCATTTTGAGTGCTTGATTTTATTAAGAAGAATATAAATCTTCTCCTTCTCATACATAGAATTCATCGAAAGAAAGAACTTCATATCATTCTTTTGCATTCTATTGGAGTTGAGTCTCTCTCACATCATCAATTTCATCTACGTGAAACCTTTGAGTTAAAATCCATTTAAAATCAACCACATGCTAATAAAATCAACTAGAATATTTTTTGGTCTTAGCACACCAACAATAGCACATGAATATGGTATTTCGACTAGGGAAGTGAGTAAATTATCCAAGACTACTAAACAGACTGTAGAGCACTAAAAAGCATATAAATCCAACTTTTGTATAAGCATATTCAGGAACCCCCTCTCACACAGGGGCTAAACATGAGGTCACATGCGGGAGAGCAGCGGAGATTACCCCTCCAAATATTAACCAATCATAGTGGACAAATTGTATATTGGGGGTTGTTCTTGAGAAACCACTTGTTTCATTTGGTCTCGGTGCTTCATGAACTCCGAATCCATTCAAGGTCCTCTGGAGTCTTACCGGTCCACTTGTCTTCATTTCTCTTGAAGAGCTTCAGAATTTGATATCCTTCCCATACGTTCAGTCCTGACTGTTGAATGTACCTGCTCGGAGGATGACTGTGAGTTGGTAACCTTAATGGCCTTTCCTAGGTACCTACATACGTGACTGTGGGGGGATACCAATGGTACCTAAGGAAGAAGTCGTATCACACTCTCAGTACCCTTGAAGGGTGATCCCATGAAAGTAAGGATTGCTTTCACTAAGAAGGGTTGTTACATGGAGGTTGGGGTAACTGCTTCACATTTCTTCGTTGGCAGCTTGATATCCTGTCTTTAGAAGATCCTTGAGCCTACTGTTGCTTGGTTGATTTGTTTTAGGTGTCTTAGGAGTGTGTTTCTTTGAATTTCATAGTCAACCTTAGGATCAAATATTTCACATTATGGAATCTAACACTCAGGAACCTCAACATAATATTTCTTACAAAGCAGTGATCACATATCACACTTCTAGAACTGGGAGTGTTGTTCCTAGGAGTGGTCATCACATTGAACAACTAGTCCCAACCTTCATAGAAACATTTGAATCTTTTTTGAATCTTATATTTACTGGTCCACTTGGCCAACTACTCTTTGATCCACCATCCACGACAAAATTTGATTCTTATTCTTCTTATAGATTACTTCCTGATTCCACCTCTACACCATCTTTTGGTGTGAACCCGTCATCATTTGGTTTTCTTAAAGGACTTGGGAATTCATATTTTTCCACAACTCATGTAATTGATATTGTTGGTGCTTCATCTTTTCCAGAAATCTCGTTGACCCAGGTAACCCCAACACAACCACTTGCACATTCATCTCCTTTCGCACATGAGTCAGGTAATATTCCTGCTTCACTATTTTCGCACATGCACACACCAAGTGCCTTACTTAGATTTTCCATTGGTCAAATGGACAACATGCAAGTAGTTCACACAACCAATATTACACAAGCCACTCAACCTCCATCTCATACATTGCATATTAGTACACCCTACATTGGATGTCAATCTTCAATGGGAGTCCAACCTTCAGCCGAGAGGAAACCTTCAGTTACAGGACAACATTTTACTGGGGGGAAACCTACATGGTTGCAACATCAATGATCCAAGGGATAAGCTGCTCCTGCAATTCCTTCTATACCTACCACCATTGGCCTATACCCTGGACATTCATATCCAGGAGTTGAGAATCCTTTGTGGGCTCAATACAATCCGGCATGCATTCCTCCGTAAGGAAATATTCCCTATCAATCCATCAACCCCACGATTTCGATGAAATAGTCCCTTCCACCACCATACATCGAAGGGTCATCACGTCAATTTTAGTACATAGGAGGTCCATACACTCCATCACATTATATGGGTGGCAAATAGGACAACCACCTTCCATGGGTGGACAACCAAGGCAACCACCGCATATGGGAGGACCATCTAGTTTTTTCATCTCGCCACAACTTAGATATGTTCCTACTGGTGTTCCCACGCAATATTTTTATCACCAGTAACCATATCCTAACCGATAGTTACCATTCTTGGCTACATTAGATCTACCTGATCTGTCATGTTTAATAAATGATCCCATCCTTCATGCCCTATTTTGGCCCGCCATCCCTACCAAATTACTGTCTGACATCCCGAAATTCGATGAAAATCCTGGGGAAGATCCTAACAATCATGTTATAACTTTCCATTTATGGTGTTCTTCCAACTGTTTGATGGACAATTCCATTAATATTAGACTTTTTTAGATAACACTTATAGGTGTGACAACGAAATGGTACATTGAACTGTCGCGTAACTCCTTTACCGACTTTAATTATCTAGCCATAGCTTTCCTGACACATTTTCAGTTTCCTATATGGTATGCGACTAGTATAGAACTTTTGAACTCTCTCCAGAAATCCTCTTCCACCCACATATCTGATCATATTCATGAGTGGAGATGGTGGAGACAAGTGATTAAAGCTCCCATTTCAGACCAACTCCTTTTGGATTGGTTTACAAAGTCGCTCTTGCCTCCCATCTCCCACGATATTGCTATGGGAAATATGGTTACTGAGGAGCAGGCTATCATCTGTGCACAATATTTGGACTTGGTTTACTCCCAGTTTGACACACTTTATGATATGATCCCTCACTCTCCTCATCCATTGAATGACCCATCAAGACCTACTCTAGAACCTAGTTTTGTTCCAAACACCAACACTACTTCCACTCCTCCTCAAACCTTTGAGGTGAATGTGGTCCAATCCACTTCATCTTCGCAGCCAGAAGGTAGGAAGAAAAACAAGGGTAAATTCAAGAAACCTTCTAACAAGTAGGCTAATCCTAAGATTGTTGATACTCAACCAACAAAGAATCCTAAATCTTCTTATATGATTTGTGAGGAAGACCACTACATGAAATAATACCCTCATCACGATGTTGTCGCTAAATATGTGAATGGTACCTCCCAACCGGTTCAGCAACAACATTTGGTTGCGCAAAATCCTACCCCTCTGCAAGGGGGAAACGTTGTTCATTCCCACCATGGGGATGCTTCCACAAGTGCCCCTGATGTGTACATGTTTAAAATGGTTAATGTCACGACTCGAGAAAATACCTATGACACTCCTCCAGGTGATTAGACTAAAGGGAAGGATATCAATCAACCATCTAGTTTGACTCCTCCTCCATCTTCCAATCCTCTTCAAATTGAGAATTCTATTTCTAATGAAGCATTGTGCCCACCCAAGAGCGTAATTCAAAAAGAAACATTTAATCCCAATACCCACGTTTCCCAAAATTACAACATCATTGAAGATTTGGTGCAAGATCCTTATGCTATGTCAACCCTCAAAGTTATACAACACTATCCAAGTCAATGTAGAACGTTGTTGTCATCCATTTGAACCATGGATCTCGAGGAGTCGAACCTCATTACATTTAATCTAGATTATTTTAAGGAGAGGCTCTCCCACCACTTAGCATTCCAAATTAAAGTTGTGGTTGGTGGAAAGAACATCCATCATACTATTTTGGACGAGGGATCCTCCACCTGTGTCATGTCTTTACCTTGCTGGAAAGCCCTCGATTCTCCTACACTTTCCCAGTCTTCGACCACCCTAAAAGCATTTGATGGACATGGTTTCCAACCTCACAGAATCTTGCAATCTTTCGCTCTGACATTAAATGGTAAGACCGTTTTGCTCGATATCGAAGTAGTCGACGCGCCCCTGGATTATAATTTGTTACTTGGTCATAGTTGGTTCTATACGTTGAGTGTAGTCACATCTTCGGTGTTTCGTATCTTACGGTTTCCCCATCAAGGAAAAGCTATCATTGTTGGCCAACTTGAGTATACAACTCCAAATCTCAACAATGGCATAGAAAATAATGTCCCTTTTCTAGGACATAATGGTATTGAGAGTGTAGGTGTAGGTATTCTCAAGGATTCCTCACTCATGGGGGTTTTTCCTTCGCCTGCTCCTCCTACCGCACAGGTTTCCATGTTAAACATGATTTCAGCTTAGGTGTGACAATCCTTAGAATTATTCTATCCTTTGGTAGTACCTGGTCTCGATGAGCATACTTCATTGTCTCTGTCAAGCTCGTTAAAATATGAAACAGACCCACCTCCATTAGAATCAAGTCTCACTCTGGATCAAGTACTTGAACCTTCTTTTCCTCCACCTAGTGAAGATATTCCCATTAGTAAGCAAACACCTAAATGAGGAAAGAAGAAGAGTCATCGGAGGAAACGTCGCTTGGGGGTCAGGTCTCTAGCCTTTGGACATCATGCTAGAGAGAAACCACTAGCTTCTATCATGCAATCTAGGGGCAGACTATCTCTAGAAACACACATTGCTAGGAGTGATCCTCACTTGAGGGTCATTCCTATGGTAATGTAGTAGCTATTTCTGGAACGAGCTTAGTCTGTGTTCTTTCTCATGCTTGTTAAAACATGATAATAGGTTATTGAGTACAATTTTATCTCTTTTTCGAACTCGTAAAAGCTATACAAAAAAGGAACTCTTTGGAGTTTCCTTTAAGCTCTTTTCAAAATCCCTAAACATGAAAATATTTATGAGTGATCTTTCTTCCTTTCACACTCGTTAAAAGGTTTGAAAGGGTGTCTTTTGAGTGGTAGTTTATCTTTTTTTTGGCCTCGCGAGACTAATTACGAAAAAAGGAACACTCTAATCAAGCATTATTAGAAGAGTTCTCCCCTATATTATTTTACACTTTTTTGGGGCTTGGGAGACTAAATTTATGAAAAATTCATTCATGGAGTCATGTTTAAGTTCATTTTAGACTATCTAAATGTGAAAACCCACCAATTTTACATTCTTTGGGATCATAAAGCTATGCATCGAAGGACATGTGTGAGTCCAATCTCCAAGACCCATATGGGAATGAACCTTTACTTCTTCCAGTTCGTTAAATAAAGGAAGAGGATCTTAGTGAAGGTGAGTTATATTGAGCATGTGTTACCCTCCTTGAGCTCATTAAACAAAAAAGAAGTACTCATCTATCTATATGGGGAAAAAATTGAAGGAAGTGGGTCAAAGTTCTTGAGATCTTTTAAGGCATCTCTTGTGGTCGCCCTTGAAAATGACACTTGTTTTCACCTCACCATACACTTGGATAATCCATTTACCTCTGCAATGAAACAATCCTATGAGTCTTTTTACTCCTTTGGCCCATCCAAAGAATGCCCCAACACTTGTCTCATTATGTTTTGGTCCATTCTAAGTCTATGCTGCCAAGTCTTATGTCGTGCCTCAGTGTTCAAAGGAATTTTTCACCTCAAATTCAGCCATCTACAATATTACCAGTTCCTGTATCCGTGTCAGTCATTTTTTTTATCTTCTATATCTTATCACTTTCCTATGACAAGTTTTGTGTCGTTTGATGGGGGATACATCAATTCCCTCCTTCGACGAGTTTTTTCCTATCGAATTCAAAACATTATCTGGTAAATAGACTTAGGAACACATAAATACCTTGAGACCTACATGCCTCAATGACAGGCCTCCTCACATTCAAAATTGGGTATACATCAATGACCCCTGACCGATTGATTCCACGAATGTTCTACTTCAACTCATTATTCACATTCACTCGATTGTACTTAAATTACCTTGAGAGTCATCGACATCAATGGTGATTTATTGTGCGCTTGTTAACGGTATACCTCAATGACCGGTAATCAAGCGATTTATGCCATGTTCGACATCAAATCATCTATTTGCATGGACAAAATCGTATTGTTATAGGATCGAGACAAAGACCCTGGGTTGAGTAATCATATTCATATATAGTTTACCCAGGTTGTGATGGAGATCATTTAACTGATATATATGTTGTAACATAGATCCACTTTGTATTGGTCAATTCCTATATTATTATCACATCGTAGCTCCACTATGTATTCTTTTGTGGATACGATCAAGTTAGGTCATAGAGGGATGGATCCACATTATATCTTTGGTGGTGATCTCCTTAGTCAATATCATCATGGATCCACATTGTATCTTTGGTGGTCATCTCCTTAGTCAATATCATCATGGATCCGCAGTGTATTTGTTGGCGGTCGTGCTTTGAGTCACTTGTATTCCGAGCATGGGTATGCCTGCCTCGAGAATGAAAAATACATATATTGATATTGTTTGATGGTTGTTTGTAGCTTCTACCAGGTCCTCCAAATATACACCCTTGTATTGAATAATTTGTAAAGTGCTTTGGCCATCAGTTTCTCTTCTAACCTCACACTTTAGGGGACATCTGCTACATGTCAAAATTGCACACTTACGCATCTCACCCTAAGTGTCTCAAATGTTATAGTGTCGTATGCACCTTGGTAAGTGTTGTCAAGTGACATATGCACCTTAGTAAGTGTCACGTTCACTTTTACACGTGTTTATATGTGTTTTAACCCATTGAAACCATCAAAGAACATTTGTCATGATCCCTAAGTCATATTGGAGGAAGAAACCCATCATTTCAAGTTCAGAAACATGCTTTTTGTTTGGAAAATTGACCATTTTGGGGGAATTTTTTAAGGGTAGTGCCCCCATTACCATGTATATGAAGCACTAGTTCTCCCCCCACCATGTTAAGGGAGCTCTAATTTTTTAAACTATTGCTCTATCGCTAACTATAGGGGAGCGCTACTTTTGGTTAGAGGAAAATTTGGAGAATCTCGCCACTTTCTAAGGGCCAACTCTTGGAGATGAGGTTGGTTTGGATAGAATTCTATCCTATGGCACTATCCTAGGATCATATCCTAACCTAAAGGAGCCATATCCTCAACTATCCCCAAATATACTCATGGTGGTTGATCCTCCCAAGCCTATAAAAGGAGGCCATTCCAATGTGGAAAGGGGGAAGCTTTCAGGTATCAAACCTCTGATCCTAGTAGATTTGTGCAAGGGATGGATGAGGAGAGATTGGAGGAGTGTTGCATCATCATGCATGTTTGTAAGTATTCTTTTTGGGTTCTCATTTTAATATACTTGGCATATTTCCTTCAAGCTTGTGCATTCTTTCATGTGCTTGTCTATTGTTCCTTCGATCTTTGTAGATGAATTTGCTTGACCTAATCCACTAGAGTAAGAGATCTTTGTTTCTCTTTATTTTCTATTGAAGGTTGTAGGTATCAAGTTGCACTAGGGATTTTGGAGATCAAGCTCAGATTGGAAGCAACAAGGAAAAACTTTGAAACAAGGTGCATCACACCCTCTCTCCCTCTCTTTTTTTGATTGGTTAAAATGAATTCAAAGGGATGTTAGTGTCCACCTATAGTGATTTTGTCTTGGTATAGGGGTTTAAAATCCAAGGGAGGTTTCACTATTTCGTAGGGTTATCACTTTGTAAATTCCCAGAGGTTGTTGTGAGGTAAGAAGAAATTTATCAAAGGTAACCTTAACCAACCGCTTCGAAATTGGGAGCTAGCCCTACCAGTTTCAGAGAGGGATCTCTCTGTGAGTTTTAGATTTGTTTGTATTTTCAAGATTTTAGGCTAGTTAGAAAGAATATAACTGAGTTGTTTGTATTGTTTTTAAATGAAATGGTTGAACATCACTTACGCTTCCATTGGGCTATGGGGTCTGTTTTAAAAAGATAGAGTTAAAGACAACTTTTATGAGATTCATTTTATAGGGCGAGATAGTGCTAATGCTGGATTCTTTAGGAATAAAATGGTGTATTGCTGAAAAAGGTGAGATAACAGTTAAAACAAAAAAGCATTTAAGAATTTCTTTGTTATAACATCAGAAAAAAAAGACATTTAAATCTATAAAAGATTAAGCACAGAGTACACAATGGAAAATTCTGCAACTTTAACATCTTTTAAAGATTAGATTTAGAAAGACAATATGATAACTGAGAAGGAAAAAACTTTTACGCAGACAGAGGAAACTTCACCAACAATTAACATGCAGGAATCCTATGAAACTTCTCTTTGCATTAATGGAATAACCTCTTGATAAAAATTACAACGATTAGAGCTTACTCGGGCGTAAATATCAACAACCCTGAATACTTCTAAGTTGTAAATATTTATAATAAAAGTTACAACTACCCTATCATTAATGATCAGGACGTGATAGAGTCTGAGTCTAACTAACTAGCTAACAAGATGCAGAAATGTAGTAACTGATGATGATGTGTCGAATCTCTCATGTTGATTTCAGGGAATACTGTTGGTGAGTCATTCGGATGACTTTAACTGTGCTGGACGTTGAGTTGGATGAGGCTTTACCTTTACTCAATCAATTCTCACAACTCATCCCATTTTTGTGTGCTTGGGATGGTAACTTTCAATAGCCGACGGTAGACTTCGTCCACCTCGGTGTATTTAGCAAAAGTCAGCTTGATGAGGAAGACGTACTTGATTTCGTGTTGTATGCTGAGGTCATGCTACAGAGTCTCTAGGAACGCTTTGCCCGTGATGCTACCCTGTATCAATAAAAACTTGGAACTATCTTTGGCCATGGTGGTGATCTTTTGCTTGTAATTGGACAAATTCATTAATTTATCATTTAATGATAAATTAAGACACGTAGATCAGGAAGACCCTTTTTTTGTAAGGCTTCAATATTGCTAAAAAATCTCTGAACCCCAATGTCCATGTTCTGAGCTTTCTCCTCCAACTGCAACATTAATCCTCTCTTGGTAAACACTCTTTTGACTTCAAAGATAGTTTATGCCCTGTCTTCAACTTTTAGGTCTTCAAGCTCTTCCTTGGTTTTTGAATTCAAAAACTTGATTATCTCGTTGGCTGTCGAGGGCATCTCACCCAACTCTATTCTTATCCTGTCAATGGCCTGCCTACTCTTCAACACCAGATCATGTTGTTCAAACATGAATTGCACCATGGGCCAAATCTCGTTTATGGAATTAGAGATGTTTGTCCAGATATTTTCCTTAGCCTCAGCTAATGTCTTTCCTGCCACTATTTGTTTCTGGAGCTTTTGTATTTCCTGCTTAAGCTTCTCTGCTTCATGTCTCTCAACATTGTATCTTGTTTAGAAAGAAGACTTGAGTTCCTGTAGATTTTAAATCTCCATTTTCAACCTATTGATCTATGTTCTCTACAGAGTCATTTCCTCCATGGACTTTGCTAGCTCCACAGTTTTTTCTAGTGTTGTCAATGGAGTTGTTGATGGAATTTCTATTGTAGTGGTTGTTGGCACGGCTATTGTACTGACTTCTGCAATGGGAACTGCACTCAATGGAATGAATTCCATCGGGTCGATTGTTCCTTCTCTTTTAATAACTTTTCCAACTCTGCCTCTATTTCCCTGAGTTGTGCGTTTTGTTGCATGATAAGTTTCAACAATTCTTCTTTCTCGTTTTCTACCTTGGCTATTTCTTTAGCTTGTGAGTCCTCTGTTGGTGGCAATTTCAGTTGTTTTCTCAAAGATGCAATGTCAGCATTCTTTTTCTTCAACATTTCCTCTGTTTCTTTTACATTTAAGGGATCATACCCAATCTTGAGCACCAACTCCTCTAAGGATTTTACTCTGTTGTCTTTTGCAAAAGAGGATATCTTTTCCAACTTCAATTGGGTCTGAACATTGCTTAAAGATACATGTAAATTAGTTGTGGTAGAGGAAGCATGTGCTAATGTGGAGAAGACCATTTCTCCGGTCTGTTTGTGCAAATCCATCTGGTCAGCTGGATGGACTTGTTTGGTGTCAAAAACAATAGTTGACCTCTTATAGTCAATGATCTCTTTGGGTTGAGGCACTTGTGCTTGCAGAAATGCCAGATGCATTCTTCCTTTCTTTGTGTCAAAGGATGACAATAGTTTGTGTTGTGTTGTGGAGGTTTGCTTCCAGAACTGAGAGTAGGTGTTGTTGGTCAACGTCTGGTTCTTCTTTTTAATCATTTCATATTTTTCAAAAATTCTTAGAGGTACAGATCCTTGTGGAGTTTAGGTGGCCGCAACTATCTATGTCTTCTTCTTTGAAGAAGAATTCGATACCACCTGTTGTCTTCTTTCAATCACTGTGGCAGAGTAGGGCTCTTCCTCACTAGACATGTGAGTGGCATGAGTGGTTTTGGGTTTCTTGCTATATACCTGAAAATATTTTGTTGATACCTCAGTGATTGAAGGTGAATCATCCTTTCTTGGCCTTTTTTCCTTGGGTACCTGTGGAGTGGTAGTCAGTGAAAAAAATACTGAAGGAGATTCCTGTGGCTCTGTATCTACCAAAGTGTTTTCTTCCCACTTTCTCTAGTTCACATACTTTTCAATTTATGATTTGAGGGTGTGAGCATAAGGTGAACTTTTGTTCTTGGATCTCATCTCTACAATGATCCCACTGGGGTCATATCGCCAAATAAAACTGGTGTTGAATTTCATTTCCTTCAATAATTTATCTGCCTCTTCCCTAGCAACTCGACTATTGCAAATAAACGGTCCTATTTTCCCTTTGATCCTCATCTGTTGTTTTTTCTTTAGAGACACAAAATGGATGTCATCTGAGTTTTTCATTTGACGAATATACTCCAGTGCGAATATTCAAACAAGCACATACTTGGGCAACTTGTATGGAGCTAGTTCACACCCATACACTCTGATTTTTGTGTGATTCTGGTATAGAAACCAGTCCCCAGTCTTTGCGAGATCTGAAAGGTGAAAAACTCTTTGGATCTCCTTGTTTATCCTCGGCTCAGGTCTTCCACTAAGCATGCCTACAACTAGGTGATAAAACAACTCAATGAATTGTTTAAAAGTGAACTCAATGGAGTTTCTCCTGAGCAACGACATCCATAAAGTGATTTCTTGAGGTTTTCCTTCCTTGTCCATCTTCTGCATGTGAAAGGAAAATTTGTCTGCTTGATGGAACATGAACATGTAGGCCAGTATTGAAGAATACCGGAACATGCCTTCTGTAGGGAAATTTTTCAGCTGGTCATGCAGGTTCTCGGCCAAGAAACCGTTGTAGTGGAAATGGGTGGCCACTTTCTCTTCAGTAGAGAAAATGGACAGGAAACCTAAAACAAGTTCATCCACCCATTCATCTGAGAAGTAACCGAGCAAACAACACAATGTTGAAATAATCTGATTTCCCTTTTCGGAAAATATGGATGAGTGATAGGGAGGCTTCTTCTTAGGGAATTGGGCATCTTGTGGAAGGAACAACTCAAAGATTTGTGCTCTTTGGGGAGACGTCAGGTTCTGAAACAATTCTGTCAGAATTTCAATTGTGATAGGAGAATGGGGTTCGGCTTTGGGTACTTGCATCATCTGATTGATGGCATCGGGTGAAATAAGGAAAAGGGTTTCTCTAGATGAAGATACTATGGCTCTTTGATCAGGGAGGTAGTGTGCTTGGCACTTGAGGGCGAATTCAGGAAAGTGATAGACTTGGGGAAAAAGATACAAAGGGAGATTTGACTACCAAATCCTGATTTCATCGCTCTGATCGATGAAGGTGTCTTTGAACCACGACTGTAGACAGAAAAAGTTGAATTCAAACCTGGTTTTTGAGATTAGATAGTCTTTGTCTGCTAATGGGATCTGGTCAAGATCGAGAGGAGGTGGGAGAAAAGGATTTTCCTCTACATTTGATTTTTTACTTTTGGGCGCCATTGATTTTCTCTGGTACCTGCACACTGAACACACGTTAGTAGGCGAAAATTATGGTTGGATGAGGTGTTGCAGAGGCAAAGGAAAATGAGTCTCTGATACGCAGGGAGTATGAATGGAATGGGAACTGACCGAAATGGGGTTGAATTTGAGTGAATGAGTATGTCATATGAACAACGGGTATGTGGCCATTCATAAATGGCCAACGGGTCGTTTAGAGCATGAGAGGGTAAGGTGAAGGACATATGACGTGTGAAGACGATTGACGTGTAGATTGGTGATTGAGGGGCGAACATGAAGATATGACCTACAACGGTTATACAGATGGGACGTGCTGACAGGGTCGTGACATGAAACTTGCAGAGGGTGGTTGTGGGGTGTGATACCTCGGGATGGTGGTGGTGAGTTGTAAAAATGGTAGGTAGTAAATGCTTAGAGAGGGAGAGTTAGGATGCAATTAGGTGATGTCGCATTGGGATGGGGCCCACCTAGACTTGGCTTCATTCCGGACCCCCCCCCC
>JASDQU010100778.1:400854-427262 GCA_032191745.1 Picea mariana
CCCCCCCCCACCCACCGTTAAAGGTTGAACGATCAGGGGGGTCCGGAGTCTTTTCTGATCCGTAGATCTGGGCACCAATAGTTCAGTCGTAGATCTAAACCCGATCTTTAATCTCCAAGGCGCATTTCAATATATGATGCAGAACTTAGGCTTAATGACTTTTTATGGGTTTTGCGCACTGCTTCTTTTGCTTTTTATCACCATGGGGTTAGAAAAACATTTCATCATAAAAAATCATGCATTTTCATCGATCATCTTACATGTTTTATTGAAAGGAAGCTGACTAACCTATGTCCTAACCTACTCATTTGCACCTTTAGCCCAGCTTAGACTATTGGACTAAGAAAATACTCTACCTAGGGGCTATTTGACCAAGATTAGACTGTTTGGTCAAATTTATTCACTAACTAATCTGATTACTTGGCTAAGGTTAGACAGTTTAGCCAAGCCTATTCACTAATCCTAGATACTTAAATTTAAAAGACTTGGCCATGTTTAAACTATATGGATCAAGTCGTCGTCATTTCATGGGGCTTTTATCCATTTTCTTTTATGCCCTCTTTTTGTTTTTCTCATTTCTTTTCTTTTCTTTTCATTTCTTTTTTTTATTTTCAGAATTCAACAATATCTGCTAGCCAAAACACTAAAGGAACAAAATCACAATCACCAGTCGATCCTATAAATTATAGGGTTATAACAGGATCAACACTCCATAACACCTCTTGACCATTATCCTGGACCCTCCCCTCTCTTGTGGATTAATTCATCCCCCATCTCTGCCCATATCCCCTTAGCAGTTGGCATCACATTTTATTATTAACATTCATAAATACAATTCATATATTACATCGCTTTGGTCATAGCCACACATTATATCTACATAAGCAGTAATTAAAATGGGGATTATAGTGGGGATGTTAAAGGTGATGACATCATAGCCCCTTGCACTTGGGCATTGGCTTTTGGAGGCCCAGGACGTCATCTTCTAATCCTTGACGTCACTTGGAGGATAGGGTTTTGATGGGATTGATGGTTTCGGAAGAGAGGTGATGTGGTTGGAAGGAGGAAGATGAATGACATGACACTCTAGAATATGAGAGAGTGATGCATGGCCTTTGGAGGCCCAACAACTTGCATCTAGAGGCTCAACGTCTCATTTTTTAGCTTAGTGTCACACTTTTAGGGCATGACATCACCCTTCTAAGGGATTTTGTAATGTCACCAAACACCCAAAAATTTTTAAGAAAGGATAACTATTGTCATCTCAAGTATTATATATCTAACGTTATTTTTACTCTCATTAGATTAAGCCTATAATAAGAGCTTACACTGCTCATTAATTATGTCACATGCTTCTCTCATGATAGGTTGAAATTTCAAAGGGATGATTATCCAACTTCAGTCCTCATTCTATCAATGCACGTCATTCTCATATTGCAACCATTGTTTTAACATGTATAATGTTCAACAAGTATTCATTCTCATATTGCAACCATTATTTTAACATGTATAATGTTCAACAAGTATTCATTAGACTATTTCATTAAATTAAAAGTGGTTTAACATGACATAATAATATGACGATCTTTATATTTATTGTTCATAAAATTCAGACTTCCTACAATCTATGCATTTGTAGGATGTATCACAACTTTTGTCTTAAACCCTTAGAATCCAAATCTTGATCTACAAATTAAATTGTCCATACCTAATTCATAGTTTTCTATTATGCTCTATTCATAAATTATGTAGATTTCTAATTTATACTAATATAAACGCATAATTACCCATTTTCATTTACCTACATTACTTGTAATATTTATATAATATAAAATCTCATCGAATTCCACTTCATTCAAATTTTCCCATTGTTCATATAATTTTCAATTCCAAAGTAAAATGCAGTACATATAGTAATGAATACAGCCACTCTATCAAAGAGTTTGAATGAGGTGGATCGAACTCATACCATATTTGTTCCAACATTTATTTCTCATGGAAGGTTGATGGCATACGACTCGGCCCTATCTAGCCTCATGTCATGGCCATGTAATCGACATCCAATCTTGCGTGGGATGAGCGTGTGAATATTCTTTAACCATTGTAGTAATTAAATGCAAGTGTCAGTGCTATCTCCATTTCAAAAATTCACTAGGATTACTTCATTAAGATTGTACGTTTTAATAACTCTTCCTGGGTTCGTATGTTTATCCTACCCTCTTCCTCACGAGCCCATTTCGAAGGTATAGTGTAGATCCTAGCTCCGGTTATCTCCTTATATACATTTTAGTCTTTGTTTCCAATCATGGCTTCTACACATCACTTGGGCTGGGGGTTATTCTTCTCCCAAGCATTGTTTCTTACCAAAATAGGAGGGTTTATACTCATAATATCTATTTTCTTTACTCATATTTTAATTTTCATTTTCATGATAACCCCTTTTTTTTAATATTGCTGGTGCAAAGAATGAATTTATCATGTCTTAGGAATAACCAACTAGCAAGATTTGGCATGCTTATAATGTCGCCGTGGTTTCAAATTATAGAGTCATCACAAGGTAAGTTATTTAAATCCTCACTAGACTTGCTTTCTTTCTAATTAGTTTCATGGCTCTATTTATATTTGTTTGGTAACAACAACACTCTCTTAGCTTTGTATAGAGCTCAATAACATTAATATGAAGGAAAGGGTCGAAACCCTTGCATGGGTTTGTTGGTCAACCCACATGAAATGTGTCTCTATTTTTTTTTAAATGATTTATTTAGATTACCACACCTTAGATATTCATTCAATAAGTAGTGATAAGTTTTGGTTTGTTGCATAAATTTATAGTTTATTTTTAAGCTTATGCTAACCCAATACCCCAAGCGACAACAAAGGGAAAGGTCACTAAATCAACATTTAACACTCATAGAAAACTCACCTACCTCTTTTTTAACCTAAAAATCTTCTTTGGGATCAACATGGTGCTTTACACCTTCATTCCTCCACAAGAAGCCCTTTGTGCTATGGTTCTAGTCGAAGACAGTGGCGAGGGTCGTAATTACTATGTAATATTCCCTTGAAAGAGTATCAATTGACTTCCTTCAAAGGGTTTTTATCTAAGTATGTAAAGACATATCAGGAACTAGAGAGTATCAAGGAACAAGGTCAAGTCAGTTGGAAACAATCTAGGTCGGTTCAGAGTTGTTGCATTCAATTGGGTCAATGCTTCCATGGTTAGTTGAGGGATAGTAAGGCCAAAAGGATATCAAAGTCATGGTTTTCCCTAATCTACTATCTCATTTTTGGCAACAGTATAACAACCATTTTCATCGCTATGTCCATCAACATCTTAAACGGTACCCAAACGGGCTCATCCCGACCTTGCTCGGATTGCCATGGGATGATGTTATTTTCCCCTTAGGTAAGGCCTTCCCGGGCTACTTTTTGAGTTCTCAAACCCTCCCACATCATAATTCCTTATTTCAAGACTTCACATTCAGATTTGATGAGCTAAGCATGCAGTTTGCGAAAATTTTATCGTTGGCCCCTTTCGCCTGTCACTAGGTGAGTCCTGTGGGGACGAAGTCCTTTCGCAAAGAATAAAATGAATTTTGGTCACATTTTGGGAAATAAAATGCTGCCATATCGTAGGGATCAGGACAGTATTTCCAATGGGCTATCATGAGCTTGATTTCGAGTTCGTATGGCCCCCCTACGGAGGATGCAAAGTTAGCATCACTCGAATGGAAAAATCCAATAGTTGTGACTTCCTGGTCTAATTATGTTTAGATTTCTATTTTAAAAGGAAACTAAAAACTAGGAATGGTGTATGGAAGTGTGATACCTTTCCAATGGTATATCACGTGCTTAGTTTCGAACCTTGGTTGGTGAGAACGAGCCTTCGCAAGTTCATAAGCACTTTTGGACACCAAATTGGTTGTAGTGGTTCGGGGTTAAAAAATTGTTTCTAAGGGGTTTTAAATCAGGAATTCAGTGATGCCACATTGTATTGGACTTATATACATTTCCAACGGCTCCTAATTTTCCTCATTTTGACCTCGGATGGCCCAATTAGAGCTGTCACAAGTTTGTAAACTATTTCGGGCAAAGGGGGCCAACCAACTTGCACAGTGGGGTTTCATGACAGATAAAATAGTCATTAATTGCCCCAACACACAAATCTATGGCCATTTCGTTGAAGTACTCATTGATACCTTTCCGATGGTACTTTATTTTCCTCAATTATATATCGTATGGAGATATGGCGTCTTTCACAAGATTGGGTGTCATGTGGGCCCACAAGCAAGTCAGGGGTTTTAAGCGACAATTGTTCCAGGACAAATTGAGGGGTGAGGTGGCATCATTTTAGATTAGTGACCACACATTCTCTACAGGCTCATCAAGACCTTTCCAACAATGTTCCATACGTCCAATTCTGACCCCGTATCATCTAGAAACTTTTTTACCTAATTCAACAGAGTCATGGTCAAAAGTCAAAGTCAAAGTCAAACTTTGACTTGGCATAATTTTCTAGGAATATTAAAAAAATAGTGGAAAAAGAAATCCGAAAATTGATAAAATCAATGGAAAGACACACACACCCTCATGCAAATATTGGAAATTAGAAAAAAATAAAAAAATTTGAAAACACAAAACCCACCCTCCTCTCCTCTAGGTTATTTGTCAGGTGCATTGGAGGGGGAAGGAGCTCTGCAACTCAGACATCCATGGTAGATGAGGGGTTCCAAAAAGTAGTTTCATATTTTCCATGACAGTAGTCTAGGCCATACTCCATCCCCAAGCATAGGGTACAAGTACCCATACCTCATTACTTCCTCAACCCATAATTTTCACTCAGAAATGTCAAATTTGGTGATGGTTGTGGTGATTTTCTTCATGGTTCAGAATTGAATATTGATGGGTTCAATGAATTTTCTGATTCGGACATTAGTGTGCTAGTTTTTATGCTTTCTCGAAGAGTTTATTGGGCAAATTTGTAAGGGAGAGGGGATTCGAACACTTCTTGGGCACTAGGCCCAAGCCTCAAGGGCTCCCTTAAATATTTATAAAGTTCTGAGTTTTGTTGAATATGCAGGCATGTACACTCTGTTTTTCAATCCCTAGGATTTGAACCCCCAACCCCCTTCTTTTCCCCAGCTCAAAAAGCCCAAAAAATCAAAAAGGGAGGGGAGGGGGTTTGAACCCAAAACCTCCCACTCCTAACTATTGAAAAAAAACCCATAAGAAATGAAAAAAATCAAAATTTGATTTATGGTGGTTGGCCACCCGTCCACCACCTGGGTGCCACCACCTGCAACTCCCTCCACCTCCATTTACCTCATGTGCAACACCCATCCACCACCAACCTGCAGCCTCCCCTTCTTCCAGTCCTCCATATCTCCCCTTCTCCCTCCTCCCTGCGCGCTTCCTCCACCTCACAACTCTGCACGCCATCCTCCTCTCCACACACCTCCCTCCACACCAGTAAACCCCACTTCCATGACCCTTGCTACCTCCTCTCCTTCCCCATGCGTAGAATCCCACCAGTCCCCCCATTCTCCCTTCTCGCATGCATACCACCACCTCCTCTCCCCTCCACCTCTGCAACTTTTGCACACTCCTCCCCCGCAGGCTTACGCTCCCCCCTTCCATCACCTCCCCTCTCCATGCGTCCCCATCCTCCATGCTTCCACCTGCGTGCACCTCCCTCCTCCAGTTCACTCCACACTCCAACTAACTTCGTGACCTCACAACCCTCCCCTTCTCACCACCTTCGTTGCGGCCTCCTCACCTCCCTTTTCCCTCCGCTCTTCCAACCACCGCGCAACCATATTTTAAAAAAAATGGTCATTTATTTTGTTCGGGGGGATCCATCCTGGTCGTATGGGCGACTAGGGGCACCAGGGGGGGTTAATTTAATTTAAATTTTGTTTATTATATGATTTTTATATATGGTTTAATTTATTTTTAAAAATTTGAAATTTTATTATTTGTTTTAATTTAGTTTTATTTTTATATATATATATTAAATATATATATTAAAAAATAGAATTATTATTAAAAAAATTATAATACAACTAGTATTTTAAATAAATTTTATTTATATATTTAAAACTGTATGTTAAAAATTAAAATTCTCCCTCTAAGGGTTACTTGACTTTTTAATTGCATAAAGTCACCATACGGAGGCAGAATTTCACTCGTAAATAGTCAAAATGATCAGGAAGAAGTCAAGAATGCATCCATGGCATTCACCTCCTCAAATTCACCCCATAATTTTAGTGGCACATCCCAACGCGACGGGGACTCGTTATTGGCCCGAAAAGCATGTGTCGGAAGGAGGCCTAATTGGGGGCCTCCGAGGCAAACTTGGGCCAGACGAAGAAAACCCATTTCAAATATAGGTGTGCAAGTTTGTAGCAGCCTATCAATTTGATTTCCGGCCCAAAAGTTTTCCCCAATTTCAATTTTTTCCCTGATCAGTCTCCTGACCAGCTCCTTCCCGCGTACCTTTCCAGGGCCATAGCTTACTCATCCATAGTCAGATTTGCACCAAACAAAAGGAAGAGGAAAGGTGGACAATAGAGCTACAACATGGACACAAGAAAAATCAGTTTTTTGGTTGTTTTGTATAAGGGAAAATCCTTCCAAGGTTCAGGCCCAGGGGGTCCCTTCGTCGGAAAAGGCCCAAATCAAAGCTATGCTTCGGTCAACTCACATGGAAACTTCTAGGCAGAAAATGGGGGGTATAATCAGGTATTAAAAGTTCATTAACAACAAGAATTTCATTAAATACAATGACCAAATCCCAAGGGCCCCTTGCCCTCCTAATAATCTCTTCAATTTCCCCACACCTTGGGGCTTCATCTCAGTGAATTTGGCAGCCATGGATGGTCGTGAACTGTCCTATTTCACCTCATCTACAACTGCAAAACATGGAATCAATCAAAGAATATTTGGGATGGCACAAATCCCAAGAAAAATGATGATTTGGCATATTAATTTTTTCATTTTATGAAAATGACTTTTTGTAATAGTTTAGTCTCACATGATTTACTTTTGACATGTAAACATTGTAAATAAAGGGTCAACTCAGATTTGATTTGATTCCCTTCGGATAAGATTCCCATTTTAGGATAAGTTTACTTTTTGGTAAAATGACAAAAACATTTTAGGGTTGGTCCACTTGTCATTTTTCCAAAAGTGACAAGTGTTGTGTGACCTAACCCTAAGCCTTAACCTCTTCTTTATAAATAAGAGAGATGGCATTGTAAAGAGGGGGATGAATATAGTAACAAAGCTCTGCTGAAATTTTCTGAAGCTCTTTGTGTGTGTGATACTTGTTAAATTTTAGTTGTTGGACATGTCACTTGTTGGTTAAGGGTTGATGGGTAGAATTAAATACGCATTATGTTAGCTATCTCCAGGAGGGATTGGTTAGCTAGGTGTTTTTTGTTGCTTCCATGGGTTTAACTTGTTTGCTTTCAATTTCTAACAGCTTTTTTAAACTTGTTTGACGTGTTTTAATGCAGATTTTATGAAGTGTTCAACTGTTTTCAGCCTTAGCTAGTGGTCAAGAGTCCTAGGGCCCTTTAGGACAGCCCTTAAATAAGCCTCTTAGTTGATTTTTCATGCTTGATTGCTTCTTTATCCCTTTCATGTAAATTTTTGTTATGATTTCCGGCCACTAACCTTGCTGCCCCAAACAGGAAAATTGACCATTTTGGTCAATTTCCCTCCCTGGGACAACTATCTTAGTGGGTTGTTATTTATCTTTTATGTGTAATTTTTTGTTTCATTTATTTCAGTTTTTTCATATATAATCACTAAGATTTTGTCGTTTGTCTGCAAGGATACAATCCGGTCACCTATCCTGCTTCTCCTAAGTGGTTGGGGGCCATCTAAAGACATGTTTGAGGAAAAGGGGCCAGCAGGACAACAAAGAAAAAACATCAAATCCGATCGGTAAATTCACCCAATCACTCTCATTTTCATGTTAAATTCACTTGCACTCGTTCCAATTTTTTTGGCACATGTACCCATGTTGATATGATTTTCTTGTGTAGATAGTTTGAGTAGTTTTCTTATAAATTTGTGTTAATAAAATCTGATTTGTACCTTCATAAGTAATCATCACTAGGTCGAATTTCAATAAGTAAACTTCCAATCCCCATACAAGGAATCAATTGGGGCTTTCATGCATATGGTGGCCTTGTCGCTCGCAAAGAGCCTCAACCCATTCCTTTGGGTTGAATGGTATAATTGTTTACTTGTAATTAGTTGATTTTGTCATATTTCATTGTATATTTTCTTGTATACTAATCTACAAGTGGCTGCCCCTAAAGGGGCCACAGAAAAATAAGCAAGTTAAAAACACTCAGAAACCACAAAACACTTGAAAACAAAGAAGGGGTCTGCCCCATACACATTCAAAACAAAACCTATACTATTTAGCTATATGTGTAAACATATTATTCAGCTGTGACGTATATGTCACATAATTATTTACTTATTGTTGTACAAATCTTTAGATAGATTTCAATTTATTGACTAGGAGGCATGCTTGCGAAAGCGATACATGACCTCACCATGTGGATGGCTTGGTACTTTATTTGAATCAATTTCAATTTCATAGAATACTAAGTGTCAAAGCCAAGGAGTCTTCATCAGGATCCCCTAGAAAGTTGTCTAGTTAGTATAAATTGAGTCGTCTTTCCTTAGTACCACAGAGTCAAGGAGTTGAATAGCTCAATTTGGTTGGAATACTACACTGCTTGGGTAAGCTCAACTAAAACTCCCTTTATGGGGGTCTTGGGCCTCTTCCTTTTCACAGGCATCCTTCTTCCATTTAATCGACTTTAAGATTCTGAAAGCGCGAGTGACGAGAAGCGGTTAATCCCTGCTTCTCTGAACTGCATGGGGAACTCTTCAACCTAACCATTTTGGTATATTAAGACTACTCTTCTTATATTGGTTGGCACAGTTCTAGGATGTGTTTTCTTGATCGGGATAACCTTTAAAATAGTGTGGTGGCCAATGCATGTGTTAATAACTGAAAATTCACCAAAAAATTACATTTTAAAGTTAGACCTTTTGTCAATCCACCCTTCATCCACGAACATAAATTGCAGTTTTAAATAGTCTCCTAAACGTAGTTGTAACAGCTTGTAAAAAGGTTATCCATCTTTCTTTACACCCCCCCTTTTGATTTGACAATTTTTCGGGATCACTTCCTAGGTTACCCTGGGGGGTACCAAGCTATTATGGGCTTGTTTCCCTGCCTTAAAATCTTTCAACATCTTGTTGTTCACAATTTATAGCCATCTGAAAAGAATTGGATGTAGCTTTTAAACTCACTCTTCACCCTTAGTTTTCACTTTTTAACTTGAGGCATCCATTGGTCTATTGTCCAAGACCCCAGTTTACCCCGGGAACCCATTCTAGGCCATTTTCCACGGCTTTAAGGAAACGAACAACTCGTTGTTTAGTTTTTTGTCCTAAAAATCAGTGAGCTTATTTTCATCCCATTGTCCATAATTTTCACCCCTAGGCCATTTCGACCATCCAGGAAGCTAAGGGAGGACAACACCCAGGGTGGGTGGTCCTAAGAAGGACTTCTCGTAAGTCTTTCACCTCTCCTTTTCCCCCTTCATTACCGCCTCAGGAGAAGGACCATTTGAGGTGTAGGTAGTCTTTGCCTCATGCCGAGCTATCAAAGAGGTTGTAACCCGCTTCACAGTTGGATAAGTTGGATCTGTTCCAACGTACATATTTTGCTTATATCACTCTCAAAGGTATAGAGGTGTTTATTCCAAAGATACTCTTTCAAGGCACAAAATTAGAATATTCTCATGAAGAGATATCTTTAACTTAATAAAGGGGCTATTATATTTTCGAGTTGTAAGGTTTTATACCTCGGCTCTCATTCCTGAATATCGTTGAATGGGTTATTTTTACTCCTAAATAACTAGGGTTTGACGATCACTGTTAATATTTTATTTTTTTAATATAATGACCTCCTTATATAGATCTCATCATCCCCTCCTTAATGAGGTCAATGTCACAATTTTACCATAATTCCCTTTGATATCTAGTTCGTTCTATTAATCAATAGAGTTATGATTTTCCATAGGGTTTTTATCAATGTTCTATATCTATATATTTGAAGTCTAAATATTTTGTTTATTAAAGGAAAAGTAAAATCTTATCCTTTATTCTATCTGTAATTATAATAAGTTTAAGATGAAAAAGAAAACATTACCCAATTAGGGTTTGATAGATTTGCAACATAAATACAGGGTTTATTCTTCTTTCCTTTTACATTGCAAAGAAAATAGCTTTTATCTAATATATATTAAAAGAGTTACTTCAACATTACATATTCTAATGATATTCTCTTGTATATACAAAGTTTAGATATTGTTGATACAACTATAACTTTGGTATTTTTTAATGCATACAAAGAATAAATATTTTTTCTTCACAATATTTAATTAAAATCTATGACTACTTCATAAATGGTTTTTCTATATTACCTACAAGTATAAATGTACCAAACTTATTTTTCTCCATTTGAAATATCTCTAAATAGTAAACAAAAGAATATTTTTTTGTGAATACTGATATATAAATTGAACATTTAAAACTATGTTGTCTCTATTTCAAAGGAGAGATTTCTCCATTTATTTCTATTCAATGTAGTCAAAATCATAAATAAACTTTTACTTGTTTGATTAAGAAATAGGATGTTGTTTGCTCATTTTCTGTTGTATGTTTTATTTATATTTTTCTTTAAAAGAATACTAATCTTAAACTCTTCAGTTACTATATACATAAGTTATTTATTTACTTAATCTAGAGTCTAAACTTTCCACTTAAATCCTATTGTAGTTATTTTTCACCATTAAAACCAAAAATAAAAGATAGATAGGGATACATATTTGATTCAAGAAGAATATTAGGGACAAACTAAGGAGAGAATCCAGTTCCTCCCAACCATAGATCAGAGCAGCCAAAATTTACTTGCTCCTATCACCCCTGAGCCTAATTCTTTATTCCATAGGAACTAAAAATGTCAATAACCTTCTCCAGGTAAATTCCAAAACTTGAATTTTTCTCAAAACCATCAAGTTCAATCCCTTCGCAAGTACTCAACAATGTCCTTCCTTCCCATACTTGTCTTTCCTCCTATTTTTCCAAGAAGAAAATAGATTTCCTAGGTCTTTCCTTTTTCAAGTTAGCCTCATCCCTAACTCTAGGGAGTCTTGGCATAACTTTGTGCTAGCTTGTTCCCTCACCTCCCACATCATTGGGAGTAGATTTACACGTGTCCTCATGGACAATATTTTCCATGGTGGTTTTTATCCTTTTTTCACTTTCCCATGGAATAAAGAATTACTCTTGTTATAACTAGATTCTCTCATCAATTTGTCTCTAGTAAAATAAAATAAAATGATGTTTACACAAATATTTCTCATCAACAAATTTTTATGATGACATAATGTTAACTCGAGTCTCTCTCAACATAATAATCCAAAATTATAATTATTCAAAATTATTTAAATATTTAAAATGGAGGGATATTACGTATTTACTTTATGGAATTTTAATTTTTGCAAATTATAAAGACAAATAAAGGGGGTCGTCCCTCTTTTAATTTGTTGTTGACTTTCTTATGTAGAAAAATTGGTTGTATATGACCTCATATAAATAGATTCCATCTCACTTTAATTTTAGAGATAACGCACTTGAGAATTACATAATTCTTGGCTGAAATTTTCTCCCTACTTGGACAACTCGCTCTATCTTGTCTCTTGTGCAATTGGATGTTTTACTTGTCTATTGTTTTCAAGAAGGTTAGAAACTTCTCTTACATGCTTGTTCTTAGCAATTGTGGTGGAATATATTGATAAGTAATGGTTTTTTCATGTTATCTCTTGGAATAGGTAAGGAATTTCTACAATTGTATATGCTTCTTCTTGATTTCAAGGCTATTTTGTCAAACCCTTGGAGGAGTATAAAGGCATACACCCTCCATCAATGATCTCTATTTTATTTTCATTGAAAAGGCTATTATAAAGGTTGCTACAAGGAGTGAAATACTTACATCGTTGTAAATTTACCTTGCTAAGGTATGTTTACTCAAGGGAGTAAAAAGACTTACACCCCTAGAGGAGTAATAAACCCCAGCTCATAAACAAGAGACTCCATAACCCAATAGATAAGACACTAAGAGTTTTTCATTGGAGATTTTACATTCTTGCATTGGTAAATGTGGTTTCAAGGAGATTGAATTGTTCAAGTTTGGAATTTATTTCTATATGCTTTAAGCTATTTTGTGCCCTAAGGGCATCTTTTTTTTCCAAGTAAACTAGATGTTTTAATAAAAAATTATCTACAGCCAATAGGGATGCAAAAAAATTACTCTCTTTCACTCTCTTAATCACTTTTCTACCACTAAAATTCACTTGCAAGATATCATAATTGATCTACTACTTAAAGGATATTGTTTGGGTGGATTGCTTGTTGATTTTAGTGGATAGAACTTGTTGTTGTCGAAAATGTTTTCTACAGACATAAGGCTATTATAAAAAGTTTCTTATAACACTTAAGAACAACCCTCTTTTTCTATCAAAGTCTTGGTCTAAATATTGGAGAATTCTCTACCAATTGCTAGCTTTATTTTCCAACATCATAGAGTTGATTTTGATGGTTCAATTTGAATCTATATTAACTTATTTACTTCTGATATACATTTCCATACTATTGCGATATTGGGAAAACAAGGTCTCTTACTGATTCCTCATTGGTTTTGAGGCTTTAATCATCATATATTGTCTTGTTCTGGGAAGGTCTAACATTGTTTTGTAGGTACACAACCTTGGAAACCATTTACCAAATCATAAGACATTTTCTCTATCCTCTTTCTCGTCCTTGACCTTGACCTATAGGGGCACTTTCCAAGCTCTTTTCTTATCCCATTGCAATCCCCCTAGGGTCACCCAAGAAGCCTCCCTTGTGTTGTAATTGTCCTTCACTAAAACGAGGGGGACATCTATTGAGGTGACAGTGATAGGTGTTCCCATTTATGTCTCACATGTGTGGCTTGGGTTGGGATTTTCACGAACTAAAAATTGTGCAATAACATTGACAATTACCAATTTTCAATCCATCAACATTATCACACCAATTTTGAATCATTATCCTAATCATCACAATCACTCATTTTATAATAAATATATCATAAGGCCAATATTCAATTACCATTCATGTATATAATTAACAATAATGTTTAATATTGAACACCCATTAATGGGTTATCATCAGATCATCAATAACTCATACCTTCACAATCTATCACTCATTAGAGGTACCATGTTACTCTAATGTCTAATGCCAAGGTCATCATAGACTAATGATGTTTGTTTGTTTTTTTTTATCTCCATGGAACTATTATTTAGAATGAGTCATGAAAGAACCCACATGTGATTTTTCATAAATGCGTGGTGCAGTAGTATCTTCATTACACAAAATCATTTACAATATCATGTCATTCTTCACAAAATCACAATTTGTAAATATATTCCAAGGAACCTACACATAACCAAAGACTTTTTCAATTACCTATATAGCTTATCTTTTAAGCACATTCCCTCTAAAATTTTCTAATAAAAAATAATTACTCATCATAATATGTAATACTCTTATAGATGCAACCATTCCCTAAACTCTAAGGCTAACTTTCCCATAAAATGTTTGTGAACTCTGGTCCAAGGATATGGTCACACAATGTCTATTATAGTGGTCATGTAGGAGTGTTTTAGTAACTTCTCATGATTGTTACACATCTATCTAATGTATGTGTGTATTGTACCTAGACTCATCCTAAGAAAGACACCAAAAACTCACCGACAAATAGACTATCACTTTGTAACAACCTATCCCAACATGAGTAGTCTGGGAGGATTTTTACTTGGTAAAAAATATTCCTCTCATCTCATAACAATAATATTATATTCAAATGCATTGATATTATCTAATTAAGGATTTTAAATAGCAGTAGAACCACTTATAACTACTCTTCACATATTTGTATACCCTCGCCTTGATGAATACCATCAAATTCATGCAAACAAGTCCTTCAAAACTATAGTGAAAATCATCAAGGAAATCGCATCCTAGGGTTGATTTTCCTCCCAATCAACACAATACCAAGAAGAAGTTATTTCCTACCAAGAAGGTATTTAGCTTAATGAGTACACTAGGGTTTCACTACCTAAAGGTTCACTCAACAAGTATGTTTTTCCCAAATGATGACAATAATTGTTCAAAATATCAAACTAAATCCATCAATTGTATGGTGGTGCGGCCTCTAACTTACAACACCATCTTTCCTCTCATGGTTCTAGTGTACAATAACTCTACCATTTTTTCTTTTGATACTACAATACCTCAAAAAATGAGGTTATTCTTCTGAAACAATGTGAGGCTCAATAATTAGATTTAGTACCCCCCTCAAGCTAGGTATGACCCTAACTTCCTCTACTCATGTAGACAATTCTCGGTGACAAATTCACCTTTCCAAATGCAAAAACACATTCTCTCATTTTCCCAAGAATCAAGATAATAATTTGTTTCCTTCAGTTCTTGTTTTCCATCTCACCTTCTACCTTTATCACCCACCTCCAAGAGTAATTATCACATGTAAATAGACTTAGGGTGAAAATAGTTTTAGGGTTTAAATAACTTAGGGCATATCACATGTTTTTGGTAGGATAAAACCACCCCCCTTGGGATTTAAATCCTAATTTAACTTAGAAACCATATGTTATAGGTTTGATACCAATATTTTCCATTCTTATCCCTCACAAGGTCCTAACTTCCAGGCTATTTTTCCTTATTGAGTAGAATTTATTTCCCATGGTGCATTTCCAACATAATATTAATACTCATCTAGGTTGCTCCCAACATCTAACCTATGCCAATGTGGGTGTTAGGATCATCAAAATGTAAATCAACATTCCTTAATAAACATATTAATTACACATAAACAATATATCATATCTTCCATTCCATTCATACCACATATATTATTATAATCCACTATGGTAACCAAGCAACACGTGTACATAATCTAACCCAAATCATCATGTACATATTCCAAGCCAAGTCAATATCTAATATGTTCTAAGAAACTGTATGTCTTATGGCATCCCATAGTGCATAATTTAATGAAATATATGTAGTCCCCAAAATATAATCACAACATTAATAAAATAACAAACATTAATATGGTCCAATAACTATAAACTGGTGTAGTAATCTCAATGTGTAATAGAGTCCCACTACTATGATAAGGATGGGTGTTGCACTTGCTAGTTGGAATAGCTTCACAAATCCATGGATATGCAAAACAAAACAAAGATAAACACATCATATGCAACCTAATGTTGAAGATGAAGCTCCTTCAAGGTGAAAATGGTTGAAAGAATGAGAAAGGAGGTTGTCTACTACCTTTATAGGGTTGGGATTGAGAATTACACTAGGAAAAAATAACATCAAGCTTTAGAAATTTCTAATCATTGATGTTGGAGGCTAACAAGAAAACAACTTATTTTAAGAGATATTTTATCCTCTAAACTCAATGACTTGCCCTCACGAGTCAAATTATTGGGCTTAGGAGCTTGCTAGCCTTTGAACTCAACAATTTGACCTTTCTTTGGCTAAAAAAACATTTTCTTGTCTATTCTCAGGATAATTAAAAAAAAATCTCCCAATTTAGCATCCAAGTGAAAATCACTAAGTTCAAAGGCTTGTTCGCCTCTTAACTCAATGATTTGAACTCTTTGAGGAAAATTATCAAATTGGGAAACCAACAAGCTCCCCAACTAAGCAATTTTCCTTCTTGTTTGTCAAATAATGTTGAAACTCAAAGAAAAACCTTGTCAAGGATTTGGATAATCATTTCTGAATTAATCATTGATCATTATATATCTCAAGTGTTGAGTCAATCCTCCCATAGAGGTGTTGGCTTGTAGTAAATATTGTCCTAATCATCGACAAACATGGTAAATCAATGCCAAAGGTGTTTCCTTCATGATATTCCTTGAGACAACTTAAGTAAAAAAAACTTTCTACAGAGGATTTGTATCCATCACACTACCTCAAGCTTGATCATGGAGTCAACAATAAACTAAAACACTACTAATCGAGTCGATTAAAATTTAATTAAAATGAGCATGGAAGAAACCCTTTGGATTTTTTGCTTCATAAACCTATAGCTTACTCTCACACCTTGGATTGTTGAAACATCAATTGTAGGATAGAGGAACCATCAATATTTTCAATGAGTGGTTGTACACCCCATTTTTCTGAAATGCATCGTGCAGTAGTATCTTCATTACACAAAATAATTTACAATATCATGTCATTCTTCACAAAATCACAATGTTTAAATATATTCCAAGGAACCTACACATAACCAAATAATTTTTCAATTGCCTCTATATCTTATCTTTTAAGCACATTTCCTCTAAATTTTTCTAATAAAAATTAATTACTCATCATAATATGTAATAGTCTTATAGATGCAACCATTCTCTAAACTCTAAGGCTAACTTCCCCATAAAATTTTTGTGAACTCTAATCCAACGATATGGTCACACAATGTCTATTCTAGTTGTCATGTAGGAGTGTTTTAGTAACTTCTCGGGATTGTTACACGCCTATATATTGTATGTGTGTATTGTACCTAGACTCATCCTATGAAAGTGTAACGTACCCAGCCATTCACGGGCCCGACTACGCTACTTAAACAGGTTGCAACACACCCAACCACCAACAGGTGGGGCACGGTGCAGTCCCAAGATTGAGTTCTTTGAACTTATCTCAAATTCAAAGGAATTCTCATTAATGTTAGAGGAATGAAAATCACATGCATAAGACAAGATCCATGCTACAACATAAATAAGTAAACAATGTGTCACGCACAAAAAATAACCAGTACACAGGCACATTAAAATACACATCTCAAAGATAATTAAATACACAGCGGAATAACATTATATAGAAAACACAGAGAGAATTTATCTTTCAAATAAACATTCACCAATTGGCTGCAGACCAAGGATGTTCCTCCCAACCATAGACATTGTTGTTCATTTACTCTCAACAACAAGTCACCCCTGAGCCATGGCTATGAATCCATAAGGACGGGTCCTAGGACAAATCTAAAAACACATAAAATTTCGCTAAATATCTCTTAGGTTTCCCAACCTCACAACAGATTTGAATTTCTATTTCTCTTTCCCCCTCAGCCTACACAACTCAAAGAAATGAACACCTTTCTCTTCCATGCAGTCCCTCAGGTTGTCTCACTTCTCTCCAGGGATCTATTGCTACTAGTCAGGAAATCTCCCTAATGGAAACTCCAAGGATTCTCATCTATGGACAGTTCTATCTGAACTTCCATCAAGCTCATGCACACGGTCATTCATTCCCTCATGGAATGATTAGTAAATTATATTATAGCCATTTAGCAATGGCTCTTCTCTTCCAGCCATTTGTTTCCATGCTCATCCCAAGAGCACACAAAATAGCCAAAATGAGTGAGGAAAGAAAGGAAGGAGAAGAAGAAAAGAAGAAGAACCAAGGAGAAGCAGACCCCAAACAACCCCCAAGGGATGTTTATATAATTACATGAAGACAAGAGACACATGGCCTCCCTCCCAAGAAGCTCATGTAACCCCTTTTCTCCATAAAATCGATTATGGGTAAATAAAATAATAATAAAAATACTTAGCCCCTCAAGCCCCCTATCTCTTTTGTCCTTGTTCGTCTTGAAACCAACGATGTATTTTATTAATGTATATGAAGTATTACATTTCCCGGGCACTCCGACCCCTTTTCAACTTTACTGGCTCACCAGCCTAAGTAATAATTGCATAATACATTCTAGTTCATAAGGGTTAAAACTAGGGTGTTACATCCCTCTCCCCTTACTTTGACATTTTCATGTGCACAAAACCATTCCAATGTTATTAACATTACAAATCTGGGCTCTTTAGTCTTAATCCACATAGGCAATCCAACCAATTCTTATATACATAAGCACTCTAGCCTAACATTAAACATGTATCCATGGTCATTCTAACCTAAAACATGTATAATGACCTTCCAAATTACAATTCTGGCAGTAGTTCCAACCAACAAGCTCTCCTTCCCTCTCAGCCCTACACAACCCAAAGAAGTGAACCCCTTTCTCTTCCATGCAGTCCCTCAGGTTGTTCCACTTCTCTCCAAGGCTCCAGTGCACTCGTCCAGGAAGTTTCAAAGTTGTAGCTTCCAGAACTCCAGCTATAACAAGTCCATTGGACTTTCTTCATTCCATGCCTTTGCCATTCATCTTCTCTAGCATCACCTTCTTCTTTTCCCTCATAATTTGGTACTTTTCTAGATCCTCAACATTCATTGTTTTCCTACAACATTTTGAATCTGCAAGCATGTCAATTCACAATTTTGTGCATAAAAATATTTATTATGTTCATAATTTAAGAGTAAATTTTTCATAATACAGTATAATACTTATCTGTGCAGTTCATGGAGCTGCATCCATATGGCTATCTTGTTAACTTGGCTCATTGTTTTCCCTTGACAAACCCATTGTGTGTATGATCTCAATAAATAGTTTACAAGAGCTATCAAAGTCTCCTCTTTTTTATGGTCACTCACCTTCCAGGCCTAGGCTCATGCATTCCCTTCTTTACTATACAGTCCCTCAGACGATCCATCTTGCCTGGCCAAGGCTTTCTTGCACAAGAATATTTCTAGAGACTTTATCGAGTCTTACAGCCAAGGCGACTCTCTGGCTTGTGTTACCACAACACAACATATTCTAGGGCGATCATGGCTTACCATAGTGTTCTCATGTCCCAACAATAGTCTTTTCCATGCTTTATATCTTGCATATCCAACATATCATCCGTATTATACACATACAGTCATCATGAGATATCATTATAACTATTTTCAATCATACATGTCAAATCCGTTTTATACATGAAAACAAAATTTTCCAAGCATGAGCTTTCTACTCATAATGTTTGGCTTTGCAGCTGTAGATATCAATCTTCCATATGAATTACATCCTTTGCATATCCAAGACCATCCTACCTGCAATTTCTTCCATTTACATTCAGCCAAAACAATTTGTCATTAATTTATCAAATTATAATTCCCAAAACTATTTTATATAAAAAAAAAAAAAATTCCAGACATGAGCTTTTGCTCATAATATTTTGGCTCTTGCAACAATAGGCATTGGTCTTATTTATGGGTTTACAAAATTTCCATATCCAAGACCCTTTCTTCCTACAATTTCAACATTCCTCAGCCAAACAAATTGTCAATATCTCATGTACAAGTTATATATATATATATATATATATATATATATATATATATATATATATATATATATATATATATATATATATATATATATATATTCATGGTGACATGTGATCTCAGAATTGTTTACAACTATAATTCAATTACTTCAATCAATTATTGACATTAAATGGAATTCGAATATTGAATGGAATGAACCCATCATTCTTTACACATGTATTATCAGCCAATATTTTCTTTCTTCTATCCAGAAATATTTTTATTACACTATCTCCCCCAACAAAGATTTTATGTAATTTATCATTATGTAGCTACTTTAACCTGCAATTTTCTTGTTGTAGTATCTAACGGTTCCTGAAGTGTTGTCAACTGCATGAGTTAGTAATACTCACATCATTTCAGCTGTTAGCATAATCATTTCCATGTTATATAATATATACATGCATTCACATGAATGCATTCAATGGTTCTTGTAATATCACTTGTAACAATTTTAATAGCTCCAAAAATTGACCTTGGAATTGTAACAACAACAATCCAATCACCTTCAAATATTATTCATATTAAATATAATGTATCTATCCATCAATATGTATTTTTATCACCACAGGCTTTTCATAATGCAACAATTAATTACTAAATAAGATAACAATCAATGTGCCAATACCCATGGCCACATCTATGCAATGCATCCATGCATTGTCTACATAATAACACATAACTATGTCATGTGTTCCACCATAATTAGTTGGAAGGTTTGGACAATGAATCAACACATCATCCATACACTTCCTATTTCTTGCCTAACTATTTGGATACCTTCATTTTCAATGCAAACACAACACCAAGAATATAATCCTTAAGTTCTCTTCATTGTCGGAAAAGAGGTTGCAGTCCAAACATTAGATATACAATAGATACCATTGAGTACTCACATAGTGTTATAGCCCTTCCATATCCAACCATATTATGGTCTCACACATTACTAGCTCTATGGATATTCATTGTTATAGAAGGAGTATGTCTCCTGAATTAACCTGATTATTATCCCATAACCAATCATAACATAATATGAAACCAACATTTTATCTAAATGCATTCTAGCATCAACAACATTTACATACTCTAGGCCTTTGGCCATTACATATCAATTTAAATATTTAAAATTAAATGAGGGAATTATTACCTCAATCCCCTTCAACATGTATGCATCAACAAAAAATAAATGCATAACTATCTGGTTGTTATCAACCTACTTGTTGCTATTTGACCAACTGATATTTGTAGAAACTCACAAACTTCCTCCTTCATCATTTTGATCATCATTCCTTCCACCCTCAAGGGTATTCACCTAGATGTAAATCATAAGAAACAACAGCATCCACATATTTAACCCTGCTATATCATTTTTCTCGAATACATAATCCATCATTAGTCATACTCAATCATTATTTCATAATAATATACTTTTCTAAGTTCACAAGCATGTTATATGCATATCCAAGCATGCACAATTATACATCCATATGCACCAAGAATTTACTGTCAGCATGCCTACTAATGCATATGCATTTTAACTTTATTGTATGCCCCATGCACTCTAGTGGATTTCTATTTCAATTCACTTATGTTGTAGTTGGTTGTACTTAAACTCCTATAGAATCCTTGTTGCCTAGTGTGCTCCCATTCTGCTCATCTACACTATGGTTCCTGTTGATTAAGGTTGGTTGTTATTGATGTCAACCCTTGAAGAAACCCCGTAGCACAAAGGTTTGGGTAATGGACCCAATATTGTTTGATGTAAATATGACTCATTATTTTTTATTCATGGTTGATAAGAAGTAAATATGTATGAAATCCAAAGTGGTCCCCTTATGGTGAAATCCCTCACGGGAAGACGCTTTGCGGAGTAAGAGAAACCATGCTTAATTGTGGAATAATGAGATGAAGGATAGTGAATTTTCCAAGGAAAATATCCTAGATGGATAGTGCTTGTCATGCCATTTCTGGTGGTATGTGGAACGTCACATAACTCCTCACAGTTAGAGAGTTATGGCCATGAGAAGTTGGAGACCCCAGGTTTGGGTAATGGACCCAAGTTTGTTTGATGGGTAACTGTATGAGTTATGATATATTTTCAGATAATACTATTCTATATGGATAGTACATGTCATGTCATTTCTGGTGGTATGTGGAATGTTACATAACTCCTCACAGTTTGAGAGTTATGGCCTTACGAAGTTGGAGGACCCTCATATGTCATCTAGAAGCCCCAAAAGGTCAAAGTAGTCAAAGTGGTTTAAGAGATTTTAAAAGGTAAATAATAAAGTGAAGTAATGAGTGTATTATAATTCAAAGTGAATACAAAATAAATTATTTCAATAATAAATTTAATGGAGAAATTAAAAGTGGGTTAACCCTAAAATAAGGAAAGTGGGGCCAAGTGACTTAGAAGATGTTTTTAAGGAAGCTACTTGGAGAGTATAAATAAGAGACAAGGCTCTCTCATTTTAGATACACTTGAGAATATTGAATATATATAGGTGTCTGAGGTAACCAAGGATATCTAAGATGAAATTCTGAGGGAAGGTGAAGAAAAGAAGGCCGAAATGCAAGGAAGGATAATTTTTTTTATGGTGCTTTATAAGGTATGTTATTTACAGGTCATCTCACCATTTTCGCTATAAATTTGTTTCTATAATGATTCAGACTGTGAAATTGCTATTCCATTGAGAAAACATATCTAAGTATCTGTGGTAAAAAATTCATCTTGTGGGTCATTGTATTTTTGGATTTACACTCCGTGGAAAATAGGGTTTGTGACTAGTCCTGAAACTAGTCAAAAACAGGTGTTTCAGGTAAAAACGTCATAAATTCTTCATAACAGATCCAAATCTAGTTAAACCAAATGTGTTGGTTAGGGTACAATCTGTAGTATGGTGTGTAAAATTTTCATATCCATTCAACAAATATTTCGTGTGGGACACGCTCTACAAGGTTGCTCTCTAGAATAAGCCAGAATTCAACAAGGTAGGCCATTTTTTCTATAACTCCTTTTTTGAGAGGTTCCAAGTAGTGACACTTGGAGGAATTGCATAAAACACACTGAAGAACATTTTGTATCATTTTCAGATCTTTATACATTACAGGTACAAAGTTATGATTACTTCAAGTTAGGGTTGTTGACTAATCCAAAACAAGGCATGTGAGACTAAAGAAAAGTTTGATGAAAATGATAGTCTCTTGTTGTTAAAGTTAAGGAAGGTTTGCATAAATGTGATAATATACACCAGGTCTATCACAAAGCTACAAATCAGATTTGGATGATGAAATTGTTGAGGGCTTTTGGTTGAGGTACATGTTGAGTACATGGTTGAGACAAGTAGTTGATGAGTTGGCACATACATGAGGTGTATAGTTGATGTTGTTGGTACATATTGATGAGTCATAGTTGATGAGTAGTTGACACATGATTGGTACATACTTAGTACATGGTTAGATGCACTTGTTTATGGTACAGGTTGATTACAGGTTGTTTGGTACATGTTGGTACATGGTTGGATGCACTTGTTTATGGTACAGGTTGATTACAGGTTGTTTGGTATAGGTTGGTGCATGGTTGATGCACTTGTTTATGGTACAGGTTGATTATAGGTTGAGGTACAGTTTGATGCATGGTTCAAATTTATTGGTACATGTTTACAGTGGTATATCTCACAGTGATAGTGTGATAGTGGTTCCATCATTCTACTTGTACTTCAGGGCGGTTGGACGGAGAAAGGACAGGTGGTTGTAGCCACCTTCCATTTGTAGTTGAAGAACATAGGGGGTTGTAGCCTCCTTCTGGTTGTAGCCAGAGAATTGGGGAGTTGGAGCTTCTTTTAGGTTGTATCCTGAGAAACCAGGGGGTTGGAGCCTCCTTCCAGTTGCAGCTGGAAAACAAAGGAAGTTGGTGGTTCCAATGAATGTAATTATTCAAGACATATAAGAAAAAACATTTCGTGGTTTTTTCCCGATTTGGGTTTCCACGTAAAACACTGGTGTACTGTGTATGTGTATGATTGTTCATTTGTTCATTGCTTATTTACTCTGCAGTTATTGGATGATAATGCTTCATTGATATAACACTTGGATTATATGGTTAAAAAATATTAAATCGCTCTATTACTGATTCACCCCCCCTCTCAGTAATCCAACAATTGGTATCAGAGCGGGTTCCTTAAGGAAACAATTTAACCAATGGAAGGAGATAATGGATTATTCTGAGAATGGAGTACCAATGTTTAATGGTCAGAATGTTTTTAAGTATGAGATGTGGAGCATAAGGACGGAAGTATTTTTACAGGCACAGGGACATTATATTTGGCTATCAGTTGTTACAAGATATGATAGTTCAAAAAGGGAAAAGACTACAGCCAAGAAGGAATTGAGGAAAAATAAAAAAATAGCAATGGATTTCATATGGGAAGGATTACCTAATCTAGTAAGAGAAAAGGTTGGTAAATGTTCATCAACAAAAGAACTTTGGGATAAGTTACATGACATATATTCTTCACCCATCACAGATTCAAAAAATGTCAAAGAATATGCAGAAACAAATCAAGAAGAATTATGTTCACCGTGTCAAGAAGATTCAGAAGATGAAGAGTACATAATCACCAGAGGTATGTTGTTTTGTGTTAATTGTGAAAAACATGGACATCTTGAAATAGAATTCCATGAAGGAAATGAGACAAGAAAAATAATTGAAAAGGAAGACAATTATGAAGAATAATTGATTAGTGCTTTAGATGAACTAAGAGAAGAAAACAATTCACTCAAGAAAGAATTGACAAAACAAAAGGAAAGTGTTCACATTTTTTAAGAAGCTCAACAGGTCATCGCAAACTTAAGAACTCAGCTAGAAGAAGCCAGAAAGATCGAAGAAAATCTTGAATATCAAAAGAAGTGTTTGGAAACCAACATAGTAGCACAGAAGGAAGAAGCAAAAATGAGAAAGAAGATATTGACAGATCATCTTAAGGAAAGAACTAACGATCTAAACCAGCTTGAGGTAGAGTTTGGTCAAGAAGAGAAAGGACTTGAAGAAGAAATAATCACATTAAAAATTCAGCTTGAAGAAGCGAAAAGAACAGAAGAAGTCATGAAGTCTCAGATAATGAAAAAAGAAGAAGAGGTTGAGAAGCTTGAAGAAGAATTTTTCACATTGAGAAGTAAAATCCTCAAGCTCAACACGAACATTGAAGAGATAGAAACATCCACATCAGTTATAGAGAATGAAGAGAAGCACTCTAGGTTGCTAGAAAAGAAGAATGAAGAAAATAGAAAGAGTTATGCAGAAGTACTCAAAGGAAGGAATCATGTTCAACCACAATCTAAGAAAACTATTAAAGATACATCTTCAAGGGGACCATCCACGTTCAAGCCACAAAGAATCTTCAATCATGATCATGATCAGTCAAGACAAAAATTCAGAAAGACTACGCCACAAAGAAAATCATTCACTCCCAGATATGCAAATTTATTTTTAACATTGAGTGTTACAAAGAAATGTTCAAGAAACACAAAGAAGTGCCTATGTGGTCGCACGTAACATTGAGTGTTACAAATGTCATAACTATGGACACATAGCCAGTGATTGTAGAAGCATGATCGATACTTCCATGAAAGAGAATACTGATATCAAATATAGGAAAGTATGGATAAGAAAACAAGAAGAACAGGTGAACAAAGACCAGGTACTAGAGATCGAAAGATTGGCAATAAAACGAGATGAAGAAAATTCTACAGAGAAAAAGAAAGATGTTAGATACGGAAAGGTTTGGAAAATAACTAAAATAAAGGAAGGGCAAGTAAATAAGGAATAGGTTCAAGAGATTGTACTTTCAGGCATTGTAGTGAAAGATGAATCCAGGGACAGAAAGAAAGAAGCCATAGCTTAGAGAGATAATGAATCTACCCATGAAGATGATGATGAATCTACCAATGAAGATGATAATGAATACACATCAGGGTAGGAATTGTTCTGAGCCATCCGTATTAGAGACTCCCAAGTAATATGAATATTAGACAGGGGGAGTCTATGTGATAGTTGTGACAGACCAAAGAACCATCCTTAGAGTAGCTTGCAGAGTTTGAGAAAATAGATTCAGAGAAATCAGTTAGCAGAAGTACAGTTTGATAGTATAATGATAAATGGGTTAGCATTATGGACAGTTACACAAGTAGAGTCTTGGATAATATGGATAGAGATGGATTCATAAGAACACTTAGCAGGTTTGGATAGATATATGATAGTAGACGAGAGCATGGATTCATAGATTGGTTCAAAGAGTGGTTCAGAGACAAAGGAACATTATCGTAATGGATGATAATTACACAGGAAATGGCTCAAACAATGATAATGGATTACAAATTGACAGATATTTTTTGGAAACAGGCAGTGCATACAACAGTTCACATTCAAAACAGAGGAATGCTCAGAAACAACACTGAAAAAACTCCCTACGAGCTATGGAAAGGAAGACCAACAAATGTGAAGCACTTCAGATTTTTTGGAGGGAAATGCTACATCAAAAGAGAAGATGGAAGAATGGGAAAGTTTGACTCTCGTGTGGACAAATGAGTACTTGTTGGTTACTCAAGTACAAGGAAAGAATACAAGTGTTACAATCTGATATTGAACAAAATTGTGGAAAGAATCAATGTAACAATTAATGAAACAGACAGAACATAATCAAAGGACGTAGAAAATGAATCAATGGAACAACCTTCTGAAGAAGAAGTAGAAGATGAGAAGGAAGTAGGAGAGGAAGATGAATAGAATCTGACAGAAACATAAGAGCAATTTCAACAAGTGTCTCCAAAGACACCTAGCAAATGAGTACAGAAGAATCATCCTTCAGATCAGATTATTGGAAACAAAGATGTAGGAGTTGAGACTAGAAGAAAAATATGTTCACCAGAACAAACACACCTAGCACTCTTATCTACAATTGAACCAAACTGTTTTGAAG
>JASDQU010100778.1:427362-444655 GCA_032191745.1 Picea mariana
TTTTTATTTCTCAAACCAAGTATATCATACAAATGCTAAAGAGGTTCGGAATAGAAGATTGCAAACCAGTTATTACTCCCATGCAAACCAGTTGTAAGTTGAGCAAAGATGATGATTCGAAGTCTACAGATCAGAGGCAATACAGGTCAATGAAGTATACAGATTAGAGGAAATACTATATGTGACAACATCCAAACCAGATGTAATGCAGGCAGTTGGACAAGTGGCATGATTTCAAGCAACACCAAAGGAATCACATGTATTAGCAATAAAGAGGATCTTCATATATCTTAAAGGAACAGAAGAGTTTGGATTATGGTATCCAAAAGGAAAAGATCTATCACTTATTGCCTACACAGATGCAGATTGGGCAGGTTGTATTGATGACCGACGAAGCACCAGTGGAGCAACGTTCTACTTAGGTGAGTGTTTGGTATCATGGATAAGCAAGAAACAATCATTAATATCTCTATCTATAGCTGAGGCAGAGTATATTTCAACAACAACATGTTGTACATAAGTTCTTTGGATGAAACAAACTTTGACAGATATACAGGTTGAGTATGATGAGACCATTCCAATATATTGTGATAATACAATCGCCATCAGTATCTCAAAACAACTCGGTGATGCACTCCAAGAAGAAGCACATTCCAATCAAGTATCACTTTCTACAGGAACATGTTGCAGAAAAGAACATCAGAGTTGAGTATGTGGGCACAAAAGAACAAGTGGCAGACATCTTTACAAAATCACTTCCACGAGAAGCCTTTGAATATCTTCACCAAAGACTTGGAGTTATTTATACTCCAAAATGAATTCTTTTTGAATGTTTTTTGAATGCTTATCTTATATGTTTTAGATGTACACGAGGAAGCACCATAAGAGGAGAGTTCAATCAGGGGGAGCAGCCCCGGATGGAAATATACCTTTGCCATTGATGACAAAGAGGGAGAGATTTCTCAGATGCAAAGGATAGAGGCATGGTTCCAGGGGAAGAAGATTTATCAGATGCAGAGGACAGAGGCATGGTTCCAGGGGTAGCATGAGTGATATGATTTCAGTATTGCATCAGAGTGTTTCCATCAATGCCAAAGGGGGATATTGTTGATTAAGGTTGGTTGTCATTAATGTCAACCCTTGAAGAAAGCCCCATAGCACAAAGGTTTGGGTAATGGAACCAAGATTGTTTGATGTAAATATGACTCATTATTGTTTTGTCATGGTTGATAAGAAGTAAATATGGATGAACTCCAAAGTGGTCCCCTTATGGTGAAATCCCTCACAGGAAGACGCTTTGCGGAGTAAGAGAACCCATTATTAATTGTGGAATAATGAGATGAAGGATAGTGAATTTGTCAGGGAAAATATCCTATATGGATAGTGTTTTTCATGCCATTTCTAGTGGTATGTGGAATGTCACATAACTCCTCACGGTTAGAGAGTTATGGCCATGAGAAGTTGGAGACCCCGGGTTTGGGTAATGGACCCAAGTTTGTTTGATGGGTAATAGTATGAGTTATGATATATTTTCATATAATACTATTCTATATGGATATTACATGTCATGTCATTTCTAGTGGTATGTGGAACGTCACATAACTCCTCAGGGTTCGAGAGTTATGGCCTTACGAAGTTGGAGGACCCTCATATGTCATCTAGAAGCCCCAAAAGGTCAAAGTAGTCAAAGTGGTTTAAGAGATTTTAAAAGGTAAATAATAAAGTGAAGTAATGAGTGTATTATAACTCAAAGATAATACAAAATAAATTATTTCAATAATAAATTTAATGGAGAAATTAGAAGTGGGTTAACCCTAAAATAAGGAAAGTGGGGCCAAGTGACCTAGAAGATGTTTTCAAGGAAGTTACTTGGAGAGTATAAATAAGAGGAAAGGCTCTCTCATTTTAGATGCACTTGAGCATATTGAATATCTATAGGTGTCTGAGGTAACCAAAGATATCTAATACTAAATTCTGAGGGAAGGTGAAGAAAAGAAGGCCGAAATGCAAGGAAGGATAAATTCTTTTGATGGTGCTTTATAAGGTATGTTATTTACAGGTCATCTCACCATTTTCGCTATAACTTTTTTTCTATAATGATTCAGACCATGAAATTTCTATTCCATTGAGAAAACATATCCAAGTATTTGTGGTAAAAAATTCAGCTTGTGGGTCGTTGTAGTTTTGGATTTACACTCCATGGAAAATAGGGTTTGTGGCTAGTCTTGAAACTAGTCAAAAATAGGTGTTTCAGGTAAAAACATCATAACTTCTTCATAACAGATCCAAATTCAATGAAACCAAATATGTTGGTTAGGGTACAGTATGTAGTATGTTATTTAATAGTTTCATATCAATTCAACAAACATTTCATGCGGGACACGCTCTACAAGGTCGCTCTCTAGAATAAGCCAGAATTCAGCAAGGTATTCCATTTTTGCTATAACTCATTTTCTGAGAGGTTCCAAGTAGTGACACTAGGAGGAATTGCATAAAACACACTAAAAAAAAATTTGTATCATTTTCAGATCTTTATACATTACAGTTACAAAGTTATGATTACTTCAAATTAGGGTTGTTGACTAATCCAAAACTAGGCATGTGAGACTAAAGAAAAGTTTGATGAAAATGCTAGTCTCTTGTTGTTAAAGTTAAGGAAGGTTTGCAGGAATGTGATCATATACACCAGTTCTATTACAGAGCTACAAATCATATTTGTATGATGAAATTATTGAGGGATTTTGGTTGAGGTGCATGCTGAGTACATGGTTGAGACAAGTAGTTGATGAGTTGGCACATACATGAGGTGTATAGTTGATGTTGTTGGTACATATTGATGAGTAGTTGACACATTATTGGTACATACTTGGTACATGGTTGGATGAACTTGTTTATGGTATAGTTTGATTACAGGTTGTTTTGTACAGGTTGGTACATGGTTGGATGCACTTGTTTATGGTACAGGTTGATTACAGGTTGTTTAGTACAGGTTGGTGCATGGTTGATGCAATTGTTTATGGTACAGATTGATTACAGTTTGAGGTACAAGTTGGTGCATGGTTCAAATTTATTGGTACAGGTTTACAATGGTATATCTCACAGTGATAGTGTGATAGTGGTTCCATCATTCTACTTCTACTTTAGGGCAGTTGGACGGGGCAAGGACATGTGGTTGTAGCCACCTTCCGATTGTAGCCAAAGAACATAAGGGTTGTAGCCTCCTTCTAGTTATAGCCATAGAATTATGGAGTTGGAGCTTCATTCATGTTGTAGCTTGAGAAACTAGGGGGTTGGAGCCTCCTTCCAGTTGCAGCTGGAAAACAAAGGAAGTTGGTGCTTCCAATGAATGTAATTCTTCAAGACATATAAGAAAAAAAATTCTGTGGTTTTTTCCCGATTTGGGTTTCCGCGTAAAACAATGGTGTACTGTGTATGTGTATGATTGTTCATTTGTTCATTGCCTATTTACTCTGCAGTTATTGGATGGTAATGCTTCATTGATATAACACTTGGATTATATGGTTAAAAATGATTAAATTGCTCTATTACTGATTCACCCCCCCTCTCAGTAATCCAACAATTCCATGGTCTAAACACTTTCCATCCAAGTTCCACTTGGCCATTCTACGATCCAACCAATGTGTTCTATTTTCAGCAGCCTCTCCTAGGCAGTCATATCTACCTTTACCTTTATGAAACATTCGAGCATCCTGGAATGAAGTAGCTCAAACATTCCATCACTCTACCACAACATTCTTGAATCAAATACTATTACTCCTAGTTCTCCATTATATTACTTTATTAAAATTTCCATGTAAACCCATACCTTTCACACTTAATACCATTCCCCAATGGAATTCCATTTTCATTTAGTGACACTTTTCAAGTGAGAGATCATTCAATTTCTCTGCATTGGCATCATCTTTCCATTGTGAACTCTGATATCAGAAGTGGATTTCTTTCACACTTAAACTTTGCAACTATCTACACCTCTCTTCCTTCAAGGCTAGGTAGTCATACTTTTCCTTTTATGCCCATCCATGGCATATTTAACCTACTAGCTTCATATCCTATGTGAGGACTCTTGCTTTTGTTGTACCTGTAGTTTATTCAGATTATGTGGTTGTTGACTAATGCTTTTTTTCCACTATTCTTGAGTTCTTTGTCCACCTTTCATTACTTTCTCTGTAGATCTTGATTTCCTCATCCAACTCCTATAAGATTTGTCATGATTCCATGACCCTAACATCTGATCCTAGACTAGAATTTATTTGATTATACCTCTAATCTTGCCAAAATATGAAATCAATCATCTGGTTAGAATTATACATATCATACAAAATTGTCAATTACATTTATAGGTACCTTTTATGTTTAATTCATGATGAAAATTATACCAATCTTCATATTATAACAATTCCATGTTATTTTCCTCTAAATCCTCCAAATCATCTTTCCAATGACTTTTCTCTTTCCCCAATCGGATATTGGAGATGAAAGTTAGGGCTCCCTGAAAAAACACTTTCATCCCCCTTAGTTGATACAGAAAATCAAAAACTGCAAAGGTGCTTTCTTCAAACCAAGTTCCACGTGACCACAACTCGAAACTATGGGCTTAATCACCCTTTAGCACCCTGCTCTATTTTTTTTCTACGCAGGATTTCGTGCGAACACCATGCCCAAGGGCTTGGTTACCTTCCAGGCCCCTTTTTACCTTATCATGGGACCCTCTCTGGGACCAATTCCTCCAAACTTTGGCCTTTGACCGTTTTCCCTTGTCAACTTTTGTTTTCCCCTGGAGTTATGATTTGTCAAATCCATCAATCATTCCACTAGAAAAAATGGATGGTCAAGACTTAATATCTTGTTGAATGGACTATCCCACCCCCATCTGGATGCTTCAACGATATTGACGGTTGTGACTTAATCAGGCATTGAGATAGACGACTCTCAACCAATTAGGAAATTTGGTGCTTTAGGGCTCCAAGATATTTATGTTCTCGAGTCTTCCACTTCCCCGCAGTGGCAATCCACCGAAGTACTTACACTATTCATCCACGGTTTAATCGGATAATCAAGACTTAATAAATCATTGGGATGAAAGTTCCTTACATACTTCGGAATTTTTGGTGCTCTGGGGCTCCAGGATATTTTCATTCCCGAGTCTACAACTTCCCGAAGTGACAATCCATCGAAGTACTCACCCATATTCCCTTATTTGATCCAATGGTTGAGAAAGGTCCCAAAGGAATCTTAGATCAATGGGTCGCATGCCTTCACGACTTTGGGCTTCAACACTTTTCACTGATAGAAGCTTGGAAACCCCCAGAGTCACATACTCTCGGAGATGACACGACACGCTGATGTCACCTAGGGTGATGTGGACCCGTGGAATGTGTGCCACATGTCACTAAAAAATGAACATATGGGGATCCAAAAGGTACCAAATCTGGGTGACACGTGTCCCCACACAACGCCCCTGCCACATGGCATAAGCCACATCATCAACCACACAAATGATCCACAATCAGAACTCCATATCTGATGGTCTGCATGACCTCATAGCTTTACACTTCATGAATTCAACACTTCGAGCTCTGACGCTTCGGGGTTTTTTTTTTCAACATACTTAGTAATCGTCGGAGTGGAAAAGTTCCTAAATTTGAACTTCACTACCCTTCCACCACTGCTATATCCGACGACCCGCAACACTCCCAAAGTCCTTCCCTCAATCTAACTGTCGACATAAAATTATGGGACTTTAGTGCTCCGAGGCTCTGGGTTGTAACAGTTCAACAAGGTTTAAAACTCTCGAAATGAAAATTCTCGAAGTGGTCAACGTCGGGTGACCACGATCAACAACGGAGAACCCTCTGTGCCTCCCATCATATAGGACAACTGATGGGACTTCATGACTTTAGCCTTCAGTATTTTAGGCTTTTCCTACCTACCAAGATCCTTGAAGCGACGAATTTCTGAAGTCTTACATTTCATTCCTGGCCTCGGTCGATGGATGAAATTCGACCAGCTAGATATGACAGTTGGGACTTAATATTACCAACCCTCTTGTTTCACCTTCATCGGACAACCCCTGTTCACCTGCCCTCCGATTAAATGGTCCAGATCTCCCTTGATCCCATGGTGGTGATCATTCTTGAATTCAAAAAGGACGGTCACGTTCCCACGATCCCTTACAAAGTAGATCTGACGTTCTGTCTTCTGCGCGATCCTACAATGCTATATATCCTGAGCTTTATGATTTCAAAGTCATAAATCGATCTCCAACATGAGACTCTGACCAACAGACCCAGCCTATATCATCCTGGTGTTTCAACCAGAAGCTCTAATACGAATATGTAACATACCCAACCATTCACAAGCCCGGCTACGCTACTTAAATAGGATGAAACACACCCAACCACTAGTAGATGAGGCACATTGCAGTCCCAAGAATGAGTTATCTAAACTTATCTCTATTTGAAATCAAAATCATGAATACCCTCATACATAAAACAAGATCCATGCTACAACATAAATAAGTAAACAACATTTCATGGACAACAATTAACTAGTAGACAGACACATTAAAATACACATCTCAAAGATAATTAACTACACAATGGAATAACATTATACAGAAAACACAGAGAGCATTTATCTTTCAAGTAAACATTCACCAACTGGCTGCAGACCATGGACGTTCCTCCCAACCATAGACATTGTTGTTCATTTACTCTCAACAACAGGTCACCCCTGAGCCAGGGTTATGAATCCACAAGGACGGGTCCTAGGCCAAATCTAAAAACACACAACAGTTGGCTAACTAGCTCTTAGGTTGGCTAACTAGCTTGCACAACCCAAAGAAATGAACACCTTTCTCTGCCATGTATTCCCTCAGGTTGTCCCACTTCTCTCCAGGGCTCTAGTGCTACTGGTCAGGAAATCTCCCTATTAGAAACTCCAAGGATTCTTAGTTGTGGATAGTTCTATCTGAACTATCATCAAGCTCATGCACATGGGCATCCATTCCCTCCTTGAATGATCAATAAATTATATTACATCTATTTAGAAATGGCTCTCCTCTTCCAGTCATTCGTTTCCTTGCTCAACCCAAGAGCACATGAAATAGCCAGAATGAGTGAGGAAAAAAAGGGAGGAGAATAAGAACAGAAGAAGAACTAGGGAGAAGAAGACCCAAAACATCCCCCAAGGGATGTTTATATAATTACATGAAGACAAGATCCACATGGCCTCCCTCCCAAGAAGCGCATGTAACCCCTTTTCTCCATAAAATCAATTATGGGTAAATAAAATAATAATAAAAAGACTTAGCCCCTCAAGCCCCCTATCTCTTTTGTCCTTGTCCATCTTGCAGCGAGTGGTGAATTTTAATAATTTATATGAAGTATTACATTTCCTAGGGACTCTGGCCCTTTTCAACTTTACTGGATCACCAACCTAAGTGATAATTACAAAATACATTCTAGTTCATAAAGGTTAAAACCGAGGTGTTAAAGAAAAAAACCAACAACTCACTGACTTATAACCAACCACTTTGTAACAACCTGTCCCAACATAAGTTGACTGGGAGGATTTTTAGTTGGTAAAAAATCTTCCTTTCATCTCATAAAAATAATATAAATTCAAATACATTTTTCTTATCTAATTAAGGATTTTAAATAGTAGTAGAATCACTTATAACTACTCTTCACATATGTGTATACTATCACCTTGATGAAGAACATCAAATTCATGCAAACCAATCCTTCAAAACTATAGTAGAAATAATCAGAGAAATCACACCCTAGTGTTGATTTTCCTCCCAAGCAATGCAACACCAAGAAGCAGTTACTACCTCCCAAGCAAGGCTTTATATTAATGAGTACACTAGGGTTTCACAACCTAAAGGCTCAAGCAACAGGTATGTTCTACCCAAAGAATGACAATAATTGTTCATAATATAAAACTAAATCTATGTAATGTCCCCTTCAAATTGATCATGACAAAGCATGACTCAATAGCCTATACAACTCCCGTAGGCTATAGTCAACAAGGGAAAGGGAATCAAGGAGGTTTATTTGGTATCACTAGAATAATAAATCCTAAAATGACGTTAAATGAAATTGGAGGGAAAATAAAGTGAGGGCTTGATTTGGTCAAAAAGGGGAAATATTTAGTAGGTCTAGAGGGAGGATAAATAGAGGGGTAACCCTTCTCTTTGGCATTATGATTTGATCTCTCATTTTAGATTGCTATTGGATCCATTGTTTCGTTATGGTTTAGCAATCTCTTCCATTATTGCAGTCTAGTTTCGGTGGTCCAATACCAACCCTAGACGAACAAGAGGGGATTCCATCTAGGACTACAATTGGAGCTTCACTTGGGATTTTTGTGTTCAATTGGAGAGTTTCCAAGGTAGGCATGAGGTTTATGAAAATTTCCAAAAAAGGTTGAGCCCAAACATTTGTAGGTTTTAGGAGGGTTCGGTGAAACTATAGTTTAGGGCATTCTCGTGGGTTGAGTATAAGAGTCCTGCGAGATCCCGTTAGACATCCAGTGACTATCCCGTGAGGACCTCTATGATCGGGATTGCATCGGATCGTTTGGATTGGGTTTGTAGGGTTACAGGAGGGATGCTTGAAGAGCGGATATTGTTGGAGTAGAGCATCGCAGGAAGCATCATAGATTGACATCATTATAGGTTTCCTTGTATTGTTTCTATTAGTATATTTGTGTAATTTCCTTGGATCCATTAAACTTATGTGTTCAAGAGTATTCTACAGTTGTTATTACAACCATTAGATATCATTGTATTTTTTTCCCCATCCATAATAAGATTCCATGGTTATCTGCTATATTTTCTTTGTAATGGATGCATGCAATGTGTTACTCAATATTTCTATATGAGAAAATTATTTCTAAGGGGTTAACAATAGTATTAATACCACGCGTTCAACATATTTACATAAGGAGAATTAAAAAAATTTGGATATAAAACATAATAAAATCACATAAACTAGTTGGGGACATTACAGTGGTATCGGAGTTCATTATATTTCCATCATGTGATTTCTTGAGGCATTGATTCCAAGGAAGACTAGTGGAAAAGGGAAACAACCCACCCCGGGGTCAGAGTCACAAGAAGTAGAAGTAGAGGGAGCTATGGGGGAGCATCTTGAAGATAGGACCATACTTTTGTTGGAAACCATAGAGAATGGGAAACAACAATTAACACAAGTATTGACACAGTTCTTTTTTGGCAATCAAGAAAACAAAAACCAAGGAGGTGTCAATGGAAACCATGCAAAGGCCATCGATAGAGGTGGTAGGACTCCTAAAGGGAGTAATAACTATGTGTTGACACAGAGTGTCTTCTAGGTAGGTAGCAGAAAGGTACCCAGAGCCTTATTGCCGCTATTCCTTGAGGATAAACCTACAGGAGAATCGAAATAATAGGGGGTGAAAGAAATGAACTCCTACTTTAGGGAGTATCAGTTGTTGGAAGAAGGATGATCCGAATTTAGGAGCGGAATGAACTGATTAAAAGTCTGAATACAATAAAAATAGAGATATGAAGAATAACACAAATATCCAGTGAACAATATCTTTTATTAAATAATGTAATAGGTTGAAACTGTAAAACTGCAGAACTGAAAACACTTGCTCGAATGGTGGTAGATATCTCTAAGAAGAGATGTGGTTGCTACGTTCATTTGTCTGAGAAAAATGGATTATAATGAGGCTCCAGAGGCCTTTTTGATATTACTCATGAATGAAAAAACCCTAGACATCCAAAAACCTAACCCTAGAAGGTGAAACTCCAAAATCCATGTGGGCCCTATGGGTAAGTTGGTATAATTTGGTACATCAACTTCCAAGGGTTGTAAATTTTGCATACGACCTCCGTTTTAGGTGTGTGATAGCCCATTGGAAAGTTCTTTCAGAGAAATACACATTCTGCCGTCAAAATCTGACTCCGTTTACAGTTTGACTGTGGTGAGCCAAAAAAACAACATTTGGGGCTCCAAAACAGGCCTGGAAGTACAACAATATGTGCCGACATGAAAACATACAAAATAAGCCATTTGGATTAAGCGAGAGGCCACCCATATCCACCTGGAGTATGTGTGGGGCTTCGTATAGCCCCATAAGTGTAGAACCCACAATTACAAAGCAGTACAGAAGAACGTGTTGAACAAAAAATGGACACGCGGAGCCAGTTGGAATAGGTGGGTGGCCACCAATATCCACCTGGATCAATCCTCCCCCCTTAGGAATCAATGGTCTCCATTGCATTGAGTTCCTCCATCAGGTGAGGAAAATTCTATTAGATTTGTCCCCGAGTGAGCCACTTGCCTTGGTGTAGGATTTTCCCTGTCTTGACAATCTGATAAAGTTGGATCCGCTGCTGGCAAGTGCCCTTGACCTGTGTGTCCACTATTTGATCAGTGGATGCTTGTTCCATGCAGTCATGGTTGATTTATGTTGGTGTCAATTGTTCTGCAATATCGGAGGTGTCCAATAATGGGGGAAAATATGGCCAAAGGAGGTCCACATTGAATAGTGGATGCAGACCAAGGAAGGGTGGAGTGTTGAGATCAAAAGCATTGTTACCCACAGCCTTGGTGATAGTGTAAGGCCCATAAAGAAGTGAGAAAAGCTTTCGATGGGGCCCAGTGAGACGCTCCTTATGAAAATGTAACCATACTTTGTCGCCAGCCTGAAATTGGTGTGGTACCTTGTGTTGATCATGGCGCTGCTTGTACTTAGGATTGGATTTTTGCAAAATCTCTTGAACCTGTTGACAGATGTGTTGAATCCGATCAATGAATCTAGTAGATTTGTCGATTGCAGATTGATCAGGGGAAGATTTTTTCTGTGCGATGGAAAGAGGAAGTGCAACATCAATGGGTCCCAAGGGTTGGAATCCAAAACCCACCTGAAATGGGCTATGACCGGTGGAACTATAGAGATATTTGTTGTAACTGTGTTGGACATATGGGAGACTCTCATCCCATGTACATGGATGCTTAGAATTGTACATGCATAGGATGTGCACAATCATCTGATTGAAGACATTTGTTTGGCCATCAGTTTGGGGGTGGAAAGCAGTGGATTTTGTGAGCTTGGTGTCCAACAGAGACTAGAGACTAGACCAAAAGGTGTTGAGGAACCTATTGTCTCGGTCATAGATGATGGTCTGTGGTATCCCAAAGTGGATCCACACTCATTCAAAGAAGAGATTAGTAGAATCTACCGCTATGGAATTCTTCTTATAGGCTATGAGGATGCCCATCTTTGAAAACCAATCAATGACCACAAACACACAGTCATTTCCGTGCTTGGTGGACAGCAAGCCAGACATGTAATCCATTGAGATGGATTCCCAAGGATTCTCAAGAATAGGAACAGGGGTGTATAAGCCTTTCTTCTTGATGGTTGGCTTGGAAATGGCACAGGAATTGCAAGATCTGATATACTTGCTGACGTCCTGTCAAATTTTTGGCCAATAAAAAAGTTTCTGAAGAACAACCACAGTTTTCTCCATGCCAAAATGTCTTGCCACCCTACTATAGTGGGCTTCCCAAATAAGATTTGCACGCTCTCTTGTAGGAACACGAAGATGGCCTAGGTGGCATAAGAGTTCATCCTGAATGTGAAAATCAGTGACAGTTGCTCATGTACCCAAGAGTTGATAAGTGGTGGCAAAGTACGGATCTTGCTGATCAAGTTGGGGCCACTCAAATGCTTCATGTCCATAGGAATGGAGCACCGTGGTGAGTGCAGGAACAAGAGGCCGACTAAGGCAGTCAATGACATGATTGGAGATACATGTCTTATACTTTATGTTGATATGGAACTGATGCAGGTAGGTGGACCACTTCTGATGGAGGTCATTCTACAATTTCCCTTGTGTCTGTATGAACTATAGAGGCTTGTGATCAGTGTGTATGATCGTCTCTTTCCCCAGAATGTAATGTTTCCATTGACGACAAGCTTGTGCAGTGGAATACATTTCCTTGTCATAGGTGGGGTATTTATGGACAGTGTCAGAGAATGTCTCACTATGGTATGTCATCAGATGCCCGTGCTAAATGAGAACTGTGCCCACAACATAGTTAGATGCATCAGTCTCAATCTTGAATGGTTGCTATAGATCGGGCAAGGAGAGTACTGGAGCTAATCACAAGCGATGCTTCAGATCATAGAATTCTCATTGTTTCTCCTTCCCCCACACGAAATTGGCTCTACCACCGCCCTTGGTCACCTGGCTGAGGGCCCATGCAATATGGGAGAATCCCAACACAAATCGTCGGTAGACGCTGGCTAGTCCCAAAAAGCTCTGAAGATCGGTCAGTGTGGTCGGGGATGGCCAGTCATTGATGAATTCTATATTAGTTGGATCAACATGTACCCCATGCTCATCAACAATGTAGCCCAATTATTGGACCCTGTTCATGCCAAAAGAGCATTTTTCCAAGTAGGCATAAAGCTTGTACTACTGCAGAGTGCTCGAAACCTGTTGAATATGTTGCATGTGCTCCTCCCACGTTCTGTTGAAGATGAGCATGTCATCCAAATATACTACCACAAAGGATTTGGTGAAGGGTCTCAATAAATCATCCATCAACCTCATGAAAGTGGATGGTGCATTTGTTAAGCCAAAGGGCATGACTAGCCATTCATCGAGACCTTCTTTAGACTTGAAGGTTGTCTTCCATACATCAGTTGGTTCGATGGGAACCTGGTGGTATCCATACTTCAAGTTAATCTTGCTGAAGAACTTTTCCCCCCTTGATTTGTTCAAGAAGGTAATTAATCCTGGGAATGGGGTAGTGGCTCCTGACTATGATTTTGTTTAAGGCTCTGTAATCAAGGCAAAGTCACCAAGTCCCATCCTTCTTCTGCACCAGTACAATCAGGCTTCCGCAAGGGGAGGAGTTGCGTCTGATGTGCCCCTTTTGAAGAAGATCTCGGATCTGATGCCTGATTTCATCATTCTCCATCAGCGAGTGTCGATAGACCGATCCATTAGGTAGAGGTGTGTCGAGGGTCAAATCAATTGGATGCTTGACTTGGAAGTGTGTCGATACCCCTGTAGGTGATGAGAAGATGTATCTGTATTCTTCCACGATCCCGTCCACTTTCTTCTGCTGCAAAGAGAGGCATTGTGTAGAGGCCATGAATGTGGCGGCGACCTTCTGCTTACTGTGAGCATGGATCACAAAGAAGACGAGCTTCCTGGTATGTGAAATGAACTTACTACATTTATTAGCAGAGATTAAAGAAATAACAGTAGGCGGTGCTACCTCTGGGATCCTGTACAATTGTCTACCCAAAGTAATAATAGCACTGCAGAGTCTAGACTCATACACAACATGACTCTTCCACAAATATGGTTGTCCTAACATAATATCAAAAACTTCACGGGGAGAAATATCACATAATACCTCATCTTTGAAAGGCTTGATGCCATAGGGTAGACAACATTGTTGGCTGACATAGAGATCTTTTCCTTGGTGAAGCTAGCCAATGGTGTAGGTTTGTGGGTGCGGTGTCGTTGGCATGTCCACTGTCCAGCTTCTTGACAAACTCTGTTGAAATCAAGTTCTTATGAATACCACTATCGACAATGAAATTAAGCAGATCCCCTTTGACCCACATCTGCGAGTGAAAGAGGCATTCCCCTTCCGCTGGTTCTTCTAGTTTTCTTGGCCTAACTTTGGTGGTATCAATAGTGGCACTAGGTTCAACATCAATAATCTGCTTCTCTCCTTCAAGATTTGACTCGGAATCAGAATCGACCTATGACTCAGTTGCCTTCATCTCGTCCACGAGGGACTTCTTGGAGCGGCATTCTTCGATGTTGTGCCAAGGACTTTTATGGTACTCACACCATTTCCCCATATCCTTCTTCATCTTATCATTTCCCTTCTTGTGTTCTGTCTTCAATTGGTTGTCCTGATGGTAGCCATCTCAACTTGGTCCCTTGTTGTGTGGGTTGGGGTTTCCTTTGCCTTTCTTCAGCTGTGATGGGTTTGCAGATCCAAACTCTCGCTTTTTCTTCTTAAATTTCTGCTCGATCTTGACAGCGTATCTATAAGCCGTTCCCAATGAGGTGATGTATAGGAACTCCATTTCTATTTGAATGTATATATCCAAACATCTGTGGTATTTGAGCACCATATGACGCTCAGAGTCTTTGATACCAAATTTGGTGCATAGGGTATGGAAAATATGGGTGAAATCTAGTACTGTCTGGTCCCTTTCTTGACGTAGGGTGGTCCATCTAGTGTACCGGTTCTCATAACTTCCAACAGGGTAGTATTGTTCTTTAATGGCGTTCCGAAAGGAATCCCTTGTAGGGGCCACCATAAACATTGTATATTCCTCCACGACCCTTTACTCAAAGTAAGTATCCCACTAGTATTTAACATGGGGAACGAACTTGAGGAGTGCAAAGTGATCTTTTCCCTATAGGAAAAATTGTGGACCGAAAAATATCCTTTGAGTAGATTCAACCATTTATGTACAACATCTGCATCTATCAGTCCTTCAAATAATGTAATATCAAAATTTACCTGTACCTTGAAGGGGGTTGCATGGTTGCTTGATGAAGATGCTTCTCCTGTGGCCAGTCATCGAATGATCTGCGTGACATTGTCCATCATTTCGTTCCTTTGTCATGTGAGGGCTTTCTCGAGCAAAATTTTAATATGATCTCCCACTCCATCATATTTCTTTTTGTCCCCCATGGGTTGTTTTCGGGCTCGGCGTGGTCGATCTTGTAATGGCTCGATTGGTTCGAGTCCCAACTTCTTGTACCCAGATCTTGTCAGGGACATGCACGAAGAAAAATAAATGAAGAGAAGACCGCTCTGATACCACTGATCCAGATTTAGGAGCAGAATGAATTGATTAACAAACTAAATACAATAAACACATAGATATGAAGAATAACACAAATATCAAGTGAACAATATCTTCTGTTAAATAATGAAATAGGATGAAACTGTTGTTGGCAAATTCAATGAACAGACAACGAATACTTGTCATTGATGACAACAGTGGAGATGACAGGATAAGAGATTCGAATGTAAAATCTCAGGAGGAACAACATTGAGGAAAACGCGCGCAGCTAAGCTCGAGATACAGGAGTTTGCAGAGGAGAAGAAAGATGGTTACCGTTGGATCCCATTCAAATTTCTCGAAAGGCCGACAGCCGTCAGATCTGCAGAAGCTGCGCAGAGGTTAAGCGCAGGAGTAGGCATGCAAAAGAAGTGTTCTGAGATGTCAGATTGGAAGCAGATACCCGTCAGTCATCGGATCTGCAGAAGGTACACGAAGGTTAAGCCTCAGGAGGAACGCAGTGAGGGAGAATAAATCTGAGCCGTAGGATCTAAGAAGAAAACCCGACAGTCGTCGAATCTGTAAGAGTCACGCAGGGGTTAATTCCTACTATGCAGAGGAGAAATCTCGGACAAGTCATCAGGATATTGGAGAGAGAATCCTAGCCATTGATCTGGGCAGGACACGCGTCAGCATTCTGGTGAGGCATCGGGATATTGGCCATCGAGAAATCGGGGATCCCAGTGACAAGTGAGTCGAGACATCGAAAGTCTCGAAATCCCGAAGGAACAGGGACCGTCCATCTGCAAGGACAGGTGGTAAAGGATCGAGCACCGTCGAAGTTTTTCTCATCGGAGAATCGGGAATCGGAGTTTCACAAGTCCCGTGTTCAATCACAACAGAAACCCCAAAATCGCGATGAAAGAAATCCCGAATGAACCTGAACTGTCAGATCAACATGTGATCTAGACTGTCGATCCAACTCATGTCAGATAGGGACACATGACACAACCAGGTAATGACAGGTGTCAAGCAGATTCAAAACTTCAGGCACATGAAAGTCACTAATCAGAGTGACACGTGGCAATATCTAACACGTGTCAAACCACGAGTGACATCAGCAGAGTATCGGGAATTGGGGATTGGGACTTTGAAATGTTCAATTCACTTGACAATGAAAACTTCGAAATCGCAATATGCAATTTTGCGATTTGATCGCAGCTGTTAGAGCAAGAATGAGATCTGGACCGTTGATTTCCTTCAAAGGAGCGTCAGGATTTGGACGATCGGGAATCCCGCGGGTGTATGCATTAAGGCATCACAAACCCCGTAGCCCCGACGGGTTAAGGTTGTGGTCACGGAGTGACGGTCACGTTGATCGGGAGCTAAGATCAGGAGGGCTAGCGTATGAAAGTGCTGAAAGCCGATTTAAAAGGCAAGAATAATAAAGATTATCCAACAGTGCGGATAACTCTTGAACTGATCGGAGGGTTGTTGTTCTTCCACACACATTTAACTCTTTCAGTTACAAATCCGTTAGTGAAACAGACTCATGATTGCCAATTAGTTGTCGATCAGTTGGCGTTTCGGTTTGCTGGACAGTTGTCGTCATTTTGCCCAAGGAGTTGGGAAGTTGAAAGGTTGTGCCCATGTGTATAAAAGAAGATGAACCAGACTATGTCGGGTTGGCTGTTCTGAATGGAAAAAGAACGAAACAGTAAGAAAGGAGAAAGGAGAAGATGCTGAGCATGAAATTTAATGACAGGCAGAGCAAAAGAAGAGCTGAATGACAGAAGAATATGATGCAGAGCAGACCTGTTGAAGAAGAGAAGAATTGCATAACAGTTTGTTGAAGATCAGATACAGAGAAAGACTGGTAAGAATTATCTGTGTATTCATTATTTAATATTGGAGGGTGGTTGGGAGGTGCTCGGGAGGACTGTTGTCCTCAGAAGTTCAAGTGGGTGCTTGAACATAGGAAGTTGTAACTTCCATCTGGTTGTTGCCAGAGAAACAAGGGTGGCAGGGTGGTGCTAGGGAGAACAGGTGTTCTCTGTTATTCAGGTTGGAGCCTGTGTAACTGGAAGTTGGTGCTTCCATCCAGTTGGTGCTGGAACATTCAGGAAGTTGGTGCTTCCATCCAGTTGGTGCTGGAATACTCAGGGAGTTGGTGCTTCCTTCCAGTGGGTGCTAGAGAAACCAGAGAGTTGGAGCTCTCAAACAAGTTGCAGCTTGTAAAATAGAGGTAGCAGCCTCACATTGAGTTGGTGCTCAATTGTAAATTATGTACAGAACTGAAAAAGACTGCCTATCATTTCGAAGAAGAAGAGGTTTTCTCCCTTTATGGGTTTCCTCGTGAAAATCTGTCTCTGTGTGTACTTTATGTGTGACTGATGGTCTTTACTTCTACTGTACATATGTTGTATGTTGTTGATGATCACTT
>JASDQU010100779.1:25742-36559 GCA_032191745.1 Picea mariana
ACAGTGGTGCAATCTAGGGCATGGAGAAAAACAAGCAAAATGAGTCTATGAACAGCACCTGAATGCCCAATATAGAACCCCCTACAAGATGAAAAGACCAGGAGGATGGAGGAGTTTATGGCTCTGGTAGCCATTAGTGCAGGAGTAATGGCAATTACCAGTTTTGTACTAATGCCGAGGAGCCGAGTCTGAATCTCCATTAAGGCCCAGCACACTAGACCTTGGCAATCATGTAAACTAGACATCGTGACTAGACAGGGGAGGAGGGTGGCGGCAAGGGGCTTTAACTTCCCTCGTATCTGCCCCATCTGATGACATGTGTACTCCAAGTGTCACCCCATCCGGGGAACATAGGCAAAATTATAATGTTTCTTAATATTTTATTTTTTATGAAAATCTAGTTAACACATATTTCCAAGGCTATCCAAATCATCCATCAATGTTATTGACGTTGTATTTTTAGTTAATGAAACACACTATGTAAATTTCCTAATTATTTGATTAGATGGTATCTCAATTATAGTTCCATAAGATCAATGCATACTAATCGATTTGAGAAATCCCACACAATTGTATATTGCCAATGTGACTACTCTACTTACTATTAAGGTTTTAAAATATTTTAGTTTTGAAATTATCATTATTTTTTTGTTAATATAACTATTTTATTTTAGCACATGATACTGTAATTCCAGAAAAATCTATTTGGTTTAGATTACAATTGTTTATAAGGTGTCTAAGGGGTGATACTATAATTTCAAGAAAAATATAACACTTTATGAATTGTTTATTACAACAATGTGAAGGATGACATGGTATCTCTCCACTTATAGAATCTTGAACTATGTAAGAATGTGGAACATTATAATGTTGAATAAATGTTAAGAACTAAAGCCTTGAGAATGATATAAAATCAATGAATAACAATCCAATTTGAGGGGGAAACCTCCTTTTACAATATATTCAATGTACAAGATGAGATATGATGATTCTAAAACTAGGTCTCCTTGGTGTATATATAAGATACAAAGGCATGAAAAAGGTATTCAATGTACACATGAAGATGGAAGCATATCCAATTTGTAAGCCACACTTCCAATATTTTGCAACACCTTATAGGGGCCATAATATATGGGTGTTAATTTATTGTCATTTTTTTGTTTATTGAGGGACATTTGTTTATATGGTTCTATGATCCAGGTGGATATTGGTGGCCACCCACCTATTTCAACTGGCTCACATACATATTTCATCTTGGCAGTTTCGGTTTTCATCTTGGTAGTGTTTTTTTCTAGTTTTTTGAGTCTTAAACACCCGGGGTCGTTTTGAGGCCATAAACAATTTTTTTGAGCCTGCCACAGTCACACTACAAACCGAGTCAAAGTGTAACAGCATAATGTGTATTCCTCAGATAGACCTTTCCAATGGGATATCGTGCGCCTAAAACAAGGATTGTATACAAAAGTTACGACCCTATGAAGTTGATGTACCAACTTACCACAATAGGGCCCACGTGACTTTTGGTGCTTCATCTCCTAGGGTTTGGTTTTTGGAGCCTCATTGTACTCATATTATTGTGAATGAGGGTAGTCGTCACATCTCTTCTCAGAGATAAGATGCCACCATTCTAGCAATCTTGTTTCATTCTGCATTTTATAGATTCAACATATTTCTTATTTAATAGAAGTCAAGTTTTATTGTATCTCTGTTATTATTCACTGTGTCTCTGTGTTAATATTATAGATCTGATTTTTCATTTCGTTATGCTCATAAATCCTGATCAATGGTATTAAAGAAGTCTGCTCCTTGTCGTTTTTTAGTGCATGTCCCTGATGAGGTCAGGGTATAGAGAGTTGGGTCTCAAGGTTATTTATCTTGAGGACAATTGCTCTCGCATGCCCAAGAAACCTTCCATGGAAGGAGAAAATAAAGATGAAGGGACATGATATCCTTTCAAAATGTTGCTTGAGGAAGCCCTCGAGGGACAAAGGAATGAGATGATGGACAACTTTTCACAAATCCTTCAACGACTCCTGACAAGCGACGCATCTACTTCAAACGGAGGTGCCACCCGCTTCAAGGTACATATCGATTTTGATATCCCTATATTTGAAGGTCAAATAGATGCATATGTTTTAGATAAATGGTTAAACCTTCAAGAAGGGTATTTTTCTGTCCACAACATTTCCGATAGAGAAAAGATTACATTTGAGCTCCTCAAGGTCTTCCCCCATGTCAAAGATTGGTGGGAAACTTTTTATGAGAAAAATTAAACATAGGGATCCACATTAATTGTAGTTGCACCCACTTGGGGTTCCTTTAGGGATGTTATTAAGGAACAATATTTCCTTGTTGAAGGTTACGACGACTTATATACAAGATGGATCACACTGCAGAAGGAAAGGGACCAAACAATGTCTAAGTTCACCAATGTCTTCCATACCTTGTGCACCAAGTTGGGTAGCATAGACTCTAAGCGACATCTGGTACTCAAGTAATGTGATGGTATGCATATATACATCAAGATAGAAATGGAGTTTCTGGATATTTCATCCTTGGGCATGGCCTATCAAAATGCTATAAAAAATGAGCAGAATCTTAAATAGAAGACGCAACAATTTTAGTCTGCAAACCCCTCACAGCATAAGCAGGGAAAAGGCGGCCCCAACCCGTAGAAAAAAGGGTAGAGAAAGGATGGGAATCCTTGGGACAACTAGTCCAAACCGTAAACAAATAAGCACAATGGGAAGACAAAGAAAGACACTGGGAAATGGTGTGAGTTCCATAAGAGCCCCTAGCACAACACTGTTGAATGTCGCTCAAAGAAGTCATTGGTAGCTGAGGTGAGAGCCTCTGAATCAAATGCAGGCTCTGACTCGGAGTAAGAACTAGAAATAGGGAGACAGATCATTGATGCAGAACCCAATGACATTTTTTCTACCACCACCAAGGTCCATATCGACAAACTTGATGAACTAGAGGAAGGTGAGCACCTCTTTCATTCACATATGTGGGTGAGGGGTAGCCTGTTGCACTTCATCATTGATAGAAGTAGCCAGAAGAACCTCATCTCAATATATTTTTTCAAGCAGTTAGCTTTGCCAACATCACCACACCCGCAACCATACACCATCGAATGGCTTTGCCAAGGGGGTGATCTCTTTATCATCCAACAGTGTCGCCTGGCCTACGGTATCAAGCCCTTCAAAGATGAGGTATTGTGTGATGTTTCCCCTTTTGAAGTTTGTGATGTTGTTTTCGGCCAAACTTATTTATGGAAACCTCATGTTGTATATGAGTCTAGGCCTCGTAGTGTTATTATTACTTTGGACATGAGATTATATAGGATACGAGAGGTAGTCCCATCTACCTTCATTTCCTTGATCTCTTCCAAGCAATGCGGGAAGGTCATCTCTCACACCAAGAAGTTTGTCTTCTTTGTGATTCACACTCAAAGTGAGTGGAAGGTTGCAGCCACATCCATGGCCTCTATGATGCATCTCTCCACGTACTAGAAGCAAGTGGATAAGGTCATGGAAGTATACAAATACATCTGATCCTAAACCATTGGGGTGCCTATGCACTGTCAGGTCAAGCACTCAATCGATCTGACCCTGAGTGCACCATTACCGAATGGACCAGTCTATCGTTTCTCTCTATCATAAAAATGAGGAAATCAAGTCCCAAATCCAAGAGGTTCTCGAAAAGGGGGACATCCACCCAAGCTCATCACCTTGAGGAAGCCCAATCGTGCTTGTGCATAAGAAAGACGAGTTCTGGCAAATCTGCATTGATTATCGGTCCCTAAATAAAATCACAGTCTGGAACCAATACCCAATTCCCTAAATTGATGATCTCCTTGATTAGGTCAAGGGGGGGAAATACTTCAGTAAGATTGATCTGAAGTCTGGATACCACTAGGTTCCAATAGAGCAAACTAGTGTATGGAATATTACCTTGAAATCCAAAGAAGGTATTTTTGAATGGTTGGTCATGCCATTTGGCTTGATAAATGCCCCAACAAATTTCATTAGGATGATGGATAATATCTTCCATCCTTTCACCAATTATTTTGTGGTAGTGTATTTGGATGACATCCTGATCTTCAACAAGAATTGGGCAGAACACTTACAACACATTCAACAGGTTCTGCACACTCTACGACAACTCAAGCTATATGAAAATTTGGAAAAAATCTCCTTCAACATGAACAAGGTCCATTACCTAGGCTACATTGTTGATGAGCATAGGGTGCATGTTGATCCAACCAAAATCCAGGGAATCCATGACTAGTCAGCCCTGACAACACTCACCGAGCTCCAGATCTTCTTAGGCCTTGCCAATTTCTATCGCATGTTTTTGTTGGGATTCTCCCACACTGCATGGGCCCTTATCCAAGTGATAAGGGGTGTTGGAAAAGAAAATTTCATGTTGGGCTAGTTGCAACAGAAAGCATTCGATGATTTGAAGCAACGCTTGTGCTCAGCCCTGATGCTCTCATTACCCGATCTACAACAATTGTTTGAGATTGAGACAGATGCTTCAGAATATGTTGTGGGAATAGTTCTCACTCAGCATGGACATCCTGTGGCCTATCATAGTGTGAAACTATCAGATATTTTCTATAAGTACCCCACTTATGACAAAGAAATGTACTCCATTTTACAAGCCTTCCAGTAGTGGAGGCATTAAATTCTTGAGAAGGAGACAATAATCCACACTGATCATAAGCCTCTACAGTTCATGCAAACACAAGGAAAATTGTAGAATGACCGCCATCAGAAGTGGTCCACATACTTGCAACAGTTTCATCTCAACATCAAGTATAAGATAGGGAGCACCAACTGTGTCGCTGACTATCTCATTCGATCTCCAGTTTCTTCCCTAACCATAGTGCTACACTCTTTCAGACATGATACCTCCAGATGGCCCCAAGTCTATGAGAGAGATCCTGAATTTTCCACTACCTACCAGATGTTGGGCACAAACACAACTGTTACTGATTTTCATCTACGGGATAGGTTGTTATGCCATCTAGGCCATCTCTTTGTTCCATCAAGTGAGTGCGCGAAGATGATTTGGGAAGCTCAATACAGTCAGGTGGCAGGACACTTCGGCGTAGAGAATACAGTGGTAGTGTTGCAACAACATTTCTATTATTCGAAACTTTGACAGGATGTCAACAAGTATATCAAGTCTTGCACAACCTAGACCACTACCAAACCATCCATTAAGAAATAAGGCATGTAAACCCCTCTACTTACTCATCACAGGCCTAAGGAATCCATCTCAATGGACTACAAGTCGAGCCTTCCTTCAACCAAGCAGGGAAATGACTGTGTTTTCATGGTTGTTGATCGATTTTCCAAGATGGTGATTATGGTCACTTGCAAAAAGAGCATCACAGCATAGGCCACTACCAACATATTCTTCAAATGAGTGTGAGTAAATTTTGGGATGCCACAAACCATCATCTCCGATCAGGACATCCAGTTCCTCAGCACATTGTGGGCGCACACTTGGTCATGGTTGGACACAAAGATCACCAAATGCACAACCTTCCACCCCCAAATAGATGGCCAAACCGAGGTCGTCAACAAGATGATCGTGCATATTTTTCACATGTACAATTCCAACCATCCGTGCACATGGGATGAGAGTCTTCCCTATGTTCAGCAAATTTAAAACAGATTCATACATATCTCAACTAACCACAACCCCTTTCAGGTGGGGTTGGGATTTCAACCATTGGGTCCCATGGATGTTGCACTACCCCTTGCATCCACATAGGCATAATCATCCCATGTGAAAACCGAAGTCGAAAAATACACTCGGTTCTTTGAATGAATCTAGCACATCTGTCAACAGGTTCATGATATTTTTCAAAAGTCCAATGACAAGTACAAGCAACGCCATGATCAACACTGGGTGCCACACAAGTTTCAAGTGGGAGATAAAGTTTGGTTACACTTGTAGAAAGAATGCTTTATGGGACCCCATCAGAAGCTTCGTCCACTCCACTATGGACCTTATACCATCACCAAGGTTGTGGGTGACAATGCTTTTGAGATGAACATTCCCCCCTTCGTTGGCTTGCACCTAGTGTTTAATGTGGACCTCCTTCGACCATACTTTCTACCCTTATTGGACACCTCAGAGGTAGAAGAACAATTGACACTGCGAGATAAACCCTAATTAGGTGGAATAGGAATCCACTGATCAGATAAGGGCACTCGCCAACAGAATTTTCGTCTTTATCATGTAAAGGGCAACTCCTGCATCAAGGCAAGTGGCTCACCAAGGGGCCAAATTCTGTAGAAATTTCCTTATTTGATGGGGGAACTCAATGCATTGGAGACCATTTATTCCTAAGGGGGAAGTATTTATCCAGGGGTATATCGCTGGCCAACCACCTATTTCAACTGGATCACATACATATTTCATCTTGGAAGTTTCAGTTTTCATCTTGGTAATTTTTTCTAGATTTTTGGGTCGTAAACTTTCAGGGTCATTTTGAGGCCCTAAATAAGGTTTTTTGGGCCCACCACAGTCACACTATATACATAGTTAGAGTGCGACAACATAATGTGTATTCCTCAGAGAGACCTTTCCAATGGTCTAGCGTGCACCTAAAACAAAGATCGTATACAAAAGTTACGACCCCAGGAAGTTGATTTACCTACTTACTGCAACAGGGCCCACATGACTTTTAGCACTTCATCTCCCAGGGTTGGGTTTTTATATGTCTAGGGTTTTGGCATTCATATTTGATGTAAAAAATCCTTTGAAGCCTCATTGTACTCATATTCTTTTGAATGAGCATATCCGTCACATCTCTTCTCGGAGATAAGCTTCCACCATTCTAGCAAGTTTGTTTTAGTCTTCATTTTATAGTTTCAACATATTTCTTATTTAATATAAGCCAAGTTTTATTGTATCTCTATTATTATTAACTATGTCTTTGTGTTAATATTATGTACCTGTGTTTTCATTTTGTTCCGCTCATAAATCTGGATCAGTGGTATCAAAGCGGTGTGCTCCTTATCATTTTTTAGTGCATGTCCATGATGAGGTCAGGGTATAGAGATTTGGGTCTCGAGCTTGTTTCTCTTGAGGACAACTTCTCTTGCACGCCCAGGAAACCTTCCATGGTGAGAGAAAATAAATACGACATGATATGAGATCATTTTAAAATGTTTCTCGAGGAAGCCCTTGAGTGACATAGGAACGAGATGATGGACATCTTTGCACAATTCCTTCGACAGTTGTCGACAAGTGATGCATCTACCTCAAACAGAGGTGCCACCCCCTTCAAGGTATAGATCAATTTTGATATTCCTATATTCGAAAGTTCAAATAGATGTAGATGTTGTAGATAAATGGTTAAACCTTCTAGAAGGGTATTTTTCTATCCACAACTTTTTCGATAGAGAAAAGATTACATTTGTGCTCCTCATGGTCATCCCTCATGTAAAATATTAGTGGGAGACTTTCTATGAGAAAAAGGAAACAGAGGGATCTACATTATTTGTAGTTGCACCCACTTGGGGTTCCTTCGGGGATGTTATTAAGGAATATTACTACCCTGTTGGAAGTTATGACAACTTATATACAAGATGGACCACACTATGACAGGAAAGGGACCAAATAGTGCCTGAGTTTACCAATGTCTTCCATACCTTGCACACCAAGTTGGGTATCAAAGAATTTGAATGACATTTGATGCTCAAGTACTACAATGATCTACATAGATACATCCATACATAAATGGAGTTTTTGGACATTTCATCCTTGGGCGTGACCTATCAACATGTTGTCAAAATCGAGTAGAAGCTTAAAAAAAAGACGCAACAATTTTGGTCTGTAAATCCCTCACAAGAAAAGTATGGAAAAGGTGGCCCCAACCTGTAGAACAAAGGGAAGATCAAGGATGGGCAACCTCAATACAACTAGTCCAAACCGGAAAAAAGAGAAGGGCAACGGGAAGACAAATAAAGACACTGGAAAATGGTGTGAGTTCCATAATATCCCTTGGCATAACACCATTGAATGTCGCTCAAGGAAGTCATTGGTGGCCAAGGTGAAATCCTCTGAATTAGATGTAGGCTTTGACTTGGAGTCAGAACCATAAAAAGTGAGAAGGATCATTTATGCATAACCCAGTTCCACGGTTTCTACCACCACCAAGGTCCATCCCTACGAACCTAATGAACTAGAGGAACGTGAGTGTCTCTTTCATTCACAGATGTGGGTGAAGGGTACTCCATTGCAATTCATTGTTGATAGTGGTAGCCAAAAGAATCTCATCTTATCAGAGGTTGTCAAGTGGTTGGCTCTGCCGAAATCACCACACCCGCAACTGTACACCATTGGATGGCTCTGCCAAGGGACCGATCTTTGCATCAACCAACAGTGTCACCTGGCCTATGGCATCAAGCCCTTCAAAGATGATGTATTATGTGATTTCACCCCCCATGAAGTTTCTGATATTGTTTTGGGCCAACCTTATTTATGGAAACGTCATATTGTAAATGAGTCTAGGCCTCATGGTGTTATTATTAATTTGGACAAGAGATTATACAAGATACCAGATATAGTCCCATCTACTGCCATTTCCTTGATCTCTTCCAAGCAATGCAAGAATGTCATCTCTCAGACCGAGAAGTTTGTCTTCTTTCTGATTCATGCTCAAAGTGAGCGGAAGGTTGCAGCCACATCCATGGCCTCTGTGACAGGTCTCTCCATGCAGCATAAGAAAGTGGATAAGGTCATGGAATATTACAAATACATCTTCTCCTCACCCACTGGGGTACCTCCACACTGTCAGGTCAAGCACTCAATCAATTTGAGCCCCAATGTACCACTACTGAATGGTCAAGTCTATCATCGTTCTCTATCATAAAATGAGGAAATCAAGCATCAGATCCAATATTTTCTCGAAAAGGGCCACATTCTCCCAATCTCATCACCTTTTGGAATCCCAATCGTTCTTGTGCAGAAGAAAGATGGGTCTTAGCGAGTCTACATTGATTATCGGGCCCAAAATAAAATCACAGTTATCAATTGGTACCCAATTCCCCGAATTGACGATCTCCTTGACCAACTCAAGGGGACCAAATACTTCAGTAAGATCAATCTAAAGTTCGAATGCCACCAGGTTCCAATAGAGCAGACTAATGTATGGAATACTGCCTTCAAATCCAAAGAAGGTATTTTTGAATGTTTGTTCATGCCATTTTTCTTGAAAAATGTCTGAGAAACTTTCATGAGGATGATGGACTATATCTTGTTTCATTTCACCAATTCTTTTTTGGTAGTGTATTTGGATGACATCCTCATATTCATCAAGAATTGGGTGAAACACTTGCAACACATTTAGCAGGTTCTACACACTCTACGACAACACAAGCTATATGCAAATTTGAAAAAATGCGCCTTTGATATGAATAGGGTCCGATACTTAGGCTACATTGATGGTGAGCATGGGGTGCATGTCGATCCATCCAAAATCCATGCCATCCATGACTATCCAGCCCAGACCACACTCATTGAGCTCTAGATCTTCTTAGGCTTTTCCAATTTCTATTGCATGTTTTTGTTGGGATTCTCCCACATTGCATGGGCCCTTAGCCAAGTGACCAGAGGCGGTGGCAAGGAAAAATTCATGTGGGGCCAGTCGCAATATAAATCATTTGATGATTTAAAGTAGTGCGTGTGATCAGCCCCAATGCTCTCGTTACCCAATCTGCAACAATCATTTGATATTGAGACAGATGCTTCAGACTATGTTGTGGGTGCAATTCTCACTCAGCATGGAGATCTCGTGGCCTATAATTATGAGACACTAATAGATAATGTCCGTAAATACCCCACTTACGACGAAGAAATGTACTCCATTGTACAATCCTATCGCCAGTGGAGGAATTACATTCTCGGGAAGGAGATAGTCATCCACACTAATGATAAGCCTCTGCATTTCACGCACACATTTGGAAAATTGTAGAATAAATTCCATCATAAGTGGTCCACATACTTGCAACAGTTCCATATCAACATCAAGCATAATACATGAAGCACCTACCATGTAGTTTACTGCCTCAGTTGACCTCCAATTTTTGCATTAACCACGGTGCAACACTCTTGTGGACATGAGACCTCTGGATGGACTCAACTCTATGAGAGAGATGCCGCCTTCTCCACTACCTACCAGATGCTGGAAACAAACACAATTGTTACTAATTTTCATCTGCAAGATGGTTTGTTGTGCCATCTGGTCCATCTCTGCTTTCCATCAAAAGAGTGTGTGAAGTTGATTTGGGAATCTCACTATAGTCGGGTCGCAATACACTTTGGCRTAGAGAATATAGTGGTAGTGTTGCAACAACATTTCTATTGGTAGAAACTCCGACATGGTGTCATCAAGTATATCAGGTCCTGCACAGCCTGTGCCATTAACCAACCATTAACAAACAAGAAATGTACACCCCTATGCCTACACCTAACAACCCTTGGGAATCCATCTCGATGGACTACATGTCGAGCCTTCCTTCAATCAAGAATGGAAATGATTTTGTTTTCGTGGTTGTTGATTTATTTTCCAAGATGGAGATTATGGTTGGTTGTAAGAAGAGAATCACAATAGAGACCACTTGCAAGCTCTTCTTCGAACGAGTGTGGGTACATTTTGGGATACCACAAACCATCATCTCTGATTAGGACAACTGGTTCCTCAACATATTTTGGTCGAGCCTCTTGTCATAGCTAGAAACCAAGCTCACCAAATCCACATCCTTCCACCCCCAAATAGATGGCCAAAC
>JASDQU010100779.1:42617-55410 GCA_032191745.1 Picea mariana
ATTATTTAGAGGAAAGTTGATAACCCTATGTGGAAGACTTACCCAGACATCTATGAGTTCTCATGGAACTTCGACAGAAGAAGAATTTGAGATCATTAAATTTTTTGAGAACAACGTCCCATTTGCTATTTTGTTAGGAAAAACCTGGATTGAGAAAGATCAAATACGAAGGAAACAGGAAGAGGAGGATCTAGAACAGAAAAAGCAAGAACTAAGAGATTTCATGGGTAGGAGAATAACGCACTTACTGAAAGAACAAGAGGACCAGTCGAAGCTACTAAGGACCAAATATTTGGATTTCGAAGTTGAAAGAACATAGGAAGACTTGAAACACTTGTCTATACAAGAGAGTAGAGCACCTACTCCAGAAAGAGAAGAAGTATTACCCTCAAAATCTATGCAAGACCATCCACAGTGTGAAGTTACCATGCCAAGAGGATATAAGAACGGTAATGGAAAGAGGAAACTAGTGACTCAGATTTCAAGAAAGAAAGCCATAAAGCTCAGTMAGAATGAATCAAAGTTAGAAAAGTTACAGGAAGTTCAAGGKAGGAATCCACAAAAAGAAGGTTTGCAGAACTGGAACTCCACTGGGATATCAAAAMAACRAATATTGAAACTTCTCCACGACAAATCAATATGACCGTTGGAGGCGTCCTGACTGTTAGAACGACACTCCAAAACAGATAGAAACAAAKTTATTTCCGGAACGTTCGCTACTGGACMATTGGGATTGCACCATAACAGATGGAATAACATTGATTGAGGCATTCCTACCCCTTGGAAGAGTCCTTTACGACACTGTCTACTAATAACGTCAAGCGTTGCACCAAGAACACTTTTTCCAATTGTGATTATCCGAGCCCACAAAGAACTAGTTGCTTTCACACAGTGATTATTGAGACCTCCCCATCCATTATGTTACATTGAGTGTTGTTTAGCGACCTGAGATATAAGATCTCGAGTGTGCATGTTGGATGAAATTAGCACAGCAGAAAAAGTCATCAAAGAGATCCTAATAGACCTCATGGCCGAGAAGGCGATGTCCGCAGGCATCCAAGCAAAGTTTGCAGAGGATAGAGTGCAGATCCAGAAGGAGAAGGAACAACTGCTCGCAGAGCATATTGGAGTTAAAGAAGTAGTCATTAGANTGGACCATTGGGATTGCACCATAACAGATGGAATAACATTGATTGAGGCATTCCTACCCCTTGGAAGAGTCCTTTACGACACTGTCTACTAATAACGTCAAGCGTTGCACCAAGAACACTTTTTCCAATTGTGATTATCCGAGCCCACAAAGAACTAGTTTCTTTCACACAGTGATTATTGAGACCTCCCCATCCATTATGTTACATTGAGTGTTGTTTAGCGACCTGAGATATAAGATCTCGAGTGTGCATGTTGGATGAAATTAGCACAGCAGAAAAAGTCATCAAAGAGATCCTAATAGACCTCATGGCCGAGAAGGCGATGTCTGCAGGCATCCAAGCAAAGTTTGCAGAGGATAGAGTGCAGATCCAGAAGGAGAAGGAACAACTGCTCGCAGAGCATATTGGAGTTAAAGAAGTAGTCATTAAAGCACTTCACTCTGTGAAAGGCTTAGAACAGATGGAGAAAGACCCAGTAGAAAGACAAGTATGGAAGCTTGTCAAAGCCATTTAACAAAACAAAGGATAGTCGAACTAGAATTACAAGCAGTGCCAAGCACTCCGCAGGAAGTGCGAGATCTAAGAGAATAAATTGCGAGGAGCGCAGTTGAGAGAATCAAGGCATTAGCCTTGGAATGAAAACAACTCAGCAGTCGAAGTGTGCAGACCTATGAGCACCTTGCAAGGGACCCTGAGCTCAGGACACTAGAGTCACATCTCCAAGAGGCAAAGCATCAAGCAACAAAAGTGCAACTACAGTTGAAGCTACTATCATCGATCAAGAGGATGAAAAGATCCCAGGAACAACGCATGGTTTAGTAGTAAGCCCATGCCATTCAGAGCAAGGTCATGGAAGTGACCTAGCAACTCTAGCTAGTCCAGGATGAAGCCTGCACACTTTTTGAGGAGATTGAAGGATAAGGTGCACAACTATAACAAGTAGTCACCTCAGTTGAACAATGATTGGAAGGACCTGTGAAAGAGAAGGTCATTCAGGATTTCGTCGAGTAGGTGGCTCTGGTGAAGAAACAGGTCGAGGCATCTTGAGCCAAGCTCGAGGCATTTGAGGTAGAGTTACCTAGATCAGAGTGACTCAGGACAAGTCACAGGTGAGTGTTGGGGGTTGTTGGCCCTTGACCAAGTTTTGGAGAACTTGGGTCACGTTTCACTAATTTTGGGACTTCGACATGCTGGTCGAAGGCGGAGCGCAAGGCGAAGAGGAGATCATGGGATATCGGCCCCTTATTAGGGAATTTTTGGGTTTAGGTTTTATGTAACGGGTATGGGATGTCGATTCATGGTTTTACCCATGTTTAGGACCCATTTGTAATGTATAAATAGATATCTAGGTGATGTAGGAAGAGGCCAATATGTTAAGTGCTAGATTTTGATCTATGTGATTGCAAAGGCTTTGTACATACTATGTGTTAATAACTTGCAGAGCTAAGTGCAAGTGATTGTAAGAAGATTGTGTACAGATTGTAAGAAGTCTTTGTGCTTAAACCTAGCTCGAAGAAGGAGGAATTGGCAATGAGCGCGCAGATCTCCTGTCCTATGCAAAGTAGGTTCCTATGGCTCTGTGCTTGTAGAAGATTGAGAGAAGACAATAAAGAAAGAGAAGAGGTGGTGGACTTAGCCCCACACTGGGGTGAACCACATATATCCTGTGTTGTGGTTTCTTTGTGCATTATAGTTGTTATGTTATTGATGTGATGTATGCTTAGTGCAGTGATATATGTTAAATACATCTAATATAACAACTTAGTTCTTAGTAATGTGAATGAATGCTAGATCTGATCTATTTCTATGTGCTAAGTGCTGGATGTATTAGATCTTTTTGAATATTGTGCTACTATTTAACTAGGATTTCGATCTGCGATGTGAATAAGGGCTAAATGTTGATGAATGTTAACTACTAAGTGCTCTGTTAGTGTTATAATCATAGATCTACGTCCCAGTTAGGTTGCAGACATCTGAGTGCTGCAACCACCCCTGCTTCTACCTTGGGTGAGACTTCATTTGCTTCACAGGTGTTGCCGAAAAGGCTAGTAGTTAAGGTTTTGTTGGTGCGTTGCTGAAGCATTGAACCTTGGGTCTACCCTTGTACCAACAACTAACCAAACATCTAGTAAGATAAAATTAATTTCCTAATATGAAAAGTGAAATATACCTACTAAATTGTGAATTATGAGGCAATTAACAGATGAGGATCATAGTATAAAATTAATTTCCTAAGATGAAAAGTGGAATATACCTACTAAATTGCGAATTGTGAGGCAATTAACATATGAGGATCACAATATTAGAAATAAAAATAGAATGGAGTTAGAGATAAATGTATTAACAATTAAATGAATATATTTTTTACTCTCTAAGAATTTGAACCTATTTTAAAAGAGAAATATGATTTTCAATTGTTAAGTTCACTAGTTATATACATGGAATAGTGTGTATAAGTTTAAATTCAACGTGAATTGAGAAATTAGATACTTTGAGTTTAAACATTACAAATAATTATTTGTCATTTCAATATAATAAAAGGAAGATAACATTGCACAACCCTACAATTGAGCTTTGTATAAAATTCATCTCATAAGAAATAAAAAAAAAAAAAAAGTTCCAAATGTCTTTGTATTGAACAAACATATTTGTGCTACAACATGCGGTGTAAGGTGAGGATGAACAATCACATTACAACACAGAGGCTACTAAAAAGGGAAAAGAGAGTGGATTTGTCACTTGATTCTAAGGAAAAACTGAGAAACTCTAAGGTTAGGAAAGTGGGAATAAAAAAGAGAGGGTGAACCAATAAGTTAATCATGGTTTTAGACATTAATTGTGTTAATCTATAGATGTAGATTATTAAGGTACTTCTCTTAAGTTTTAAATTAGGTTTTACCAACAAATCAACAAAGGAAAGTAAATTGATAATCTAAGGTTAATTAGTAGTAGATTATTTTATTGAGTTAACACCCTAATGCTTAAAAAAACAAATAAGTATGGATGGAACTCACTTTTATATAGGTGTTAAAGATCTACCTAGGATAATAAAAAAAAAGAGTTTTAATAGGTATCCAAAACTCGTTTTCGTCCCAAATTTTCTTACACATGTAACTTATCTTTCCTACAAAAAAGACTCTTATACTTGATCTCCAATATCTATATGTACATATGTGCACACGTATGTATGTATAACATTAGATATACCACCATAAAACATGTATCAATGAAAATAATGAGTAGAGAGACCCAAGTTTCCTGAAGAGGGATGATACCTCACTTTCCCTAGTTACGAGGGAACCTCTCTTGAGGTTATAAGCTTGAATCGTCCAAGGTATGAGTGGAACTATGTCAATGCAGATGCCTTAGGATAAATGCACATGCCTTCAATTTTGGAGCCAAGATAATCACAAGAGATAAAGCTATAAAGATGCTGGCTATGATAAGTGCAAGTAGACCAAGAACATGTAAGACATGGAAGAGAGCTATATCAAGATGTGTTGTTCATCTAAGTGTTTATTTGTAAGATATGGTTTCAAAGATAGGTTGATTGAAGGTACTTCATAATATTTTACAAAAATGAATTGAATCTTTTAAATAAGCAAGGGAACGACCTCAAGGCATAGATGTATGTTATGTTATCCATTAGATAGGCCAATTCATACAACAAGGTCAACTCTGTGGATTTTGCAACACCGTGCCATGAGTTTTTAATCCCAAAATGCTAACTCTATTATGCACATCACATAACACATGGAAGATGCCCATTTTAGGAACCCATGGTACAGTTACTGTCAACAAATAAATAAATAAATAAGGGTTAAGGAGTTTTGATTCATTTAATTCTATAATGAGAAACCAAAAACAAATTTCGGTTATCATATACTTGTGGTGAGGCATTCTAAGTGATTATGTACTGAATAAATCTTTTGTAACCCAATTGAATCAGTAAACTTAGGAAATACCCCAATAGAGTTCCCTGGGGATCAAAGTGAACCAAACCGGTAACCAAGAGTTAGAAACTAAGATAGAGATGGTAGTCTTGGATCTTACCAAAGCACTAGATATCCCTAAGAGGTCACAGATCCAAGCTAAGTTAAGGGGAACTCAAAAGAGATGGTCCACTACAAAAGAACATCCTAGAGAAATATCATGTCAGCACTAAGGTGGCATTAAGTGGGTTACCCATGGACAACACACATAAGAGGGTCATATTGCAACCTCCTTAATGGGTAGGCATATGTGAGTCAAAAGTGAAAAATCTATATGATATAATCATAAATCAAAATTGTCATGTAACACAACATACATAGACAAATCATAAAGATAAGTTGTGAAAAATTGATAATATTTTGTCTAAAATACATATAGAAATGCATCATATAAAAATTCAAAACAACACCTTACTCTAAATAAAATTATTAAAAAAATGAAATTGGAAGTACAACTTATTGATGAAGGGATATCAATTAACCCAATTTAATTAGAAACAATTTCAAAAGTTGTAGTGCAAACTACAAATACAAAAGACTCAACAAATTCAATTAAGATGAAATTCCAAGTGTCGTTACTAATGACACATCAATAGTTGATTTACAAAAATGATACCTGACAGTGATATAAACCAATTTAGTGAATCATAATACTACTATATTCAAGTTCAAAAAAACTACAATAACATATTATCATCGTCCTAATCACAAGAGCCATTGCATTAACAAATAAAAAATCTACTGACATTGCTCTAAAAGACACAATATACTACCTACATGTTGTAAACTAACAATTCTATATAACTTATATTTAAAACAAGAACATCATTGAAGTTACACACTCCAGTAACCCTATCAACAAACAATGCCAAAAAAAAAAAGGTAACCCTATCAACAAACAATGCCAAAAAAAATTTCATTAAAGATGAATTGATTCATTTACAATGTAACAATATTGTTCAAAACTTCAAAAACCTTTTAATTGGGTTTCTTTCACTTAATCGCATATATTACCATATTAAATATTAATAAATATGAATTAAACTTATTATTTAAAAGTAAATAAGATGCCAAGCTCACACATATTACCCTATTAAATATTAATAAATATGAATTAAACTTATTATTTAAGAGTAGATGAGATGCCAAGCTCACACATATATTACCATATTAAATATTAATAAATATGAAATAAACTTAATGTTTAAGAGTAATAAAATGACAAGATCACTAACTCTTTATTGTGATTGTACCTCTTCACAGTTATATAAAGTCAAACCATTCTTTCATTGTAATTATTGTTTTCCAAAAAATAACACCTAATTATTTTTTTTCAACAAATAACATCCCACCACTTTTAAATGGGTAATAGTATTGTACCAACCTTTGTTTTCCAAGAAATAAAATCATCCTCACCTTTAAATGGGTAATAGTACTATACCAACCTTGGGTAGTAGTACTATACCAACCTTTGTAGAGGTTTCCCTTTCTTCCCCAATATATGCTGGATTTTTTTCCAAATATGCTGGATGAAGACAAATTAACTACGAGCCACAAAAGGATAACTCCAAAGTACACAATTAAACTTAACACAATTGACTTGCAATTAGTTGTACATAATTTTTTTTATTATTATTAATTTTAATATTTAAAAAAATAAAATAATAATTTAATAGAATTTGAAATTCTTAATTTTTTATTGGTTGAACATAATGATATGATTATTTTATGTGGTTTTAATAGATATTGTCACATTACAATTTTTAGTTAAAAGAATAAAAATTAAAAAAATCTCTCAAAGTGTCACTTAACCATCACTTTAATGATAATAATTCTTCATTCTTGTTGTAAAAGATATCATTTTTTAATTCATTTGTGATTCATTTTGAAAAGTCTTTTATCTCAATTTTAAGTGAACTTTAAATTTGATATAATATTATTATCAATCATAAATTAATAATACTATTATTTTTATTTGTTACTTGAAATTTTTGGTGCAACTCAATCATACTTTGAAGGGTTATTGTCATAGTGCTACAGATCTCGGTTGGGTTGTGGATGCCCAACATCATCAACACCATGCGACACCAACACCTTTCGTTTGTCGGCAAGACCCGACCAAACTATTTGGCACGGGCTATGCCTATACTTTGTTTCGTTTCTTAGTTATATTTTTGCAACTCTTTATACTTAATTATTTTCAGTAACAAGAAAAGAAAGCATCCATACAACAACACAAGACGAAACTTAGTTCACGAGTGTCCAAACTGGCCTAATACCCAACAATGCTTTATAAAAGATAAAACCATAGTGTGTTGAGCTAACTCATGCCAAACAAAGAAGAGAGTTACAAGAACAGACCAATCGAACTACCCTTGGGCGATCCCTCTCTGTCACCTCAGCCAAAAACTGAAAAGTTTTGCTCCCCTTCGTGCTTCATTCTTGGTGCTTACGATTCTCACCCTTCCTTTCATGTGTCCTTKCTTGACTCAAAACTCCTTGCCAAACTTRGTTCTAATGATTTCCTCTTGTTGGATTATAAAGGGCGCCCAATGGGCGTGCCCTCTTTTCCACCACAACATGCCATCCATCTTTCRTAGGGCTGACTTGCCCCATGGGCATGCACCCCTTGGACTTCCACTAATCGTGCATCACCCACGCAAGCSGACTTTAGTTTTTCCTTTGTTTGTGGGCGTCGCGCTGACTTGCGCACGTTGTTGACCAACCACGCATCCCARCATTCATCGCAAGTAACTTTAGTTCACTCCTCTTGGCGTGATGAGTGCCCAAGACGTCCGAGCTCATCCACATAACTGATTACTTCATTCACAAGGTGGGTCGGGTGTCCCCCTCTCCCGTTTGTTTGGTGTATTTGTTGAAATCAAGTGCACAAGACTTGGGCRCGTGCTTGACCTTCCTTCCTGAGGTGTTACACCCTCCCCAACCCCAGTCCATTTCCATCSTTGGAAATCCAAGTGCCAGATATCCTTTCTGCATCACCTAGAACTCATGGATCTTGTGCTTCCATCACCAAAGTGCCTCTTCTCTTTCCGAACAACCATCTTCTACATATCCACCTTTCCAATGAACAAAGTACTCATGTTGACGATTCCTACCAATCCCTAAAATCCTGTATGTCGAGATCTCATCAACCTCTAACTCAGGTCGATCAACAATCATCACTGGACCACGCATGGGCTTGGCTCTCTTCGGGTCCTCCGCATCCATTCGACATGTCTTTAGCTGTCTGATGTGAAAAACAAGGTGATGGGATCGTAGGTGAAATGAGAGCTCCAACTTATAGCTGACTTATCCAATCTTCTCAAGTATCTTGAAGGGACCTTCATACCTTTGCACCAGCAATGTAACCATCCCGGTTGGTGGCGTGAATTGGTTCCTGCCCAACCTATTGAAGACATGATCACCTACATTGAGCTGCAAATCACGTTTCTCTTGGTCTGCCCACTGCTTCATTTTATCTTTCACATTCATCAAGTGCATGCGAGCTAGTTCCAACTGATCTTCCCAACTTGTCCTGATCCCCAAAGTTGATGGATTTGTTCCATAATAGCCTTGCATCACCATGTGTGGGATGATGGATTTTTCTCTATTCCTTAATTCGAACAGATTGTAGCCCATCACAAAACTCTTCTGCAGATTATAATTGAACTGTTCCACATGCAACAATTCTGGCCAATTCCCTTGATCTATCCTCACATAGTGTCGCAAGTAATCTTCCAGTAGGCCATTGATTCGTTTTGTCTGTCCATCTATCTGAGGATGGAAGCTGGAGCTCATCAATAACTTTGTTCCGACAAGCTTGAACAATACTATCCAAAACTTCCCAGTGAACCTCATGTCCCTGTCTGAAACGATGTTCAATGGAAGACCCCAATACTTTACTAAATTCTTGAAAAACATCTGTGCCACCTTTGCTTCCCTAAAGTTCGCCTTCATTGGGATAAAAACCACATACTTGGAAAAATGATCCACCACGACCATGATTCCGTTGTATTCCTATGCAATCGGAAGTTGGGTGATGAAGTCCATCAACACACTTTCCCATGGTTTGTCTAGAATCGACAAAGGTTGTAACAGACCTTCCTACATCCAAGTGTCAGTCTTGTCTTGTTGAAAAACAATACAATTCTAGAAATATTCTTCAACGTCTCGCTTCTTATTCCCCCAGAAGTACCCTCTCTCCAACAATGCCAATGTTCTTTGTTGCCCTGGGTGGCCAGCCCAAGAGGAGTCATGACATTCCTTCAAGAGCTCCCTTCAGAGATGACTTGTCTTAGGAATGTAGAGGTGTTTACCAAAATACAAGAGTCCATCACACAAGAAAAACCTTCTCGTCTTTCGTTCCTTCACGTCCTTCATAATGTTCTTCATTGTTGGATCAACCTGCAGTCCTTCCTCAATCCTGTTTCGCAACTCTGTCAACACACGAATATGGCTCCCATTCGTTTTAGTAGGCAACTTGCTTTTCTCAAGTGCAACTAGCTAAGCCTTCTTGCTCAAGGCATCGACAATGACATTGAATTTTTCGAGACTATACTCAATGGTCATGTCAAATTCGGCCAATAGGTCCTTCCAATGTGCCTGCTTGGAAGAAAACTTAGGTTTTGTTGCAAAGTAGCTCATCGCCACATTATCTTTCTTGACCACAAAGGTCTTTCCTAACAAGTAATGTCTCCATATTTGTAGACAATGCACAACAACAATCATTTCCTTCTCATGGACTAGATACCTTCGTTCGCAATCCTTTAGCTTCCTACTCTTGAAAGCCACTGGGTGTCCGTCCTGCATCAAAACCCTTCCTATGCAAATTSTGAGGCATCTGCCTACACTTCAAATGTTTTCTCAAAGTCTAGCAGCTTCAACACCGGGGCAGAGACAATTATGCATTTTAATTCTGCAAATGCAGTCTTTCTTTTTTCCACCCAATTCCAAGTTCTATCCTTCTTGAGAAAATATGTTAGTGGTGCAACGATCTTGGAATAGCCTTCTACAAATCTTTGGTAATAGTTGGCCAGCCCCAGGAAGACCCTCACATCATGCACTGTGCGGAGCTCCTCCCAATCTGCGATCATAGCAATTTTTGTTGGATCCATGCGAATGCTTCCTTGTCCCACCCAATGGCCAAGAAAGGGTATTTCAATTTGCCCAAAAATGCACTTGGATTTCTTCAAGAACAACTGATTCTTTCGCAACACCTCAAAGACTTACTCCAAGTGTTTCTTGTGATTTTCCATACTCTCGTTGAACACAACGATATCATCTAAATAAACCACCACAAACCTGTCCAAGAAGGGCCTGAGCACGTCATTCATCAATGTACAGAAAGTGGTTGGAGTATTGCATAAACTGAACGACATCACTAGGAACTCAAAGCTTCCCTAACATGTCACCATCGTTGTCTTCGGTTCATCTCCCTCCGCAATTCGAACCTGCTAATAACCATGTCTCAAGTCTAGTTTCAAAAATATCTTGGCTTTGGCTAGCTTGTCAAAACAGTCCGCAGTTAATGGCAAAGGATATCAATTCTTCATCATTTGCTTGTTCAACGCCCTATAGTCAAGGCACATCCTCAATTCTGTCATGTCCTTCTTCTTTTTAAAGAGGAACGAGGCACCGTATGGGGACCTAGAAGGTCGAATGAAGCCTGCATCAATCAACTACGTCAATTGTTTCTTCAATTCTTCCATCTCGGGTCCAGACAATCAGTAAGGAGATTTTCCAAGTGGTTGCAACCCTGGCTCTAGCTCGATTCGGTGGTCAACGATGCGCCTAGGTGCAATATTCTTATGCAACATGTCCAACATCTAATCCTCAAACTTATCCAATAGTTTGGAGAGTTCTGGTGGAATAGGCATCCCCACTCCATCATCGTCCTCAATCTCCTCAATAATCGCAACATAAATCTGCAAATCAAATCGTCTCGTTGCTTTCTTCATGCTTAACGAAGAGACGGTCTGCACTCCACTTTTAGGCTTCCTTGCGTTTATGTGCACAATCCACATTTTTCATTCACTCACTATAACCATCTTGTCTAGCCATGGCACCAGAACAACCTTGTTCCTCCTAAGGAAGTCTTTTCCAAGAATGACTTCAAAGTTGTCCATTGACAAAATCATATAGCATGCTCATCCTTTCCATTTTTCCAACTGTACATGGACCAGTGAAGCAACTCCTGTTTCCTTCCTTGCCTTATAATTTACAACCTTCACTTATGTTTTACTTGTTGTTACTTTGAGACCAAGCTCCTTAGCCAACTTTGCCTTCAAAAAGTTGTGCATAGCCCCTGTGTCAACAAGTGCTTGAATTGTTCTGCCATTGATGATCATGTCAACAAAACAAAGTTTATGCATGTTTTTTCCTTGGCCACCCAACGCACCAATCTGTTTTCTTCCAACAATCCCTTTCCATGCCTCATGTGTTCCATCAAATGAACAACAACAACTTTTGCAGCTCACCGATGCCTTTCATTCACAGTATTCACCTAGCTTCGTAAGCTTCTGTCCAACTCGCTTCATATCTAAGGCAACGCTCTTAGACTTCCGAGGATGTGGCCGAGTGCATTCATCCACATCCTGTTGCGGCTTGCCATCGTTAATCATTTGTTGCTTTCGAAAACATTTTCAGTTTTTCCAAGTCGAGAAATTCTTGGCATGTTGTCCAACGGTCGGCCAACTTTGTCTTTCTATGCTCTGATACCATCTGTCACGGTACTGCATATCTCGGTTGGGTTATGGACACCCAACATCATTAGCACCATGTGACACCGACACCTTACGTTCATCGACAAGACTTGACCGAAATACTTGGCCCGGGCCACGCCTATACTTAGTCACGTTTCTTAGTTATGTGTGTGCAAATCTTTATACTTAGTTATTTTCAGTAACAAGAAAGGAAAACATCCATACAACAACACAAGACGAAACTTAATTCATGCGTGGCCAAACCAACCTAATACCCAACAATGCTTTATAAAAGATAAAATTGCAGTGTGTTGAGCTAACTCATGCCACACAAAGAAGAGAGTTAGAATAACAGACCAACCGAACTGCCCTTGGGCACTCCCTCTCTGTCACCTCAGCCAAAAATCAAAATTTTTTTCTCCCCTTCGTGGTTCATGCTTGGTTCTTGCGATTCTCACCTTTCTTTGCTTGTGTCCTTGCTCGACTCAGACCTCCTTGTCAAACTTGGTTCGAATGACTTCCTCTTGCCGTCTTATAAAGGACACCCAACGGGCGCTCCCTCTTTTCCACCACAACATGCCATCCATCTTTCGTCGGGCCGACTTGTCCCATGGGCACGTGCTCCATGGACTTCCACCAATTGCGCATCACCCACACGAGCCAACTTTGGTTTTTCCTTCGTTTGTGGGAGCCGAGATGACTTGCGCGCATTGTTGACCAACCACACGTCGCAACATTCATCGCAAGTAACTTTGGTTTGCTCCTCTTGGCACGACGAGTGCCCAAGACGTCCGAGCTCGTCCACATAACTGATTACTTCGTTCACAAGGTGCGTTGGGCATCCCCTCACCAGTCTGTTTGGTGGCTTCGCTACGATCGAGTGCACGAGACTTGGGCGCGTGCTTGACCTTCCTTCGTGAAGTGTTACAGTTATGGATATGAGCATTCT
>JASDQU010100779.1:102345-218580 GCA_032191745.1 Picea mariana
GGGTACCTTTTTTGAAGGTAGTCTAGTCAGTTCAAAAAAAGGGGTAAACTAGCACCGACAAGACGTCTATTCAAAACCATTTTAACGAGTGTGATAAAGACAAGATCACTCGGCCATTTTTTCATTTTTAAGGAGTCTGAAAAAAGCTTAACTATGGACTCCGTCGAGAATGTTCTTCTGGACCATTTTAATGAGTGTGAAAGAATAAGGTCACTCGACGATCTTTTCAATTTTAGGGAGTCTGAAAAGAGCTTAACTATGGACTCCGTGGGGGTTCCTTTTTCGTAAATTTAGTCCCTTAGGCCCGAAAAAGGGTTAAAATGACACCTGAGAGTACTCTTCTAGAGAACTGAAGTTCCTTAGAGTATACCTTTGTTCGTACAGTTGACCTTCCGGACCGAAAAAGGGTAAACTACCGCCAAACATATGTGACTTTCAAATTTCAGTTTAACGAGTGTGAAAGGCCACAAGATTGCTCGACAATATTTTCATGTTTAGAGGGTCTAAAAAGGGCTTAAAAGAAGACCCATTATGTATTTTGGGAGTCTCGAGGGTGAGGTCAAGAGTGAAAAGGAATCATGCAAATGAGGCTCAAACTCGTAATCAGGAAAACAACAAGCTGGATTCCTGAGCCTACAATGATTAGAGACAACATGGACACCACAATGCAACCAGGATCTACCTAGGGCATCCATGTTCCAGTAAGCTCTACCACCAACTCACGACATTTCTAAAGAAGCAATGATGGTTCCATGTCGCAACCTGATGGGATCGATCCTATGGAAAAGGGATAAAGACAACGAGATACAAAAGTCAGGGTGGAAGGTAGTCACATGATCTCCTGGATCTTCGTTAGGCTTGGCTTCAAACTTTGGTATGTCTGAAGGCAACTTCGTCGGCATAGGGGGCCAACGTGGATCGTGACAGATAGGGTCATTCAACAACCTTCTCAAGTCTGGAAAATGCAAGGTTGCCAGGAAAGGTAGTTTGGGTTGTTGGTGATAACCTGGGAAAAAGGGACCTGGAGTTTGACTGGCACCAGGTTGCCAAGAAAAGTTCAGCTGCTGGCTTGGGTTTTGGTAAAAACCATGGCCATGACCAGCGTACGGATTTTGTGTGTGAAGAGACATCATCGGTTGATTCCCAAAATAGGACGTAGATGGTTGGGCGTGCATTACATTCGGAGGAATTTGGGAAGGGTTGCCCCATGCCGATCCTGTGGGGATAGGCATAATACCTTGTATGGGGTTCTATTGATTGTGAAAAGAATTTCCCCAGATCGACATTCCTGACAAGGGAACGAATCCCCGCCAAGAATTTCAAGGCCTTGATGCGGAAGAAGTTCCTAGGTTTGCCCCTTATGCAGGAATAATACCCTACATAGGAATAGGTTGTCCAAAACCGGGATTGCCCCGAGTCGGGAAAGCAGCTGACGAAAAGGCATTGTTCCCAAACGCACTGAAAAAAGAAAATGATGTCAAACCTACCGGCATATTATGCGAAGGTGGTCCTTGACTCCCTGCTCCAAATAAACTATGGTGTGCAGGTGGCCTAGTAGATTGCTGATGCATGCCACCGAACGAAGGGGATGAAGGAGGTATATGACCTCCCCCATAAGGGAAAGCGTTAAAAGGAGTTGAAGTGCCCCCCATGTGGCCTTGCAGAGGAGCATTAGAGCTCTCTGCCCCTAGACCTAAAGTCTGTGAAGTGGAGTAGGAAATTATAGGACTTGTACCTGAGCTAGGCATCCCATATGAGAATGGAGGGCCTGTTGCACTTGGTGTGAAAGGGGTTGTGGTCGTCGCCATAGACGGGATCGAACGACTGTGTGAGGTAGAGGTGGTTGAGACCATGGTGGCTCAGACCGGTGACGGTGGGTTAGGAGGGGGAAACTCTCCTGTGGTGACAATCGTAGTGAGAATTAAAGAATTCCCAGAAGGAGTGACAACATTTGCTTCCATTGCTGCGTGGGACACCATCTGGAACTCATAAGGGTGAATCGGTATGATGATGGGTGCCAAAAGATCAGTGGTTGGAGTTTCAGGTGGACCAAGAGCTTTCACTCCAAAATCTAAAATGGTCATTTCCTCCGAATGTTGGTCGGGCACAATTTCTTGTGACCCGATCGCTTCAAAAGACCCTTGTTAGTCTAGCTTTCGCCTTAGTGGTGGCAGAGGTGGCTCCAATGTAACTGGTGATAGGCCCAAAAGCCTTCATGACCAGTGGAGATCATGATCCTCTACTGTGTGAGAAGATAAAAAACACTCTAGGGCTTTTTATTCGTTCAAAAAACAACACACATTAAAAAAGTCCCTACAAGATAAAACAAGCAAACACTAAACTAATTGGAAGAACAGTTACAACAACCAACACTAGAGCAACTTACTGGTGCAAGTGAAACTCGAACACGGAAGCACCCTCCAGGTATACTCTGCAAAGCATGGCCCGCTGTCTGTCCTAGGTACCACGGTATACCCCCGCAGTCACMTGTGTATGTCCCTAAAAAGATAGGCAACTAGGTTGCYAGCGTGCGAACAGTCACCAGGAAGGTACAGTCGAAAGTCGGGTAGACCACAATGAGCAGGGTATCGAGCCCGAAACCTATCAAGGGTATCGAAAGCAGGTGGTCCAGAAGACAACTGAGGACCTCGAACRGATTTGAGACCCACGAAGCTCTGTGGCAAATGCAATTGACGGAATCCCAAGACAAACTCTCTATATGTGTTCTCCACTAYGATTGGTCCATCTTTGGAGGGGTTATCTCCGCTACCTTTCTGCACACGACCTCGTGTTTATCCCCTGTGTTAGAGGGGGGTCCCAGATAACTTTCACGATACTGGACTTTGGCACTCCCTAACTCAAACTCCAATGTTTGATTTTAATGGCCTTGAAGAGTTTCCTCTCCAACCTAATTCAAGGCCCTAACCCTAAACTAGTTGGTTGACCCTACAAACACAAAAAGTTTAATGAATTTTAGATTTAGCGTTAATTTTTATGGCTTGTCTTAAGTCAAAGGTTATGAAAGTGAAACTAGTGATGTTTGAAAGACGAAAGCAAAATAAACAGAAAGTTGGAAACAAAAAACCTTTACTTAACTCAACTCCTAAACAACTTTTCAAACTTAAAATTTTTTCTAAGATCTTTGAACATCAAACTCAAAGCAGGATTTCACTCGACTACAAGCTACTTATGATCTAAGTAAACTGTCAAGAACTTATGAAAGCAAAGACTTTTCCCTGGTTACTAATGCAAAACAACACTTTTTAACCAAACAAAGAAATAAAAGATTTTTTTTTATTTGAATGCTCACAAAGAAAAAAGGAAAAATATCGACAAGTCAAAACCAAGAAAAATTCTAGCCTAAGTGCAGATCGCAAAGAGTCACTTTTAAAAATCACACACAAGCAAATTAAAATTGGACTCTCACACTTGTCTAAAAACCCTATAAAAGAAAATTTTGAGGAAAAATTCTAAATGAAAAAAGAAATCTATTGCTGTGATCAAACCTAAGTTACTGACCGCTATGAGAGAGACCCAAAAACCTGAGAGGTATAACTCTTGTCAAAGGAAAGGATGACTGCCTCACCTTCAACAAAAATTCTCTCCACAACCACACTGCTGACAGTTCAACAGCAAGCATGTGCACGCGAGCTGTGTAAAGTCAGAGTGCGTGTACACGTGTGTTGGCCTTATACAGGCCGCGTGTATATCTAAAACTCTGAGACAAATGAAAAGCCAAGCAAGACAACCCAGGCAAATACTACTAGTACTGAGAACCAGAATCTCTTGAAGACTCAGACACTTACTTTAACAGAAAAAAGAAAACAATTCAAGGAAAACTTCATAGAACAAACCAATCCGAAGTGAAATCTAAGCTATAGACTACAAACAACAAAGACTTGAAAGAGTTCCAGAAAACCCCTGAGAAGGACTAATTCTGACAAGGAAGAGAATGATTGCCTCTCTAAAAGAAATTTTCTGGAATCATACACGCGACTGACACTTCCTCAGCTAGCATGTACACGCGGGCTGTGAGAATGTAGGGCACAGGTACACATGTGCAGACCTTACATAGGCTGCATGTACCTCTGTGGGTCTTAGGAAAAAAATAAAGTTAAGCAAATAAATAGAGATAACTGGTATGGAAGACCAGAATCTCTGTTAGCTCATACTTTTGCAGAAACTTTAAAAATAGGAAATGAAACTAGTTCTTAAAAATAACCAAAAAATATTCCCAGAAACCCTAGAGATTTCCCTAGTATGGTCGCCAATTATGTTGTGAGTGGGAAATCCCTCTACGGACTAGCACTTAGGGTTTTATTATGCATGCAGAAAAGACCTAAAGATTCCTACCTTCTATCGTCATCCCGGACCTAATCCCCATTATTCTTAAGAAAATACATAGTTAAGAAGATCAAGTGAGCATACCTTATTTTGGGCATTTGATATCGATCCTTCTTCACGCTTGATCGCTCTTTGACTGCAGATCTCCTCCCAAGGCTGACCTGGATTCACACAAAACAAACAAAGAACTCCACATGCATTTGATAAATAGATTAATGGGTTAGAGATTCAATCAACATGTATGCAATAAACCATGAAAACCTCATATGGTGGGACGGGAAAAGTACTTATTTATTATTAACTTCAACAAATCAACTTACAATGATGAAGCCGACCACTGCTCCATGAACCTGATCCTGGGCTCCTCTTCAACTCTCCTCCAACTTCTTTGCTCTATATTTCTCTTTGCACAAGGATGGCTAAAGGGTTGGGACAAAGGGAATGTGCAATCGGGTATAGTTCCTTTACTATGATTCTCCTCTTCCAAATGGGACCCCTAACCCTTCTTTTATAGGCTAGAAGAAGCTAGGTATTTGGTTGAACCCTCGGCCATGCATGGCCGAAAGGTTTAGTTAACTCACCCAAAGTTGTGTGTTCCGTCAACGACTTTTCTTTTTTCATGCTTTTGTAGGTACACACGGGTTGTCTTGGGTCAGCTAGCATGTACACACGTGCAATAATTGAGTAGGGTGTGTGGGCCTTTATAAAAGGGGTTTTTAAGAAGAGTTGTTCAACAGTGTTTTGGCAAAGCAGGAATCTGAGATGGCCTTATGCCAGGTAAGCATGTCTGGTGCAAATTACGGTTATAACAGATGGATGTAACGATTTGGATTCATCCTCAGATATCTATCGTCATATTTCCTTATCAACCCCACACACAAGCATTCCGACAGCCCAATCTCCAATCAAAGGTGGAGATATCTCCACCTACAAATCCTATGCTAGATAATTAAAGCACCCAATCAAAGGCCTGATCTTGACAGGTGTCCATTCCCAATCTTTTCGATCAATTATAGGTTACCATGTACTATCCTTGGGTACGTAGACACTTCCCATCAGAATGACGTCAATAAGACATCACCTTCCTCTTAGTCTCACTTAAAGGAGACCCATGACAATATATGGTGGAAGTCATCCCTAGGATTTCCACTGATAAATGGTCTATATTGTCCCTGAGACTCTTCCATTAGGGTGCCTCCACTTCGACATCCAAGGTTAATTCAATGACACTCCATTTAGGATCTATAGTTGCGATCAAATAACCGTTCCAAATCCAACGATTTTGGTGGCACTGGGTCTTATAAGCCCTCGATCTCCGACCGCATCCACCATGATGAATCTAATGATTCACATATTCCACAGTTGTGCCCTGATGGATCAATGATCCTCATTGATTAAGGTTATACCCTCTAAATGTGTCATAACCTTCTTCGATGGAGGGTTAGGATCTCTCCACACCGCTAGATCGATGGTCGAGACTACATCTCACCCTATATCAAATGGAGGACCAAGATTTAACTGATGTTCGAGATCAACAATCATGATTTTTCGAGTAAAACAAGAGCCTTTACACAGGCTTGGCAGTTCRGTCCAGGACTTAGTCAATTTTGTGGCGTTTCACCGAGTCGTTTCAAGACTTGGCAAGTTTTCAAAAATCCTTGTTCAGGTCCAAGGAACTCCTTTTCCTATGSAGGATACCTCTAATTCTTTTCATTCCAAAAATCCATCTGTCACAGGAAAACCAAACAYTGTGATGCACAGTTATATGGATCCAAGTACTACAACATACAAACACTATGATGCACAGGTATATGGATCCAAGTACTGCGACATACAAGTGGTCTCTATTTATGTACATATATGGTTATAACTATAATTATGTGCATGATTAGCAAGGTTACAATTTCATTACTTTAACTAGATCCGATCTAAGGTTCAAGCTTTCACATACACAAGAATTCCCATAACCATATGATTTATAAATTGCTAGAATGCACAACATACAAGAGATCCAAAAATCCAATCGTCACTCATGCATGCACATCCCGAAGACAATTATAGACATTTAGTTATAAATTACATTCAATACACAAGGTTCATAAATACTTATATATTACATCTGATAACTATCCAATTGACTGTGGGTGTTCACCTTTCCACCCAACCATAGGCTCTGCATGCTTAGTCACTTCGGCTATAGGCCACCCCTATGCCAAGCCATGATACCACTAGGGAACTTCTCTCTCTCTGGTTCTCAAATTTTTTTTAAGGGCACTCTCCTTCACACCACTCTTGGTAGATATTTTACCTATACCCACCTAGCTTAGGCTTCAATGAGGTTTTTCAGATACCTTCCTAGTATCAAACTCACATCCTTCTCAACTCAGGTCAAGATTTTGGACTCTCACCAATTCCTTTTCTCTAGGTCCGATCTTCAGACCCGAGGAATCAAAGCTCTAACTATTTTTATGTTAGTGTGATTTTACAAAGTCCATCCTCTTTCTCCAATCCAAACTCTCTTGAGTTCACTTCCCCCAACGTTTCCTCCTCCTCTCCTATATACCCTTGTATGCTTCTCTTGCACGCATCCCTTGGGAAGGTTCCTGACTTGTCCCCTTTCTCCTTTTAGAAGGAAACCCGTGGGTCAATCTGATCTGCGGAAATGGTACCCTATAGTACCTTTGGCTGACAATTTCAGATGTCCTAGCCCGATCTCCCATACCTAGATTTATTTGGGGTAGTTAGTTGTCCAACTACCCTCCTTCCTCATTAACTGATTAGTCTTGAAATAAGAGTTGAGGAAAATAATATGAATGCCAAATATTATCAACAAGGAGGTTTGGGACATCTTTAGCATGATGAACCCTTCTATAGGCTTCCTCACCCTTTCCTCTAGTGGTATCATGGCTAGTACTCAAGGATTCACCCCCACAATAAATTTTTGGCAATCTTAATTAAAATAACAACACATTTACATTTTTCACAGGCGTGGAAATCATTAACTATCATTAATTACATATAATCAGGGGTTTAGGAAAGGGGTGTTACACTTCCAAATAACATGGGAATTATATTACCCATTAAAAAAAAAAAATTAATCCCAATTGCCTTGAAACCCCAAACATATAATAATACATTTTCCTTTAACTTCAACATTGTTCATGGGAGATATCATGAGTATGCCATCGTTGAGTGTCTCTTATCTATAAACTCCACCTCACATACCACTCACCACGACAACAACCATGTATATAATATTATTTTAATATGCTGCTGAAAAATGTGCACTCATAAGCAAGGAACATTATTTTAATATTAATTCATTTCATGGGAGTGTGATCTAAAATTATGATCATCGTCAGAGTTACCATACCAAGAATTCACCTCCCTTTCAAACTCTTCTGATGAAAACCCTGCATATATTATTGAATATTCTTTTAGGGAAGGTTATTATAATATATTTATGAAAAAGGTGAAGTTGTAATATTTTAATATTATTTTAATATACTTAAAAGCCCATGTCTTCGAGAGTGTGAGCTTCGTTGGGAGTTACCGTCGGCAAATACACCTTTTACCTTCACCTACCAACTCTCGACGACGACAACCATATGATATTTTTGAGGATTATTTTAATATTATTATGGGGAAGTGTGCACATATAGGAAAAATATATTATTTGAATAGTATTCATTAGACCCATTGGAGCCTAAGTCAACGAAATCCTATGTTATCGGAAGTTACCTTCTAAAAATTTACCCAAACTTACTTCACCCGACGACAAACCCCTGACCAAACATACCGACAAGGATCATGCTATATACCCTCGAGAGTTATTATAATATTATATTTGCATGCATCAAAAGTACAATTATTATAATATCTATTATTGAGAAATGTGCACTCATTGGATTATTTAATACTTAATTTTGGAGGAATGTGCATTATCATACTATAAATTGGAAGTGTATCATCAGAGTGAAGAGTGATCTCAATCCATGGGAGCATGTCATAGTTATAAAAAACATAAATATATAAAATATATGGATATAAATAAATACTCATTAAATAATAATAATTAATACATCATAATGAAAACACATGTCTTATCCAAAATACATGTCTATTAATGAAAGGGCACCCCTGCGTGGGTATATATATATATATATATATTGCCCTCATTGTCATTGTAAGCATCATCTCATCTCATGCTATCTTATTTATTCTCATATACATTTACATTATTAATTTTCCTTATGAATATCTTTATATTCCAAGTATTTTGGATATTTACATAGTGAACTAGGTTGGTTCATCGCATTGGTATCAAAGCTTCATTTTTATGATCCCGACCTTTGTCCAATCTCTTTATCATACCTTGTCTAAACTGGATTTTGGCTAATCGTACTTCAATTGTAGTTTCTCTAATTGTTCTGGGTCATTGACCAAACCGATTTTTGTCTATTTAAAAAATTATTGAGGAAAGACGTTCCACTGTCATTAAAAAAGAAGAAAAATAAACTATTGAGCTGCTAAATATCGTTGTCTAAAAAGAAAGAACAAGTTTCAAGTATAAATTCTGTTTGAAAAAATAAAATAAGTAATATATATATATATATATATATATATATATGGGAGAAATTTTCAAAAAGCATAACCACATTAAAAAAAGGAGTGATTATACTACAAATTCAGAAAATAAATCAGAAACAAATTGTTAAAAGAATTTTTGTTATAGTTCCAATCAGTTGTCATACATTTAGCTGTCAATTTTGCAGCCTCCTTACTTGTTGTCCTCCATCTGTACAATCGTTTGTTTTCCAATACAATATGAAATTTATCCGTACAATTGACATACCTCTATCAATCGTTTGTTTTCCAATACAATATGAAATTCGTCCGTACAATTGACATACCTCTATCGTACCATCCTCTATACCATCACCGCATGCTGTACAATTCAATTTAATTGTTGTACAAAATTTGCAGCCATACAAATTTTTCATAAAGAGTCGCGCTGTACAGATTGCTCGATTGTTATCGTACCTTTTCCAATATTTTTTCATAACATCCTTCTCAATTATCAATTCCATCATACAATTCTATACAGTCCATATTATTAAGCCCATGCATACATCGATTAAAACATTAAGTGTGTTGTAATCGTAACAAGGAGTCATAAGTATTGAAAAATATTATTGAAAGCTCTATTAAATAATTAGTGGAATTAATAAAATATTAAGATAATATTAATATATCTTAAGATATCTTGACCAAGTGAAAACAAGTGAATATAAAGTACTTTTATAAAGTATAAAAAGGGGTTATTAAAAAAAATCATTGGAAGGTATCATATTATAAAATGGGGTGCTTTTAAAAGTTAAAGATAATTGAAAGTTCTCTAACTTATATCAATATATCAAGAAGGTGAAGAAAAGTTATATATATATATATATATATATATGAGAAATTATTAAAGAAATTATAAGAAGTGGAAGTATTTTTATATTTTCTATCAAGAAAAAGAATTGATCAACGTAAATAAATGAGTATATGAGCTTCATCATTTATTGTAAATTATCGACAAAAAAAAATGGAGCCTATAATGAAAAAGGAAGATTTATTAAGACTACAACAAAATATGTGTCAGTGCTACTTAGAATCAAAGGGACACTTACAGGAAAGGATGTCACTATTTCTATTGATCCCACCGAACGTGGTAATTATGTTAGTACCGAATGTGCTAACCAATTATTGATTCCTAAGTCAAATATAATTGAAGAGACAAAATTGTGGAACGAAAAAGAATATGACATAATCAACCTACAATTAAACATTGGAGATTATACTTTTGTATCACAATTCACTATTAGATCCTTTTGTGATGATAGTGACATAATTCTAGGTTCACCCTGGATGGAAACACTAGGGTCTTTCATCCTAAACACGAAGAAGAAGTTTTTGACATTTTCATATAAACATAAAAAGACAACATTACAAGACTCTACATTGGAGTCAGATCCAATAACATCAAAATCATTTAAAGATATCTCCAAAGTAACACTTCAAGAAAATAAAAAATCAATGGATGCGAAAATAAATTGATAAAATTATCACCGATAAAAACGAAAAAAATTATTTCCTCGAATCATAATCAAAACTTGATCACCCAGATTAAGAGGTTAAAAGATTAGAAGAAGTCACACCAAGAAAATTTAAAGAAACTTACCAACAAGAAATCACTGATTGATAAGGAAACAATGATTGATCCCATCGAAATCAATAAATCATCAGTTGTAAAAATCCAAGTTATGGAAAACAAAACAATTACAAATCCAATCCATGTCCCCGCTCAAGAAGCTACAAATTCAACTGAAAAAGACAACGTCACATGTTCGAGTAAAAACGATGGAATCTCCAAGTGTACTTACCAATCGAATTCAACCATGAATAAGGAAACATTGGTGTGTGAAGAAAATCATATATCAAAATTAAACCAAGAAAACACTACAAACATGATAAGGGAAAATAATGTTATAAGAACTCTTTATTGACATCCAAACCATAAAAGAAGATATCTTTCATGAAACCATATTCACCTATGAGTATCGGTGAAATCTTTAGTCTGAAATCGGTGAAAGTAAAAGGATCTATAGTTTGGTCTTTGAAATCTTTCATGAAACCATACTCACCTGTGAGTATCGGTGAAATAATTCCATTTGAAAATTCCAGTAAATCTGAAACATACGACTCCATGTATATGGCCACAAGATCATGAATAATGTGATATAAATCTGGTTTCTTTAGAGGACCAGGCTGCTCCTCTGTAAATGTCTCTCTACTTGCAAATAAATGACCTCCTTGTTCTTTCGAAACCAAATCTTGATCACCAACAATTGCAGTCTCTCCTTCATAAGAATGATCATAAGATAATGGTACAACAGGATTTAAAGCATCACAACTATGATCATCCAAGAACATATAGTTATCTATGCAATCAACCACTACTTCTTGCTCAAAATGTTTTGAAAATTGATCATAAGATTGATATGCATTCCTGGCCATAGAAAAATATGCAACTATTGAAGGATCTGATTCCAAATGTGAATCACACCCACTACCTCGTTGTTGTTCCAGATCTGAATTATACTCATTGTCTTCTTTCTCGAAATCTAAAACATACTGACAGTCTTCTTGCTTATGCACATGCAATTCTTCAAGACATGCTTGCATACAAACACCCCTTCTAGCCCTGATGTTCTCTTTGACTTCTTCAACATCTTCAAATAGGTGTCTTAAGGATGAATATTTCCTTTCTCTCAGGAGAAGGACAAGCTCTGGATGTTGATCCATGACATAGTACACCATGGCAGCAATCTCTGTGTGTCTGATCTCCACAGGCATACTATGATAAACACTACAAAACCTCCTGTTGAAGACAACCAAGGCTTCCTCTTCCCCTCTCCTCAAGTCATTAAACTCAAACTAGTACTGATCAAGGGACTTGTTCTCACCCCAACACTTAAAAAAAGATTTGCATAAAACAATCCAAGAACCAATAGAACCGACTCCCAAACATTTATACTACACAACAACATCTCTAGATAAAGAATGTGAGAAAAACCTCATGGTAACATCCTCATGAACAATCTCAAACTGGTCAAAAAATTTCTCAAAGGCCTCGAAGTGCCTCTCAATTGTAACATGATCCTCCCCAAAAAACCGAGGAAGATACTCAAAGGAATAAAGAGGATAAGGATGAAGGTCAAGTTGCAGCCTTAAAGGTTTAAACATCTTGTCTCTAATATTAGCTTGAAAACTAGTAGGATGAATATGAGGTTTAACAAGAATATGGACAAACTCGACAGTAATAACGGAAGGCAATGAGATCTGAAAAGGCTTTGAATCATTTTCAACCCCCTCAAGGCTACAAGGGTGATCAATTTCATGAGGAAATCCAATACAAATCTCACTTTTATGAATAGGTTGAGGAGAAGACACAAGATCAACATCTACAACACAAGAAGAGGGCATGTCTTCTTCTTCAAAGGATGGATAAATAAAGGAAGGCTTATTATCATTTGAATAGATAAAGCAGAGGATAATCCTTTTTATATGTAATGGGGAAGAGAGAAATGAGTTGATAAAGAAAAACATAATTTCATGAAGAAAGATGATAAACTGATACCTGGTCTTCCCCTTCGGTATGGTCATCTTTCTGTCAACAGGGTCCTCCCCAATGGAGTCTTTGATTGTCGAGTCGCCAAGTGCAAACTGCAATCTTGAATGGTTCTGATATCTGATGCACCTTCATAATCATAAGCTCTTTGTCATTATATCCTAGGGAAATGTCTTCAATTCATTCCCCGGCAATGGTGCCAGAAATGTTAGCGCTAGAAGTCACCCTCAGATTGAATAGAAGGTAATCCCAGTACCCATCGGTTTATACAGTAAATGTAAATGAGTTTTAAGAGGCCAAATGGAGAAGACTCAATGAAAATAACGTTCTAACTCAAAAATATGGACTTGTATGCGCAAGCAATTGAGGTCTTGGATCAACTTCAGTCAGTAAGTTGGAGTAAAGGTGAGTAGGAGGAAGACTTTGGTAAGAAAAGTGTATAGGTCTACTGTGAACATCAGGCCTTCCAATAGCCTAATGAAGAAAAACTTAAACACAAGATCCTCTTGGATTCAAATTTCAAGGAAACTGAAAGAAATCATAACAACATTATAATTAAACATTCATCATAATACAATCAAAACAATCCATGTGAATCAATTAATCATGAACTCTCTCAGTATCAGAGGCAAATAAGATGGAGTAAGAAAGCTGACTTAGATTAATCAAGAAGTCTCAAATCAATACATAACCAAAGAACCAATGTTCTTCATCAAAATATTACAATAGCAGGGAGCCTAGCTCAACCATTCGACCTTAACAAAACATCAAAATTGCCTATATATATACTAAAAATGTTGCAACCACCAGGAATGTAATCAGACCTTTGCATTCAAAGTTTCCAGTCGGTGCCTACTTTGTCAGCCTATACAAGCCTTCTTATGTCAGACGCAAGCTCGGCTTAGTTATGTTCTTTGTAGGAAATCTGTCCCTCGGGAAACTTCGAATTGATAATCGACCCCTAACACCCTTCTCTCCACGCATTCCATTTATGGGGTGAGATGAGGTCTCAACCACCGCCCTCATTTTCAATAAATACCTTCATCGGGATCAGGACGAGGCCTGACACCCATGAATGTTCTAGGAGGTTCCCACGACTTCTTCGAGTCAATCCCGACTCCTCGAGGCTAAGCATTTATTCTTCTGTGACCAATTATGGACGCTTTCGGCCTTTAACACAACTCCTCTCCATTTCTCCATCCTGCATGCAACCTCGGGCCATAACTTGGTGCTCATATCCAAAGGTGCTTCGAGATTTCGTCCTTCACAAACTTACGCCATGCTCCATGCTAAAACCTTTGATTCGTGAAACCATTAATTCTTAGATCTGGTGCCACGCGTCCCTCTAAATCGGGCGACTCCTGCTGATTTTAGGCTTAGGGACTTCGGACCTTTGGGTCTTCTGGACTTCAGGGCCTTCAGGACTTCAGTGCTTTTCTCATTTTAAAACTCTTGAAGTAAAAATACCGGAGTGACAGCTCTGATGACGTGTGGCATCCTGGATTTGGACGGTCGAGATCCACTTTGGGTCTCTGGTCTCTGGAAAAACCAAAGCTCAAATCTCGCTTACTCTTCCATATGATTTTACCCAGATCTATCGATCTAATGACATGTGGCTCTTGTTGATAAATGGATCGGATTCACTTCGGGCCTTCAGGACTTCGGGAACTTCGAGACTTTGGCCACTTCGGCACTTTGCAATGTTTAACTCCCACAATTGTCCAGAGCGACAAACTCTGAAGCGAGGGATTTGCCTCCACACGTCCTCAGCTTTTGATGTCTCAGATTATTTTGGGAATTTGGGCTTCAAATCTTCAGGAATTCCACACACTTGTCATTTTGAAAGTCCTGAAGCTTATTTCCCCGAACACCTGGATTAACTACCACATGTCCCTTTAAAGATCAATAACTCATGCTCTCTTCGACACTATACTTCACACAAATTTAAGATTTCAAATGCCCGTGAGTGCTAATCTGAACTCCACATGGAATTCCCACCGTTGAAAGTTGAACCTTCCTTTTTGCTTGATTTGGCTCCAGAACGGACCGCTCTAAGTGTCACGCTTTGAGCCCGCAATTGCGGCCTATGTAAACAAAGACTTGGACGACTGGATAGGGGCTTGGGAAAACAACAGGATGAGTGATTGAAACAAAAGGAGATGGGTTTTCATCTTTAGAAGAAAAAAAAAAGGCTCTAGGCCGATACTTTTTTAGGTAAGACATCAAGGAAAACCAGGTCTTTTAAAAAAAAAGGGGTGAACAAAAACAACTTTACCAGTCGAAGGGAAAACTTTAAGACATGGTCTGTGAAAGAGAGAAATACAGGGAAAGGATACAGACTTATGTATTCATAAGAGACCCATATGACTCTTGACAACCCTACGTGATAACAGGTTCAACCATGAATTCAAGGAAAAGAAGGAAACAATCCAATATTGCTCTCAGTATAATAGAAGCAGAGTACATTGTAGCATGCTCTGCTAGTTGTGAAGCCATATGGCTTCAGAAGTTGTTGACATGTATTTTTGACCTAGAGATGGATGCTACCATGATCATTTTTGATAACCAGAGTTGCATAAATATGACAGAGAACCCAGTGTTCTAGGATAATACGAAGCACATTGAGATCCAGTACCACTACATTCGTGACATGGTACAAAAGGGAGTTGTGAAGCTCCAGTATGTTGGAATAGATGAGGACCTAGAAGATGTGTTGACTAAGCATGTGTCTCGTGTGAAGTTTGAGTACTTCTGAGACAAGCTTGGTGTATTCTGAAAGGACTTCCCTTGAAAGAGGGAGTGACGTTGTTGATACTGTGGTATCATGACCACCAGCAGGGCAACTCATTTAGGATTCATATCCTAGGGGATTGATCATCCTTGGAAATATCCCGTAAGGTACAGATGGACGATCTTTCAGAGTGCCTATGTATGTATATACTTGTTGTCGTCAGTAGTGTGGTAGCTCATTAGGATTTATATCCTAGGGGATTTTATTATCCTTGGAAAGATCCCGTATGGTTCGGATGGACGGTCTGTTGGAGTGCCCACATTGATTGTTGTTGATGATGATGATGATGTTGTTGTCTCATTCTATTTCCATTGATGTTTTTGGTATTGTTGTTCCAACTTCATGTTGTTGATGATGATGATGATGTTACTCCAGCTTCGCGCTGCAGATGATGATGATGCTCAGTTTCTACTGATGTTGATGATGAAAAAAAAAATCAATGATTTATAGATATGATAGATAATGTTCCATATGTTGATGATGATGATGTCTCCTCCTCTTGATGTTGTATTGAGTCTAGTCATATATTATTGATGTTAGAATACCCATTTTGTTAAGGGGGAGTGTTGAAATATTGTAACTTCGAAGAATATTCTACTTGCCTTTGAGTCATTATTTTATTATATAAATCTCTTTTTGTGGATTGGCCATGTCGGGTCAACATATATTTGTATATTATATATTTTCATGGTGGTTTTGTGTAGGTTGGCCCTAGTGGTTTTTCTAGGTCGGCCCAAGGTATTGTCAACATAATTTTAGGTTGAGGACTTGTATTTATAGATGATGATGGTGCCTCATTTGACACACCCACACTTGAGATACATATCCACTTGTGTATTGTGCATAAGAGGAGGAGACATAGTGAAGTGGAGAAGAGACATAGTCTCTTAGTATTTTCTCTTGGTTTTTGTTCTATCTCTCTACGGAGACTCTTGTTCTAGCATTGTACTTGGTCTATCTATACCAAGGAAGTTTACGCTGGGGGTTTTTCCCCATTAGGGTTTCCCAGGATAAAATGTTTTGTACCTCGTGATTGTGTTTCTTTCAGTGATCCTCATATGTTGTTGATTATGAAAATGTATTAAATGTTCATGTACTTTGGATATAACTTAATAACAACATTAAAAACTTAACATAAATATGGTTTGTTCCATGATGTTTTTCAATAATGTTAAACTGATGTTTTGGGCTTATGCACTTCTATATGCAGTTTATGTCAAAAAAAGGCGTTCGTCTCATGCTCTTAAAAACAAAACTCCATATGAAATGTGGTATGGCCACATTCCTTCGGTGAGGCATCTTAGGGTCTTTGGTTCCACCTGTTATGCCTTGATTCCTAAGGAGCAAATAAGAAAGCTTGATGCAAGGAGTCGGAAGTGCATCTTTTTGGGGTAATAAAATACCACCAAGGGGTATCATCTTTATGATGAGACAAACAATAAGTTCATCCTTTCCAGAAATGTGATATTTCTTGAATCCACCAAGAAAGATGAAATTGTTGAGAGACATCTTGATCATCTGGACAAATTTACTCGTGTAAAGACATATCATGAATTTGATGACCATATTTCACATCTTGAAGGGGGGATCCCTATCGTGGGTCAATATTTGGAATATCCTTTTGTATCACCATCTCCCCTACATGAAGAATTTCTTGTCACTTCATTAGAACATAAATATCACTTAGATGATATGATCAAGAATATTGAAAAGTCGAGGCTTGATGAGAACTCAACACTATCTCAATCGGATGATAAATTGATACCATCTCAGAAAGGTCCACCAAAATGGCTCACAAAAACACTTGAAAGTGTTCATCTCGATGAGGTCAGAAAGACAGGAACTAGATTTTCCTCAAAAAAAGATGGAGGTAATGTAGATAATTCAAACTCAAATGATGCAGATGATGTGGATGTTTCATATGATTGATTTGAATTTATCTACTAACCTTGAACCAACTTCCTTTAAATAAATTGCTTCTCATGATTAATGGAAATAATCAATGTAAAAGGAATATGATGCTCTCATCAAGAATGGGACATGGAAGTTGGTGGACCATCCATATGGAACCAAACCGATTGGCTAGAAGTGGGTATTCAAGAACAAGCACATATTAGATGGCTCACTTGACAAGCACATAACAAGACTCATGGAAAAATGATATGCACAAAAAGAAGGTGTTGATTATGAGGAGACTTTTGCCCCCACAACAAAATGGGATACCATCTGCACTCTATTTTCTATGGCAGCACAAAATGGATGGAAAATTCATCAAATGTATGTGAAGACTGCTTTCTTGAATGGAGACTTGAAAGAGAATGTGTTCATGTCTCAACCGAAAGACTTTGTTGTGAAGGGACAAGAACATAAGGTATGCAAGCTCATCAAATCCTTATATGGCTTGAAACAAGCACCACGAGCATGGTATGAAAAGTTAACTGAGCATCTTCTGAAATTGAATTTCAAGCATTTCAATTTTGATGATGCAACTTTGTTTGTTAAGAAAGTTGGAAAAACTATTGTGTATCTTGTATTATATGTAGATAATCTTTTCATAACAGGGAACAATGAGAACTACACTGGATACATAAAGAAAGAGTTGAAGAAAGGCTTCAAGATGACAGATTCGAGACATCTTCACCATTATTTGGGCACTGAAGTGATATATAATCCAAAGTATGTATTCATCTCCCAGAAGTACATTGGAGAACTTTTGAACACGTTTAGCATGGTTGAGTGCAATCTCATTTCTACTCCAATGGAACAAAATTTGAAACTCACATCAAAAGAAAGAAATGAATTTGAGAATGCAACCAAGTATAGATAGCTTGTTGGAAATCTTATCTATCTTAGTACCACTAGAATAGACATTTCATTTGTTGTTGGGATTCTTTCCAGGTTCATGCAAAAGCCTTGTGAAGGACATTGATTTTCTACAAAAATAATTATAAAATACTTGAAAGGAACTCAAGATTTTGGACTTAGGTACTCTAACGTAGATGATTTCAACCTGATCGGATATTTTGATTCAGACTTTGACAGAGATAAGGAAAATGGAGTATCAACTTCAAGTTATTTCATGAGTCTTGGATCAACAATTGTCTCTTGGAGATCACACAAACAATCAGTTTTGGTAGATTCCACAACAAAGGAAGAATATGTGGTAGTTGTAAAAGAGACAAAGGAGATTTTGTGGCTCGGGAGAATACTTGAATATTTGTAGGACGAAACAAGTGAATTCTACTCCTCTTCTAGTTGAAAAAACTTATGCAATCAAGTTGGCCAAGAATATTAGATTCCATGATCAAAGAAATCACATCAACACAAAGCATCACCTCATTCGATATCATGTAGAGGCCAAGACTATTCACTTGAGACATTGTTCCACAAATGAGAAAATTGCAGACATCTTCACCAAAGCACTTGAAAGAGAAAAAATTGAGAAGTTCATAATGATGCTTGGACTCACACACACCGCTTTAGATTAAGGGAAGGGGGGGGGGATGTTGGACACGTAATCCTTTTTGGTTTCGTTACTTGTAACTGTAATGTAAATGTGAAGAGTTGTAGGTGATAGGAATGGTCACCTGCTGGGGAATACCAAGAGTCATTTACTTATGTATATATGCACCTATCATACTAATGCAAAACACATCAATTGTGGAGTTAACTTTTTTCCATCCCTGGCTTGACATCCAAACACCAAATTGGTGTAAAAGACCCCCTTGTTTGTGGGACAAGTGTTGGCACGGGGGTAGACCAAGGGTTCAACTCTAACAATGCACCAACAAGCCCTAACTACTTGCCCTTTTGGCAATACCTACAAAGCAGATGCAGTCTCACTCGAAGTAGCAATAGGGGGTTGCAGGACACAAGTGTTTACAACCAGAGGAAATGCAAGTGGATTCAAAGGAACAACATATAGATATCTAGTTATTCTTTATCTCCTTTAGGCCTATTGTGCGAGCTATGCCTCAGATCTAACAAAATCATGTAATAACATAATAACAGAAAGCAAAAGAACACAACATCAATCACACAAAACAACAAGATGTATGTGGTTCACCCTCTCCCTAGGTCTACGTCCATAGAAATGCGTTTCTTGATATTATATGAAAACATACAACTCTATCTGGACAGTTAGCTTGCAGATCTCTCTCTCTTTCTCTTCTTCTCTCCCCTCCCTATGCACCCAGTTGCAGGGTTGATCTTCACACCCAGCTGAAGATCGTACAATAGTACAATATTCTCACAATACAATACTCTCCTTACACAACAACAATAATCACTCGACATTAGCAATACAATCCTCTTTGAACTTGGAACGAACAACAATGAACAAACTCGAACGAACCTTTCCTCACTCCTCTTGATCTTTACTTATACATTACAATGACAAACTTCTAGGTGTCAAAACCCTAGATCCCAAAACCCTAGTTCTTAAACCCTAGGTCAACTTGACCCACATTTTCAAGGCTTCACCAGCATGTCTTTCCTTCTTTCCCGCGAGGTTCTCCAAAGCAACCATTGATGACATTTTTTGCTTGCTGAGTTTTCCACGATCCATATTCCTCGTTGATTTGTATTCCTCAATATTCTCGTTCAATGAGTTTTCCCTTACATCACTCCTTCTTTTCTGCTTCTTTGACCACTTCGACCCAATCTTTGTCAATGTGTTTTCCGCGCAGTTCGTACTTCGCCTTATTTCCTTAATATTCACATTCTTCCATAACCAAGGGACAACAAGCCCCCAACACTCACATGTGACTCATCCTGAGGCATTGCATGTTTGAAACTTCTGTTTACTTCGTCTTCAGACTATGTAGATCAGCCTATGCTCTTTGTTCGATTCCTCCCTTCCTTGTGCAGACCGTATTTTCTGTGTCTAGTACCCAGTTTCAACTTCACCTGATACCTAGACCCTTCTTCTTATGCTTTTACTGAGAGTTGTGAGGCAACTAGTTGTCGTAGTACAATTTCAACTGCCTCCCATTTACCAAACCTTCCTTCCATTCTCCCTTCAAAGTCTTCAACTGCACAACTCCTCTTTCTGTAATATAGGCAACCTCATATGGCCCAAGCCAATGTGTCCTAAACTTCCTTGGATGCTTCATGAACTTGTTGTCATATTCCAATGCCAGATCTCCTTGGTTAAAGGTTTGCTTCTTGATATGTCTATCGTCATAGGCCTTTTCTCGTTCCTTCTATACCTGCTGGTGAAATCCTGCAATGAATCTGTCTTCCTCCAGTTCTATCAACTGTGCAAGTCTATCTTGCACAGCGCCTGTGTCATCCATATCTGTGAATGTTGCAATTCTTAGACTAGGAACCAAATATTCCATAGGTACGACTTGTAATGTCCCCACTTTGGGACATCATCACAGTGTAGAGGTTTATGATGACCAGAGTAGCCAGATGGAGGTTATAGCGAGTATAAGGGTTATTGAGAGGCATTGTGGGGTCCATCTTGCATTGCTCATCATATTCCATCATTATGATCCATTCCGCACAGGTTGGATTTGGTTTCATTGCATTCCGACTATTTCCATGATTTTGACTATTTTGAGCTATAAGCTAATTGAATTCATTGAAGAGGTCATTTTGGGCACATTACTTGGAGGAACCTCTCAATGTAATAGCTCATTGGAATTGAGAGAAGCAACACTACAGGATGGGATGGTGAGAAGTGACTTTCAATGGCCCGGGAAGCCACAAGGAGAGATAAGGTGTTTTTCAGAGGTAAAAAGGTTAATTAATTAATTAATTAATTAAATATTAATAAAATGAAAGTCACTTTGGAGGGACAAGAAGAGCAAAAAGTATAAAGAAAAGGCAAGGGCCTCTACTCATTCATTCATGTATGTTTATCTTTTGGATTTCTAGCTTCTAGATAGAGGGCCCATCTCTTGGGGGTTTTGAGGGTTTTGACTTAACAAACCCTAGAGGACGATTCGATGGTGAAAGATTCCACCTAGCTTGTCCCAATATTGGTCCCAGAGATGCAATACTCTCCCACACCATTCTATTTCCAGATCTACTCAGTGCAGGAGGGTTCTACACCATCCACAAGCACAGGAAGAGAAGGAGGGCGCACCATTGGGGGTTTCCAGCAAGGGGGACGCACCATTTATTGAAGGAAGGTTCGTTGCAGGAGTTTGAGGGATCCCTTGGAGATTTGACCACTTGATTTTTACTTGCAGTTCCTTGGCCATGATTTATAGTGCCTCTTGAGAGAGTTCTATGGTACATATTATTTCCTAGAACATTGGGACGAATTGTAGAGAAGGAGGACATTTTGGAGATTCATATATATTCAGTTTGGAGGGGTTATACTTCAGATCTAAACTTGAGACTTCACATAGTGACTTGGAGTGTCCCGATCTATCTTTATAGCAAGTTTCAGAGAATTTGGAGGCCTCCTTCATTAGGGACAAAATTATAGGGTTTGACAGTTTTAGGAGGGTGCATCTCCATTGGAGGATTCAACATTTGGAGGAGTTTCTCTTGGTATTTCGGTTTGATATTTTAGGAGGGGATTCTACTCATTCCGATCTACCATTCGACATCTTCATCATAGCATTTGGAGGTCTCCTTCATCAGGGCTGAAATTATAGGGTGTGACAGTTTTAGGAGGGCGCAACTCCATTGGAGGATTCAACATTTGGAGGAGTTTCCTTTGGTATTTTGGCTTGAGATTTTAGGAGAGGATTCTACTCATCCCGATATACCATTCGACATATTCAGTGTAGCATTTGGAGGTCTTTGACAGTAGGGCCAAAATTGTAGGGGTTGATAGTTTCAACAAGGCGTGGCATCTTCTAGATTGGGGGTTGACACTTCATACGGCCCAGATCTTCTTGTATTGGTATTCATGGTATATTCAGCCTTTGGAGGCTTATTGTAGTCTTATTTGGAGAATTTTGTAGCAGCTTCTATTGTCTATGTTCTTAGCCATCTGTTGAGCATTCTAGATCGACATCTTCATTGTAGCAGGTTCTTCTATTTCATGAATAAAATCAGATGTGAGATGTTTTGGCTTGTCTATCATATTTCATATGGTTGAGGTATGTTCCATGATTGTATCTTCTTGTTTATTGTTTCAAAACACATATAAACACATTAGTAAAACCCTAAGGCCAAAATCAAGAGGCCATCTTGCAAGTAAATGCATCTAAACAAGTAGATCAGCAAAGTGTTTGACGAAATGCAACAACCAGAAAAGTTTCAAAAGACACCCAAAACCATGATGTTCCTGGCATAATGGCTTGGGATCATTACACGAATTCTTCTAGACCATAAACCAACTTAAAGGGAGTCTGCATTGTCAACTTCTTGCAAGTGTTTTTGTAGGCCCATAACACTGCTGGTACTCTCAAATCCCAATCATCCCTGTTCACACTGTAAATCTTCGTCAGCGTTGTCTCCAAGATCTTATTTAAAGCTTCGACTGTACCATTTGGTTGTGGGTGGTAAGGTGTGCTCTTCTGATGGTGAACTTCAAATTCCCGAGTCAAGGATTCAATAGTCTTATTAATAAAATGTGTACCTTGATCACTCATAAGGATCTTCGAGCATCCCAATTTGTTTATGATATCATCAAATATGAATCGTGCAGCTGTAGTTTCACTATAGTCCTTGACTTCTCTTGCTTCTGCCCATTTGGTCAAATACTCTATCGCAGTGATAATGTATCTTGCTCCTGTGCGCTTTCTTGGTGGGTTGATAGGTCCCACGAAATCAATTTCTCATTTCTCAAATGCCTGTAAAGTTACCTGAGGTGATAAAGACATCTCATCTCTTATGGAAGGTTTCCCAACTCTTTGGCATACATCGCAGGCTTTATAGTATTCCTTAGCATCTTTGTGTAAAGTGGGCCACCAGAGGCCAGCTCTAAGAACCTTCCGCGATGTTGCTTTCCCTGCGTAGTGTCCCCATGCGATGTCTTCATGTGCTTCTGCCAAAATTAGTGGTCTTTCTTCCTCCATAACACATCTCCTCGGGATCTCATCAGGTCCCATCTTATAAAGTTGTCCAGCTATAAGTGAAAAATCTGCAGCTTGAACTACCAGTTGTTCTTCTGAATGACTGTATATTCGCGAGGTTCCATTCCTGTTGACAGGAACTGAACTATCTCGACAAAGTGATCATCAACCTCTCTTATGGCTAGCAACTGTGCATCAGGTAGTGTATCCTCCAAACTGGTAGGTTCCTTTCCATGTTCTAACCTAGACAAATGGTCAGGTCCCTTGTTCATTCTCCCTGGCTTGACCACAATCTCAAAATCATATTCCTGGAATAACAGTAGCCATCTGCATATTCTTCCCCCCAACACTGGATTGTTGACTAGGTATTTCAATGCAGAGTGATCAGTGAACATCTTAAAATGTCCTCCCAACAAGTAGTGTTGAAACTTTTGCAGTGTGTACACCATGGATAAACCTTCTCTCTCAGTGGTAGTGTAATTTAGCTCAGCTGTAGAGAGATTTTTGCTAGCGAAAGCTAACGGATGGTCAATATCTCCTGCTCCTGGTTGTGCTAACACTGCTCCTAATGCAATAGATGAAGCATCAACGTGCACATGGAATTACTTACTCCAATCTGGGAAAACCAGAATAGGCGCAGTTACCATTTTTTGTTTCAGTGTGTCGAAGCTCTGCTGACATTCCTTTGACCATTGGAACTCACAATCTTTCTTTAAAAGATTCTCCATGGGTGTTGTTTTATATGCATAGCCCTTGATGATCTTTTTGTAGTATCCAGTATGTCCCAACGTAGTGCACAACTATCTAACCGAAGTAGGAGGAGGTAGATCAACAATGATGACGATCTTGGAAGGATCTACCAACAACCCCCACTTACACACAATATGGCCTAGCAGCACCCCAAATGGCGAGAAGAAGATACACTTATTTAGGTTTAGAGAAATATGACATTGTCTGCACTTATCCAACATTAGTCTTAAACATTCAATATGATTTTCCAATAAGCTAAAAATAGTCCAATCTTCAAAATATGCTTCCAAAAATTTATGTAAAATTTCCTTGAATGCTTCGACCACCTGATCCGGATTATTTTCGGCACGAAATGAGATCGGAGATATAATAAATAAATGCACAGAGATATCACAGTTATTCAATAATATAACAAAAATATATCAAAGATGCAACCATAAACACAGATATACAGTAATACATGATTTCTATTAATGAAATAAATGTACAGAGATTGTAAAATACAGAGTGAAAGACTCGATAGAATGGTGGCAACTTATCTCTGAGAAGAGATGTGACGGCTACTCGCATTCGCAAGAAGATGATTACAATGAGGCTCTGAATGCCTTTTTACAATAAATAGGAATGCCAAAAACCCTAGACATCCAAAAACCTAACCCTAGGAGATGAAGCGCCAAAAGTCATGTGGGCCCCGTTTGGGTAAGTTAGTACATCAACTTCTCGGGGTCGTAACTTTTGCATACGATCTCCGTTTTAGGCGTATGATAGCTCGTTGGAAAGGTATCGTCGAGGAGATTCATTTTGGGGGATCAATTATGCCTTTAGATATCATTGAGAACCTCGATCTCAAAAAACCTTCATTTAGGCCCTTAAAATGGCCCTGGAAGTTAAAACCCACTAAAAATAGTAAATTGCCAAAATTACCAGAAAACTGTTTTGAGCCAGTCGAAAAAGGTGGGTGGCCACTGATATCCACCTAGATCACCACCACCCTAGAAACAATGGTTGGTGCATTATTCAGTCCAAAAGGCATCACCGTGTACTGGAAATAACCCCATTCTGTTGCAAATGTGGTCTTATGACGATCTTCCTTAGCAATCATGATTTGGTGATAACCTGAAAAATCCATCTGTGAAGGAGTAAACTTCCTGTTCTCCCACATTATCCAACACTTCGTTAGTAAACGATGTAGGGAATGGATCATGTAAACATGCATCATTCAGTTTCCTCAAGTCTACACAGATTCTAATCTCTCCTTTCTACTTATCTTAGACCACCATAGGGCTGATCCATTCTAACTCTTCAACATGTTCTATGATTCCTGCTTCCAACATTTTGTCCAATTCAACTTGGAATTTATGTTTATATTTGGGATTCAAGCTACAGGGTCTCTGCTTGACTAGATTTGCATTTGGTTTCAAGGGGATCTTCATCTCTCCCATGGGCCCTTTAATGCCCTTCATGTCGGTGAACTTGGTTGGAAACAAGTCCTGATATTCATGCAGTAGTTTTGTGATCTTGTCAATTGTGGCATCGTCCCAATAATATCCAAAGTTTGCGAACTTAGGTGCTTTCTTTGTCCCAATATTAACTTTCTTGATTTTGATTGACTGTCCAATAAAAGGTAGTTTGACTCCTGGTCCTTCTATGTCTCTCTTTCCTTTTGTTTCTGCAATGTTCACATTCCTAGGATCACCGTCTTCGTCAACATTGATATTGTAACAACCTTGCAGTTTTTGAAGAGGTACAGCCCATTCATCCTATTCTTTCTCAATAGGGAGGTTAGGTGCCTCCTCAAAGAATTTCTATCTTACAACTTGCAGAGCTTGATCTACTGTGGGGTACTGACTTTCAAATAAAAATGTAGCTATAAAGTTCTGAGTCATACCGTACCAATATGCAGTGGTGAGTCGTAGTTCTTCTTGAAGATACCGATTGATAGGCATTGTGTCCAAGGTGTTAATCAACTTATGCACCCACTAATCTTGAGGAATACTGCGCAAGGCCTCCTCACAACTTCACACATGGTCCTTCAGACAACTCTGAACCGTGTATCGAACTTCGCACCCTTCGACTTGTTCTGAAAAGAACACGGTCATCAAAGTACGACATTGCACCCATTCTGCGATGTTCTTCTTGTGTGTTCCCCACCATCTTGTTGGCATTTCTTTTAAAGCTTCATCCAGTGTCAATAGTCGTTGTTGTACTGGTACAATTTCTTCAAATTCTGACAAGAATGTTTCTAAATGATTTAAACCATCAAATGTGGGTAAATTACTTACTTCTGTGCCAATCCAGTGAACTTCCCTCGTCAATCTAGCACACCTTCTCATAGAAACTTCATACATTTTATTCTGCCAGTTCTCTAGTGCTTCTTCCAAATATGATGAGAATGTGTTGTCACTTCGCCAACTTAAATTCCCATTTGTTGTAGGATTAATATAATCCTATTGTATTGCTATCAATTTATATATGTTCTCTAGTTCATAAGCACGATCTTCTTCACTGATGGATTATGTGTATCTGCAACCTTCATCAGGATCAAGAGGTGTAATGACCCTAAGGCCATCACCTTCAAATGTCATTCTTCTTTTGTTTAAGTCAACAACAGTGGAATTGTTGAAATCCCAATCAATTCCTAACAACATAGGATAAGGACAACTATTGTCAATTATTTCAATCACCTCAAAGTCCACAAACGTCCTTACCCCGTCGATGTCCACAGGGACATGCTCCAGTATTCCAAAGAGGCTTACTGCCTGCTGATTAGCCATCCTAAGCCTGATAGGGGAATAAATTAACTTAGGTTTTTCCATCAGTGCTCAAGTCTGATTCGTCATAACATTGACTTATGACCCTAATTCGAGGACCACATAATCTATGTCATAATATCTAATATGAGCATTAAGGTGTAATTCCTTATGTGTCCTTCTCTTTCTGGATACTTGATGTGCTGCTCTATTCAGTAGAGGGTCTACCCTACCGATCTCATACTGTCTGATCAAATTTTGTAGTTCTTGTACAACTCTTTCATCCTTAATCAAATTAATGCAAGTACATAAGAATTCCATAAGCTTGCTTACCTCTTTTCCTTCTCTGAGTGAAGCAGACTGATCAAATGCCAAAGGAATTCCACATTCTTGCACTTCTGTTTGTGTCTTTGATGAAGAAACCTGATCTCTTCCAAATTATTTTCTTGCCTCTTCAAATGTCTGCTTTTCTTCCCTCGGATCAAACACTTGTGTCTTCTCTGCATCTCTTCTAACCCTTGATTCTTCTGTAGTATTCCCTAGGGTCACTCTTTCTTCTCCTGTAACAACACCCCCTCTAGTGATAACAATGACTCAGGGATCCTCTCCTTGAGGTTTTGCTGAGATTAATTGTACTTGTTGGTTTCCTCCTCGTCTCTCCTGGAGCTTTGCTAACAATGCTAGACAATCTTCAATAACATGTTCAAATGAGTTGCAGTAGCTGCAAGTGGTACAAGGGTTTTGAAAGTTCCTTGCCAAATGCCCTAGTTGTGTGCAATTATAACAAATGATCTGACCTCGACCTTGACCCATGCCTCCACTTTGTCCTCTTCCTTTGAATCCACCGCGAGGGTTGAATTTTCCTCTTCCTGGAGAGTTAAACTGTGTAGCATTTCCTTCCTGTTGTACTTCACCTTGAATCCTAAATGTATCTCTTGATCTTTCATGAAATAGGTCATAATCCCTACAGTCTTTCTCATCGCGCCTCACAGATTTACAGAATGTGCAGTAAAGGTTTTTAGGTGTCTGGACATATTTTTGCATGTAATAACATTCACCAAGGTGATGTCTATTTCTACATACCTCGCACCAGGGTAGAGTAACCTGCTTCAAAGGGCTCGGATCTCCAGAGGCCAAGTACTCATGAAATAGGGGATAGTGCTCCTTATCATGGCCCTCTGATTTACATCTAATACACCAGATGTCTTCTCTTCTATCTTTTCCTTTTTCTTTCTTCATATCTTAGACCTGCAGAGATAAGATAGTTAGCTGACTCAAAATTTGACTCATACCTGAGCTGGATTCTCCCATAGGGGTTGATTCTAGTTTCATGGCGATCTCCAACGCTTCAGCCTGCAAAGCAACCTTCTGTTGCATTAGAGGAACTCTGATGTGTGGTAAGAGGGCAACAATGAACCATACCTTGTTCTGTTCGACTGGGATCTGAAAACTCAACTGACATGTCAAGGTCTTAAAACTATGATCAAACTCCCAAACAGGTTCAGCTACTCTCTTCTTGATTTCTTTCAGTTCGGTAATGCACTATGACTCTAACTTGGGTTTCTTGAATTCTGCGCTCAATGCAGTTTTGATGGTGTTCAATGGTTTAGGCTGTGCAGTAGTTGTAGAAAACTTCATATACCAACTCAGTGCACGATCTCTCAAGGTAGTACTAAATTGATCTCTCTTAACTGCTTTGTCATTGACTTGCTTAATACTCCATACAGCTTAGCATAAAAATCAATGTTGATCAACATCTTCAGATCCATCTCCTCTACAAATAGGTAGCCTCATTTCATCTGCCATAGATCTTCCTAGGTTTCTTGATTGAGTATGTACTAAACTACTGGTAACAGTGCTTTGAGTGCTCTGGTAACTTTGACTACTCTGGTTACTTAACACTACTAAAAAAACTGGAGGAGTAATAGTACTTACTTCGACAGTCAATGCAGTTCATGAAGTTTCTGATTCTTCTCGGCGAGGTTCTTCAACCTTCTCTTGCTCTGCAACAGTGGATCCTAAATATTCCTTGTTCAATAGCTCTTCTTCTTATCCACTATAGAACCCTTCATTCTATGCTAGTGGTTCGTGGCTTTGCTCAAACAGATTTACCAGAGGAACCTCTCTGAAGGTTCTCCCACTGCGCATATGTCCAACCTCTGTGTCACTGTCGCTATCTGAGTTCTTGAACATTAGCTTTTCGATCTGACCCACTTACTGTATCTTCAAGATGTTCTTCTCATGCAATAACATCTTGATCTTCAACTTCAAAAAGTGTAAAAATTTTCCTCTCGATCCCTTAAAGAAATATCTCTCTACTTGGCTATATGACTCTATTCTGTCAATAACAAACTCGATAATGTACCCTCCAATAGTGTTATCAAACCATTGATCTACTACTCTTGACACGACGTTATCAACTCTCTTGACCTTCTTGATCAACGTCGACGTCCAAACCGTAGGTGGTCTAGATCTGATCTCAAACTGGGTATATGTTAATCTGGCTAACCACTCATACAACTCCTTATGAATTCCTCCAAGGAAAATCTCATGTATATCAGTAAAGATATACCTTCCCAACCAATCCTCTGTGATAAGATTATGGTTTTTATTCTTAGCCTCAACGAAGTCCTTTTCTTGTTCTTCTATCCACTTCCGAATATTTGTCTTTGATGGAAACCACCTTGACATTCCCTCAAGAAGATCCTGGTCCCGACAACGGAACCATTTGTTGGCACAGGGGAAGACCTAGGGTTCAACTCTAACAACACACCAACAAGCCCTAACTACTGGCCCTTTCGGCAAAACCTGCGAAGCAGATGCAGTCTCACCTAAAGTAGCAATAGCTGGTTGCAAGGCACATGTGTCTACAACCAGAGGAAATGCAAGTGGATTCAAAAGAACAACACACATAGATCTAGTTATTCTTTATCTCCTTTAGGCCTACTGCGCGAGCTATGTCTCATATCTAACACAATGATGTAATAACAGAATAACAGAAAGAAAAAGAACATAACATCAATCACACAGAACAACAAGATATATGTGGTTCACCCTCTCCCTAGGGCTACGTCCACAGAACTGCGTTTCTTGATATTATATGAAAACATACAATTCTATCTGCACACTTAGCTTGCAGATCTCTCTCTCTTTCTCTTCTTCTCTCCCCTCCCTGCGCACCCAACTGCGGGGTTGATCTTTGCACCTAGCTGAGGATCTTACAATACAACAGTATTCTCACAATACATTACTCTCCTTACACAACAACAGTGATCACTCGACATCAGCAATACAATCCTCTTCGAATTTGGAACACCAACAATGAACAACCTCGAACGAACCTTTCTTCACTCCTCTTGATCTTTATTTATACATTACAATGAAAAACATCTAGGTGTCAAAACTCTAGATCCCAAAAGCCTAGGTCAACTTGACCCACGTTTTCAGGGATTCACTAGCATGTCTTTCCTTCTTTCCTGTGAGGTGCTCCAAAGCAACCATTGATGACTTTTTCCACTTGTTGAGTTGTCCATGATCCATCTTCCTTGTTGATCTGTCTTCCTCGATCTTCTCGTTCAACGACTCATTTTCCCTTACTTCGCTCCTTCTTTGACCACTTCGACCCAATCTCTGTCAATGTGCTTTCTGCGCAGTTCGTACTTCGCCTTCTTTCTTTAATCTTCGCTTTCTTCCATAACCAAGGGCCAACAACAAAGGACCCCCTCCAGACATTGATTTCACTGTTAAAGTCTACCGATGTATACATACATTGCCCCCCTCTGGATTTGAACCTATTAAGAAGAAACACATATCCTTAACCATTAGTATTCCCTAGGGTCACTCTTTCTTCTCTTGTAACAACGCTCCCTCTAGTGATAACAATGACTCTGGGATCCTCTCCTTGAGGTTCTGCTGAGATTAATTGTACTTGTTGGTTTCCTCCTCGTCACTCCCGGAGCTTTGCTAACAATGCTGGACAATCTTCAATAACATGTTCAAATGAGTTGCAGTAGCTGCAAGTGGTACAAGGGTTTTGAAAGTTCCTTTCCAAATGCCCTAGTTGTGTGCAATTATAACAAATTATCTGACCTCGACCTCGACCCATGCCTCCACTTCATCCTCTTTATCTGAATCCACCATGAGGGTTGAATTTTCCTCTTCCTGGAGAGTTAAAATGTGTAAAATTTCCTTCTTGTTGTACTTCACCTTGAATCCTATATGTATCTCTTGATCTTTCATGAAAGAAGTCATAAGCCCTATAGTCTTTCTCATCGTGCCTCACAGATTTACAGAATGTGCAGTAAAGGTTTTTAGGTGTCTGGACATATTTTTGCATGTAATAACATTCACCAAGGCGATGTCTATTTCTACATAACTCGCACCAGGGTAGAGTAACCTACTTCAAAGGGCTCGAAGCTCCAGAGGCCAAGTACTCATGAAATAGGGGATAGTGCTCCTTATCATGGCCCTCTGATTTACATCTAATACACCAGATGTCTTCTCTTCTATCTTTTCCTTTTTCTTTCTTCATATCTTAGACCTACAGAGATAAGATATTTAGCTGACTCAAAATTTGACTCATACCTGAGTTGGATTCTCCCATAGGGGTTGATTCTAGTTTCATGGCAATCTCCAACGCCTCAGCCTGCGAAGCAACCTTTTGTTGCATTAGAGGAACTCTGATGTGTGGTAAGAGGGAAACAATGAACCATACCTTGTTCTGCTTGTCTGGGATCTGAAAACTCAATTGACATGTCAAGGTCTTAAACCTCTGATCAAACTCCCAAACAGGTTCAACTACTCTCTTCTTGATTTCTTTCAGTTCGGTAATGCACTATGACTCTGACTTGGGTTTCTTGAATTCTGCGCTCAACGCAGTTTTGATGGTGTTCAACGGTTTAGGTTGTGCATTCGTTGTAGAAAACTTCATATACCAACTCAGTGCACGATCTCTCAAGGTAGTACTAAATTGAGCTCTCTTAACTGCTTTGTCATTGACTTGCTTAATACTCCATACAGCTTAACATAAAAATCAATGTTGATCAACATCTTCAGATCCATTTCCTCTACAGATAGGTAGCCTCATTTCATCTGCCATAGATCTTCCTAGGTTTCTTGATTGAGTATGTACTGAACTACTGGTAACAGTGCTCTGAGTGCTCTGGTAACTCTGACTACTCTGGTTACTTAACACTACTAAAACAACATGAGGAGTAATAGTACTTACTTCGACAGTCAGTGCAGTTCATGAAGTTTCTGATTCTTCTCAGCGAGGTTCTTCAGCCTTCTCTTCCTCTGCTCTAGCGGATCCTAACTGTTCCTCGTTCAATAGCTCTTCTTCTTATCCACTATAGAACCCTTCATCCTATGCTAGTGGTTTGTGGCTCTGCTCAAACAGATTTACCAGAGGAACCTCTCTGAAGGTTCTCCCACTGCGCATATGTCCAACCTCTGTGTCGCTGTCGCTATCTGAGTTCTTGAACATTAGCTTTTCGATCTGACCCACTTATTGTATCTTTAATATGTTCTTCTCATGCAATAGCATCTTGATCTTCAACTTCAAAAAGTGTAAAAATTTTCCTCTCGATCCCTTAAAGAAATATCTCTCTACTTGGCTATATGACTCTATTTTGTCAATAACAAACTCGATAATGTACCCTCCAATAGTGTTACCAAACCAATGATCTACTGCTCTTGACACGACGCTATCAACTCTCTTGACCTTCTTGATCAGCATCGACGTCCAAACCGTAGGTGGTCTAGATCTAATCTCAAACTGGGTATATGTTAATCTGGCTAACCACTCGTACAACTCCTTATGAATTCCTCCAAAGAAAATCTCGTGTATATCAATAAAGATATACCTTCCCAACCAATCCTCTGTGCTAAGATTATGGTTTTTATTCTTAGCCTCAACGAAGTCCTTTTCTTGTTCTTCTATCCACTTCCGAATCTTTGTCTTTGATGGAAACCACCTTGACATTCCCTCAAGAAGATCTTGGTCCTGACAACGGAACCATTTGTTGGCATAGGGGAAGACCTAGGGTTCAACTCTAACAACACAAGGGGATCTTCATATTGATTGGCTTTGCATCTGGTTTCAAGGGGATCTTCATCTCTCCCATGGGCCCTTTAATGCCCTTCATGTCGGTGAACTTGGTTGGAAACAAGTCTTGATATTCATGCAGTAGTTCTGTGATCTTGTCAATAGTGGCATCGTCCCAATAATCTCCAAAGTTTGCGAGCTTAGGTGCTTGCTCTGTCCCAATATTAACTTTCTTGATTTTGATTGGCTGTCCAATAAAAGGTAGTTTGACTCCTGGTCCTTCTATGTCTCTCTTTCCTTTTGTTTCTGCAATGTTCACATTCCTAGGATCATCGTCTTCATCAACATTGATATTGTAACAACCTTGTAGTTTCTGAAGAGGTACAGTCCATTCATCCTATTCTTTCTCAATAGGGAGGTTAGGTGCCTCCTCAAAGACTTTCTGTCTTACAACTTGCAGAGCTTGATCTACTGTGGGGTACTGACTTTCAAATAAAAATGTAGCTACAAAGTTCTGAGTCATACCGTACCAATCTGCAGTGGTGAGTCGCAGTTCTTCTTGAAGATACCGATTGATAGGCATTGTGTCCAAGGTGTTAATCAACTTATGCATCCACTGATCTGGAGGAATGCTGTGCGAGGCCTCCTCACAACTTCACACATGGTCCTTCAGACAACTCTGACCCATGTATCGAACTTCGCACCCTTCAACTTGTTCTGAAAAGAACACTGTCATCAAAGTGCAACATTGCACCCATTCCGCAATGTTCTTCTTGTGTGTTCCCCACCATCTTGCTGGCATTTCTTTTAAAGCTTCATCCAGTGTCAATAGTCGTTGTTGTACTGGTACAATTTCTTCAAATTCTGACAAGAATGTTTCTAAATGATTTAAACCATCAAATGTGGGTAAATTACTTACTTCTGTGCCAATCCAGTGAACTTCCCTCGTCAATCTAGCACACCTTCTCGTAGAAACTTCATACATTTTGTTCTGCCGGTTCTCTAGTGCTTCTTCCAAATCTGATGAGAATGCGGTGTCACTTCGCCAGCTTAAATTCCCATTTGTTGTAGGATTAATATAATCCTATTGTATTGCTGTCAATTTATATATGTTCTCTAGTTCATAAGCACGATGTTCTTCTCTGATGGATTATGTGTATTTGCAACCTTCATCAGGATCAAGAGGTGTAATGACCCTAAGGCCATCACCTTCAAATGTCATTCTTCTTTTGTTTAAGTCAACAATAGTGGAATTGTTGAAAGACCAATCAATTCCTAACAACGCAGGATAAGGACAACTATTGTTAATTATCTCAATCACCTCGAAGTCTACAAACGTCCTTACCCCGTCGATGTCCACAGGGACATGCTCCAGTATTCCAAAGGGGCTTACTGCCTGCTGATTAGCCATCCTAAGCCTGATAGGGGAATAAATTAACTTAGGTTTTCCCATCAGTGCCCAGGTCTACTTCGTCATAACATTGACTTCTGACCCTAATTCGAGGACCACATAATCTATGTCATAATCTTTAATCTGAGCATTAAGGTGTAATTCCTTATTTGTCCTTCTCTTTCTGGATACTTGATGTGCTGCTCTATTCAACAGAGGGTATACCCTACCGATCTCATACTGTCTGATCAAATTTTGTAGTTCTTGTACAACTCTTTCATCCTTAATCAAATTAATGCAAGTACATAAGAATTCCATAAGCTTGCTTACCTCTTTTCCTTCTCCGAGTGAAGGAGACTGATCAAATGCCAAAGGAATGCCACATTCTCGCACTTATGGTTGTGTCTTTGATGAAGAAACCTGATCTCTTCCAAATTCTTTTCTTGCCTCTTCAAATGTCTGCTTTTCTTCCCTCGGATCAAACACTTGTGTCTTCTCTGCATCTCTTCTAACCCTTGATTCTTCTGTAGTATTCCCTAGGGTCACTCTATCTTCTCCTGTAACAATGCCCCCTCTAGTGATAACAACGACTCTAGGATCCTCTCCTTGAGGTTCTGCTGAGATTAATTACACTTGTTGGTTTCCTCCTCGTCTCTCCTGGAGCTTTGCTAACAATGCTGGACAATCTTCAATAACATGTTCAAATGAGTTGCAGTAGCTGCAAGTGGTACAAGGGTTATGAATGTTCCTTGCCAAATGTCCTGGTTGTGTGCAATTATAACAAATGATCTGACCTCGACCTTGACCCATGCCTCCACCTCGTCCTCTTCCTCTGAATCCACCGCGAGGGTTGAATTTTCCTCTTCCCGGAGAGTTAAACTGTGTAGCATTTCCTTCCTATTGTACTTTTCCTTGAATCCTATATGTATCTCTTGATATTTCATGAAAGAGGTCATAAGCCCTACAGTCTTTCTCATCGTGCCTCACAGATTTACAGAATGTGCAGTAAAGGTTTTTAGGTCTCTAGACATATTTTTGCATGCAATAACATTTACCAAGGTGATGTCTATTTCTACATACCTTGCACCAGGGTATAGTAACCTGCTTCAAAGGGCTCGGAGCTCCAGAGGCCAAGTACTCATGAAATAGGGGATAGTGCTCCTTATCATGGCCCTCTGATTTACATCTAATACACCAGATGTCTTCTCTTCTATCTTTTCCTTTTTCTTTCTTCATATCTTAGACCTGCAGAGATAAGATAGTTAGCTGACTCAAAATTTGACTCATACATGAGCTGGATTCTCCCATAGGGGTTGATTCTAGTTTCATGGCGATCTCCAATGCCTCAGCCCGCGAAACAACCTTCTATTGCATTAGAGGAACTCTGATGTGTGGTAAGAGGGAAACAATGAACCATACCTTGTTCTGCTCGTCTGGGATCTGAAAACTCAACCGACATGTCAAGGTCTTAAACCTTTGATCAAACTCTCAAATAGGTTCAACTACTCTCTTCTTGATTTCTTTCAGTTCGGTAATGCACTACGACTCTTACATGGGTTTTTTGAATTCTGCGCTCAACGCAGTTTTGATGGTGTTCAACGGTTTAGGCTATGCAGTCGTTGTAGAAAACTTCATATACCAACTCAGTGCACGGTCTCTCAAGGTAGTACTAAACTGAGCTCTCTTAACTGCTTTGTCATTGACTTGCTTAATACTCCATACAGCTTAGCATAAAAATCAATGTTGATCAACATCTTTAGATCCATCTCCTCTACAGATAGGTAGCCTCATTTCATCTGCCATAGATCTTCCTAGGTTTCTTGATTGAATATGTACTGAACTACTGGTAACAGTGCTCCGAATGCTCTGGTAACTCTGACTACTCTGGTTACATAACACTACTAAAACAACAGGAGGAGTAATACTACTTACTTCGACTGTTAGTGTAGTTCATGAAGTTTCTGATTCTTCTCGGCGAGGTTCTTCAGCCTTCTCTTCCTCTGCTCCAGCGGATCCTAACTGTTCCTCATTCAATAACTATTCTTCTTATCCACTGTAGAACCCTTCGTCCTATGCTAGTGGTTCGTGGCTATGCTCAAACAGATTTACCAGAGGAACCTCTCTGAAGGTTCTCCCACTGCGCATATGTCCAACCTTTGTGTCGCTGTCGCTATCTGAGTTCTTGAACATTAGCTTTTCGATCTGACCCACTTACTGTATCTTCAAGATGTTCTTTTCATGCAATAACATCTTGATCTTCAACTTCAAAAAGTGTAAAAATTTTCCTCTCGATCCCTTAAAGAAATATCTCTCTACTTGGCTATATGACTCTACTCTGTCAATAGCAAACTCGGTAATGTACCCTCCAATAGTGTTATCAAACCAATGATCTACTGCTCTTGACACGACGTTATAAACTCTCTTGACCTTCTTGATCAGTGTCGACATCCAAACCACAGGTGGTCTAGATCTGATCTCAAACTGGGTATATGTTAATCTGGCTAACCACTCGTACAACTCCTTATGAATTCCTCCAAAGAAAATCTCGTGTATATCAGTAAATATATACCTTCCCAACTAATCCTCTGTGCTAAGATTATGGTTTTTATTCTCAGCCTCAACGAAGTCCTTTTCTTGTTCTTCTATCCACTTCCGAATCTTTGTCTTTGATGGAAACCACCTTGACATTCCCTCAAGAAGATCATGGTCCCGACAACGGAACCATTTGTTGGCATAGGGGAAGACCTAGGGTTCAACTCTAACAACACACCAACAAGCCCTAACTACTGGCCCTTTCGGCAAAACCTGCGAAGCAGATGCAGTCTCACCCGAAGTAGCAATAGGGGGTTTCAAGGCACATGTGTCTACAACCAGAGGAAATGCAAGTGGATTCAAAAGAACAACACACAGAGATCTAGTTATTCTTTGTCTCCTTTAGGCCTACTGCGCGAGCTATGTCTCAGATCTAACACAATGATGTAATAACAGAATAACAAAAAGAAAAAGAACATAACATCAATCACATAGAACAACAAGATATATGTGGTTCACCCTCTCCCTAGGGCTACGTCCACAGAACTGCGTTTTTTGATATTATATGAAAACATACAATTTTATCTGCACACTTAGCTTGCATATCTCTCTCTCTTTCTCTTCTTCTCTCCCCTCCCTGCGCACCCAACTGCGGGGTTGATCTTTGCACCTAGCTGAGTATCTTACAATACAACAATATTCTCACAATACAATACTCTCCTTACACAACAACAGTGATCACTCAACATCAGCAATACAATCCTCTTCGAATTTGGAACACCAACAACAAACAACCTCGAACAAACCTTTCCTCACTCCTCTCGATCTTTATTTATACATTACAATGAAAAACATCTAGGTGTCAAAACTCTAGATCCCAAAACCCTAGGTCAACTTGACCCACGTTTTCAGGGCTTTGCCAGGATGTCTTTCCTTCTTTCCTGTGAGGTGCTCCAAAGCAACCGTTGATGACTTTTTCCGCTTGCTGAGTTGTCCATGATCCATCTTCCTTGCTGATCTGTCTTCCTCGATCTTCTCGTTCAACGACTCGTTTTCCCTTACTTCGCTCCTCCTTTTCTGCTTCTTTGACCACTTCGACCCAATCTCCGTCAATGTGCTTTCCGCACAGTTCGTACTTCGCCTTCTTTCCTTAATCTTCGCTTTCTTCCATAACCAAGGGCCAACAACAAGGGACCCCCTCCAGACAATGATTTCATTGTTAAAGTCTACCGAGGTATACATACATTGCCCCCCTTTGGATTTGAACCTGTAAAGAAGAAACACATATCCTTAACCATTAGACCCAATTAAAATTTATCAAGTAACAAAATTTCAATATTAAAATCATTATTTTTTATAACTTTCATTAATTAATTATAAATTTTGATGGTTGAAATTGTCTTATAAAATTACATGATAGACTAAGATATAAAAATGCATCTCAATATTAAAAATTTGGAAATAACAAAATTCCATTATTAAAATTATTATTTTCAAAATTTATTTTTATACCAAATTTTACAAAATTTTTATTGTTTTTTAATTAATTATTAAAATTACAATGTTGAAATTATATTATAAAATTGTTTCCAATAGATTAAGACATACAATATCAAAATTTTGGAAATCACAAAATTTCATTATTATTTTGAATCAAAATTTTGGAAATCACAAAATATCATTATTATTTTGAATGATGTTGGTTAGTTATTCTACTAAATGAAAATTTATACGAATCACTATTTATTGTTGGTCAAAATCCATTTAAGTGGGACACTCGGATTATACAGAAATAATCATTTAAATATATGATTCCAACAATTTATCACCTAATTTTAGGTCAAATATCCCCCCAAAAATATTCATTTTGTAAAACATTTAGCCTACGGCATTTTAGTAAAACTATAATAAGATTACACTATCAATAAAACTACCGTCTAATTATCTTGATATATACACCAAAATATATCCAACTGTTAATATACCACCTACCACAGCATTAAAACCTGCTCAACCAGCTGTTAATTAATCGCCAATTTTGACTAGCTAAATTCGGGCGAGCTTACCCACAGAAAAAGAACGATGACTGCACGAATAGACTGCCCCATAAATAACTCAGATGGAGCATTAGTAACAATATATGCGTCCACATACACTGTATGTAGAATCTCGGTGCCGTATACGATAACGTAACCAACGGTTATTACGGGGTGCAGTTATTTTTTTGGCATGAACGAGACTCGGCCTGTCGTACGGTCGCGGAAATTCCCAGGTAGCTTGTCACGTTGTTTGCCACATGGCCATTGAAACAAATTCGAGGTAGCACTACCTTCTTTGGGAAGCTCCACAGCGTTGAAGGAATCCAGACAACCTTCTTTTGTCTCAATTAGGTCACAGCAAAACGATTATAAAACGCCAAAACACCAATTGTAACGACCGCCCAGAATTGATGGCATGAGTCCTCCGTTTACTTTGGTAACGATCGTCTGCCTTAACTATTTTTTTTTGTGATCACGCATTTTGCTCCGATATGAAAGACCTAACCCATTTTTCTTTTCCTTTCTGGTAAATGCATGTTCAGCCATGTTTACTTTTGAGATTTCTGAGATACGCTGGTAATTCTCCATTGACATTGCGTTGTGTTATTACTGTATATTGTTCGTTGTATATGTTTGTCTATTTTCTACCATTCTCAAATATGGTCTGTTTTCGATGATTCCGTGTATTCATATGTGTTTCTGTTTAGTCAATAATATGAGCTGGTTAACATTTGCATTGTAATAGTCTGAACAAACATTTTCAGTTTCAGGACATGATTTTCAGGATCAAAGTTTGAATACTGATGCGAAACTGTCGGTTTGAACAACAGATGCATCTCAAGCCATTTCTACATTTGGGGAACATTTAACTCGCGAGGATGGAGGAGCTGACCGACATTAGAGCTATGAATGTAGAGGCTGGACGCCACGACAGTGAAAAACAACATGATATTAGTTCTGACGATGGGCGTGTTAGAACAGGTACCCATTGCTTGTTTTGAATATTATTTCATCGTTGAAAATGAGYTGAATCCGGCCTGGAGTAGTGGGTCGAGGTTTGTTTCTTSGGCTGGATTTTTTGAATATATTATTTGGGATTAATAAAACACTTTTTGGTCATAGGGGATGTGCGGACTGCAACAGCTCATGTGATTACWGCGGTAATAGGAGCAGGAGTTTTATCTYTGCCATGGAGTGTTGCTCAGCTTGGATGGCTTCTAGGGACACCCATTCTCCTGGCTTTCTCGTGGGTTACATATTACAGTGCTGTTCTACTTACAGATTGCTATAGGTCACCTCACCCAGTCACTGGAGCCAGGAACTACAAATACAGGGATGCTGTGAAGGCCATTCTAGGTTGTTCCCAAACAACTCCATGAATAACATGCTATGCTCTGCTCCGGGCCTTTTGAAGTTTTTTGCTTTACATTCATACTATTTCAGCTCTTTTTTTATGATATATTGGGTTTTGCACTAGGCGGTTATAAGGTCTCGCTATGTATGTGGGCTCAATATTCAAATCTTTACGGATGTCTAATTGGTTACACAATTACGGCAGCTACCAGCATGATGTAAGCATAAATTGTAACCTAACAGCACCCTGTATCTGCTTAAATGGTTTGCGGATATTTTTTTTTGTTAGGCTGAGATTATTTTGATTTGTAACAGGGCAATAAAAAAGGCGGGATGCTTTCATGAACGAGGGAAGAATGCCCCTTGTCGTATATCAGGCAATCTATATATGATTATCTTTGGTGTGCTRGAACTTATATTGTCTCAGCTACCGAGTTTGGAGGAAATTTCGTGGCTTTCAATCGTTGCAGCCATTATGTCTTTTGCATACTCTTCTATTGGGCTCGGTCTTAGCATAGCAAAAGTTGCAGGTTTGCCTTGTTTTAATATCTGTGCTTGTATTTTCTCGTCAAATCTAACTGCAGTTATAGGCGTAGTATTTTTTGATTCACTCCATTTTCTCTCGATTTCGCTATGAATAAGAAGTACACTAACAGGAAATCAATTTAAGGATTCCCGCAGGTAGAAAGCATCTGTCTGGAAGCCTAATGGGAGTACCTATCGTTGAACTTTCACCAGCAAAGAAAACCTGGTATATGTTCCAAGCATTGGGCAACATGGCATTTTCCTACTCATTTTCAACTGTTCTTATTGAAATACAGGTAAGTGCTAGTAGTGTTATTTCTTTTCATGTAAGTGGCCAATGTTGGTATTTCTCTTGCTGACTCTGCAATTTTGCATTGCACAGGATACCCTGAAATCTCCCCCGCCGGAGAACAAAACAATGAAAAAGGCAACTAAAATGGGACTAAGTGTGACGACGCTCTTCTACATGTCCATAGGCTTGGTAGGGTATGCAGCTTTCGGGAATGATGCACCTGGAAATATGCTAACTGGGTTTGGATTCTACGAGCCATTCTGGTTGATTGACATTGGTAACCTCTGCATCGTTATTCACATAGTGGGTGCATATCAGGTATCTTGGTATTGCATGTTTACCTTGTTCATTACCATTCATTTTCCACTGGATTAGCTTATCGGTTCACTGCTGGTTTTTTGGCAGGTTTTCTCTCAGCCTGTATTTGCAGTAATTGAAGACTGGGTTCGTGGTAGATGGAAAATGAGTGGCTTTGTCCATAGGGTTTACACTATAAAGTTTCCATTTCGTGGATCGGTTCGGTTCACAATTTTTCGTTTGTTACTGAGGAGCTCACTTGTGGTGTCGACGACTCTGATTGCAATGCTTCTGCCATTTTTCAACGCCATAATGGGGCTTATCGGTGCCATGTCATTCTGGCCACTGACGGTTTATTTTCCCGTTGAAATGTATATTGTTCAAACCAGTGTTAAAAAGTGGAGTCGAAAATGGATCTTCCTGCAGTTCCTTAGCTTTGTCTGCCTTCTTGTAACTCTGGTTGCTGCCATAGGATCAGTAGCAGGGATCACTATGGCTCTCAAGCATGCCACTGTTTTCAACATGAAATATTAGCAGATTCCACCGATTGGAATCTCTGCTGGCTTTGACTCAACATTACCCATTGTCTTGTTAGACATTGACCGCATCTTACACGATCGAAGGTTCAAGGACCTATGAGAAACACATGCATGCGGCTACATGAAATGTATGAGAAAACGAGTTGTGAACTCCAACATCAAAGCTGTTATTTTTCTCTCGTCATTGCTATCGTTAGGTACAATGGGCATTTTTCTGAATATCATTTCCATCTTCTTGTGTTCGTGTCCTCTAGTAAGACCTGATTTTCAACGTGTTCAGAGCATTTACGATCTACGATTGTTTTTTATTAGAAGCTAGAATACATGGTACCAACTTTGCTATGAATAAAAATTTGCTTATTAAATTGGAAACCATGGACACCTGCTTATATACTATGTTCAAGAGTTGCACAATGTCTTCTATAACTGAAATAAGGTTAAGCCAAATCCCACAATACAGAGAGGTTTAACCATGTTCATGTTCAAGACTTGCACGAAGCGTCAAAACTTTGTTAAGAATGAAAATCCCTGTACATCCTAAAATATGCATATCTCTCCACGTTGAGAGCCCTTCCCCGCAGTCTTGAATGTAACACTATCAGTTCTTTCGTGATCATGCGCACTCAGTTTTTGGTTTATTATGGGCACAATTATTGTCATTCACCAAATTATTCCTCAGTTTTTGGTTTATTATGGGCACAATTATTGTCCTTCACCAAATTATTCCTCAGTTTTTGGGTTTTATGTCAAACTAAGAGCATAATGGTAYTTATTCACAAAATTATTCTCTATGTTTTATGAAAATTCGAAATTGTTTATATTGGAGCTGTGTAGATTTTTACAGTTAGTCATAATGTAGTTAGTCATTAACTRTGTAGATTTTTACAGTTTTTCGTAATGTAGTTAGTCATCAACCATAGATTTTCAGTAGTTAGTCATCAACCATTTTCACTAATTAGTCATCAACCATGAGTTTTCAGTTTTTGATTTAATATCAACCTAAGAACATAATTGTACTTATTCACAAAATTATTTTTATCTTTAAGTTTTAAAATTTGAAAATTCCAACTGTGTAGATTTTCACAATTAGTCATAATACATGAGTTTTTTGGATACATATTGTGTAGAATATTTTGAAAAGCCATAAATTATTTTTGTATACATACTGTGTAGATTTTCACAATTAGTCATAATATATGAGTTTTCTAGATACATACTGTGTAAGATATTTTGAAAAGCCATAAGTTTTCTTCTGTATATTAAAAATAATAATGCATGAGTTTTTTTATATATACTGAGGAAGTTTTGAAATGCCCAAAGTTGATTAGACACTCCACTCGTTAACACGATCAAATGAAGCTTCACAGGGTTGTGTCATTTTATATTGCTGAGATGAGAGTAACATTTCATTTAGTGGTTATGTCTATCATAAGATATGATAAAGGTTCTTTGTAATAAATTTAACTAATGTTAGTGGTTGTGTCTATCATAAGATATGATAAAGGTTCTCTGTAATAAATTTAACTAATGTTATGTAGATGCTTCATAAATAATAAGTCACAAAGTTTAATAATTCATAATAATAATATGATAAAAGTTTTTTGTAATAAATTTATAATAAAGTTTATCTTTAATAAATTTAACTAATGTTATTTAGATGTTTCATAAATAACTAGTTACTAAGTTTAATAATTCATAATAATAATAAAATATATTTAAAAATGGTATAAATAAATGTTATGTAGATGCTTAATAAATAACTAGTAACTAAGTTTAATAATTTATAATAATAAAACATATATTTAAAAATGGTATAAATGAATGAGAATGAAAAAATATAAATGTTAATAACTAATCGTAAATTTACTTCATAAATAACAAGTCACAAAATTTAATAATTCATATAATAAAAAAATATATAAAAACAATATAAATGAATGAGAATGAAAAAATACACAAATTTTAATAATTCATAATAATAAAAAAATATATATAGAAACAGTATAAATGGATGAGAATGAAAAAATACAACTAATTAATAATTCATAATAATAAAAAATACATATATAAAAACAGTATAAATAAATGAGAATAAAAAAATACAGTCAGTCACTGCAATCTAACAATCAATACACTTCCAAATGAAAAAGAAAGAAGTTGATAAAAATTCTCCTTAATAAATTTAACTAATGTTATGTAGATGCTCCATAAGTAACAAGTCACAAAGTTTAATAGTTCATAATAATATAATATATATAGAAACAGTATAAAATACCACTCCAAATAAAAAAGAAAGAAACTTATAAAGGTTCTCTGTAATAAATTTAAATAATATTATGTAGATGCTTCATAAATAACAAATCATAAAATTTAATAATTAATAATAATAATAATATATATATATATATATATATATATATAAATTAAAAAATAAAAAAATACAAAATTATAATTTATAATAATAATAATATACCTTGGATGGGGTGCCACACGTATAAGGAGAACCACGTGGAGGAGGCATGGGGGAGGTCACACATACAACCATTTATGAATGACACCACCTCCGTCTACCTCTGTTCATTTGATGGGGCTTCGCACGAGTTCTCGTAGGATGGATAGCCAGAGCATTAAGCTCTTGGCTATCATGGCTGCCATTATAATCTACCCCTCCCGTTGCACTGAGGAAAATAACAGGGTGAGTTCGACGCTTGGTGAGCAGTGGTCTAGCAGTGGAGTTTTCGGTGTTCTGGCCTTGCTCCTTGCTCCTGCCATGCCGAGGCTGAGAGGGAAGCCCCGGAGGGGAGCCGGTTGGTACGCAGCCGACTCCAGAAGGAAGAGGCATAGGAATTTTCAATGCGTTGTGCGAATGGCTAGGCAGAAACGACATCGGATGAATACAGTTGCTAGCTCGCTCCCAGGAACTCGCGTGGAAGAAGACCCGGACTTGGAACTCCCTTTAGACTTCTCGGAGAGCAAGATGTTTACGGTACCAGACAATTGGGCTCCCCCGACTCGTCTTGTTGCACCAGTAGCAATGTCCCGCTCCATAGATGCCCCAAGTTCTTCTGCAGCGCCAAACGACGAGTACACTATCTACGTGGTTGAGGAGGAGCCACCGAGCAGCTACACAGGACTGCAGACGAACACGGAGGTGCCAGAAAACAAAAAGGAGGTGAAGGAAACAAAAAAGGAACCGGAGGCGTCGGCCTCGCCATCACTTCTGCACCCGGAGCTTCTGCAGTTGATTTTTGAGGTTCGTAGCCTGGTCGATGACCAACTCTTCAGAGTGGTCCGCGTCAGCCAACGCTTGGACATGCTTTATGCGGCCTACTCCAATGCCACTCCTCGACAGCAATGCCCGACCTGCTCTCAGCCTTTCGCCATCCCAGCCAGCAGTGGAACAACGCAGGAAGCACACAAGGACTCCGGGGATTAGGTTTTCTTCTGTCTTGCATGGTTTCCAATTATACTTTTGTAGTTGTTTACCAGAGCCGTAGCTCTGTTACTGTTAGCATGGTCAGTACTAGAACAATATGTCTTAGAACAGTAAGAATGATGTCAATTTTGCATGGCCACCCTAGTTTCCTTCGGGCAGGGTGGTGCAGTCATCTTTTTTCTATTTGCATGCTACAATGGGCAGGCCAACTGTCCTGGTTTCCTATATAGGCAGGACAGCTGGCTCTTGGGTGTCATATGTACGCTGTTTTTTTGAAGCTATAATACAATAGGTCCTACCCTTTTTACTTAAAAAAAATAAAAATAATATATATATATATATATATATATATATATATATATATATATATATATATATATATATATATTAAAAAATTAAAAAATACAAAATTTAATACCCAGCCATTGCAATCCAACAACCAATACAGCCGGCAAATGAAAGAGGAAGGAGCAACGATTGGAACAAATAGAAAAAGAAAGCGGATAAGCCCTAGACATAGGATTTGATTCATTGATCCATCGATTGATGCGGCATGGTTTAATTAACACTTTCGATTGAAAGATTGGTTATCACACCAAAAACCCTGAAGAATTGGGTCAATTGATGTCCCTTTATCAAGAAGTTGTGTTTCCATTTTCATTTTTTTAATAATTTTATAGAGCAAGGTGTTGTTTTGAGTTTTTAGATGATGTATTTTTATATATATTTGAGAAAAAAAATTATGGATTTTTCACAGGTTATTTTTATAATTCATCTCATTATGTTGTGTTACATGACTATTTTGATTTATGATTGTATCATATAAATTTTGCATTTTTGACTCACATATGTTTACCCATTAAGGAGGTTGTAATATTGCTCTCTTATGTTTGTTGTCTACGGGTAACCATTTAATGCCACCTTAGTGCTGATATGATATCTCTCCAATGTTCTTCCCTTAACTTATCCTATATGTGTGATGCAAGAGCATTGCTCCCACTCAACATYCAAGTCAGCAACCAACGCAACAACGCATGGGGAATGGAGTAGATCCCCGAGGAGAGAGGCGAAACCTTCTCATTTTGGTTTTAAATCCCAATTTAATGTAATTAACACTGTAAGGCGCGAGAAAGGCAAARCCAATGAATTTGTGTAAGGATAGTGTAAGTCCCCTTTAATGGCTAACAGGTAGATGAATCTAGATCCGATCTGGATGAGTTGTCAATTAATTGTAATTTAATTTTTTAGGTGAGGAAGGCTCAAGAAGCCCCTCTTTTGTATGAGGATCAGATTAATTCTCTTTGGATAGATTAGGAGAGTTCAAGAGAGGAGGAGAGGAGAAGAACTGAGACTCTGTTGCAGTCTAGTCTTGTAAACACTGTAAACATTGTAAAGGCATTCAGATTTAATAGAAAATCATACTTTCTTGCATATGTATCTCTGTGTGTGTTATTTATGTGAATGAGCATTTGTCTTCTGAATGTTTACTGAATGTCTGTGAATTTCATGAGTGCAATTATGTTCCCTTTACAGGAATAGATAAAATTCCTTCTCTGTGTGGATTTTTGAGTGTTCTGGGCTCCCGAGGTTGTGTAACGAATGCACATCAGAGTTATTAGAGAACTCTGAAAAGCCAACATAAGGAGTGAGCAAGAAATCAATTTTGAGTTCAGGAGGAGCGTGCCAAGTGGGCATACCAGAACTGGTTAAGATCAGATTGGATAGTGCAAGTCTACACAAAGTAAGCGCAAGGAGTGCACAGATGATTCTTTAAAGTCCAAGACTCGGGAGAGCGAGTGCAAGGGGTGCACGAATCCAAGACTTTGTCAAAGTGCTGGTAAAGCTTAAGAGGAAGAGCACAAAGTGCTAGGAGGGTTTTGAAGGAACACTTTAAAAGTGTTCATAAGCTCAGGAGGGAGGCACAATATTAATGCGCATATCATAAGTCAGGGAAGGACTCTATAGAAGTTGAGAAGGGCCAAACCCCTTTAAATTTTAGAGAAATTACAAGCTGAGGAGGGACAATAACCTAGCATAAGGAGTGCGCAGGAGAACTTATTATAAGTTCCAAGCTCAAGAGGGATAATGTTTCATAGAATGCAAGAAAAGTCCAAGGAGTCGACCTTGTAAGAGAAGATGAAGGTCGCAACCTTTAAGACTTGAAAAATCCCCTGTTGAAGGGAAGATAGAGCTGCAAAGGAGGAGGAAGCTACAACAACCGTTGGATTGGCTGTGGAAATAGATCTGGGCTGTCAGATCTTGCAAGAAGGAGGCCCAGAGAGAAGAGGAGAAACGCGGGAAAAGGAGATCAGATCTCAACCGTTGGATCTTAGTGTAAGAGAACGTGAGTTGTAGATCTCACGATTCGACGATTCATAACTATGGGAAAGATTGGTCCTTGTGTTGTTTGGAGGAGAAAACCCCAAAGCCCGGAGTCCCGAATTAATGTCAGTCGTAGATCAAGTGGCGCAACGTGGGCCGTTAGATCTCTGAGCCTTCGACGGTTTGACAATTCGATTATCTCGTGAGTTGGTCGTTGTTATTTGGAGCAGAGTAATCCCGAAGCTCCGAAGTTTGAAGTAAATCCTAGCCGTTGATCATAGGAGAACGAGAACCGTTAGATCCCCGAGCCTTTGATGGTTCGGTGATTCGACTGTCCGGGTAAGTTTCGATGATTTTTTTTGGAGCGTGGAAACTCCAACGCCGGGAGTCCCAAATTAGATCTCGGTCGTATATTGTGGAGGGAGGATAATCCCTGTCAGCCATTAGAACTAGCGTTTAAAAGGATGGGAGAGTGGAAGGATAGGGTAAAACCTACACCCGCTGGTCAACATTGCTTTATGTCTGGATTCAGCCGGTAACCACTCCGGGTGATTTGAGTGTGAAGTTTGGTGAATCCTTTGGAGTGTTGAAGTACCGAAGCTATGAATAGTGCCTTCATCTAAGTGCTTGGTTTTATCTCGAGGTCATATGTCGATTCTATCGGGAAAAAAAAAGATAGCCCCTGTGTTTTAAGTCAAAGGAGAAATGGGGATAGTATAAAGCTACAAGTGGGTTTTGTGGGGCCTGCAAGCCGAGAAAAAAGGGCCCGTGTGTGAAATCCAGGGGCTTTGCAAGGACCCAAGAGCCAACTTGGCTCCTGTGAATGATCCTAGATCGGGAGGTCGCAACACGTTTGCATTAGGTGGTATCAGAGCAACATTTTGTCTGCAGACAGCAGGCAAAGGAAGGAGAAGACAGAGCATGAGAGCTCTACGTGAATATTGTTTGCAGGTGTGCAATGGACAATAGACAACTAGGTGAGTTGAAAGAAGGAAATAACTAGTTGCATTCTTGGAGCAGAAAAGAGCCTATGGAGCTCTTAAAGTGAGTAGATAGAGTACACCAACAAAATAACAAGGAGTGCTCAGGTCAAAGAGTGAGAGCAAGGTGTGCACCTACACTCAACAAGAGTGTAGAATATTAGAGGAGGTTCCAGCATGTGAACCCATAGGCTAAGAAAGGAGAATCTTAGTAGAGGTTGATTGTAGCTCAGAGAGGAAAGGAGAGAGAGTGCCATGGAAGCAACTTAGAAGAACATGAATTAAGAGGAGATGGATAAAGAGATCAAGGAGATCAAAGAGGAGTTCAATAGATTGATGTTGCAATGGCAGAGAATGTAACAAGAAGAGAAAGAGAGCTGGAGATATGAATGGCCCATGAAAAAGAGGGTGAAGTGGCCTATCCAACAATTGATTGCCAGGAGGAAAAAACAGGTGTTGAGGAGGTGGCTGAGGCAAGTAGAAAGTCTCAAGGACTCACAGGAGAAGATTTTTTACATCTATAAACCAGAGAAAGGAGAAAGAATTGATGGATATGGTGAAGAGAGATCAACTGAAGATCTCATAAACTTCTAGGAGTGCAGAAAGAAGAAGTCATATTTCTAGGAGGGCAATGAGAAGATGAGACTATATGAGAGTCTCAAGAACTTAGAGGAGAGTTCAGTTCAACAAAGAGTATTGATAGATAAGTAGAGAGAGATAGAAGAGAATCCTCATGATATTGAGCATGAAGATTCATGTGGGGTCACAAGCCGCATGAATGAAGATGATGAGAAGTTGAATACTTCAACTCTCAAGGAGGAGGATCCAAGGTGAATTCTGATCATTGGGGGGATTAACATATCTCTACCAAGAATCCCAACAGAGGCTAGTGCATGTATTACACATGAGGAGGTGATGCATGAGGCATCCAGAGAAGAGGCCATTGGGCCAAATGTTTTAAAAACTAACAGTTTATGTGTAACTACAGGTGCATAAGAAGGACACCATCCAACATAGACTGTCAAGGAAAAGGAGAAGGAGAAGACACTGAAATATGCTTAAGAGATGAAAGAGGATGAATAAGGAGAGACATCTTCCCAAAATTTGAAGGGAATAAAAGACCATAACCATGTTCTGATGGTAGGGGAGATAAGAGTATATCCTGGAAAGGGCTCAGGAGGAAAGGCCAATGAATATGCTGCTTGTAAGGAGGTTGAAAGACAACCCACAAAGCCTGTCATTTTAGAATACAGGAGGAGGAGAGAAGAAGAGAATTTAGTGGAAATTCTCATATATTGCAACAAGGGAAAAGAACAAAGGATAACTGCAGAATTGGAATCTGCAGTAGAAGAGGAAGCATACAACATGGTTTTTTTTTTTATCTCTGCAAGGAACCTGAATCTCTGGAAGAAATAATAATGAACCAAAGGAGTCTAATCCAACAATTCAAGTTAGAATTTGATGAAGAAGAGGGGATGCAACAACAACAGAGTAGACTGTAGGAGAGGAGACAACCCATGGATAAGATGGACATGGAGATTGAAGAGATAAGGAAGTTGATGCTGAGGTCAACAAAGGAGACAGTTAGCAACATATGGAGGTGGACAAGAGGAGACTGTAGTGTCAAAATTAATGGGGCCCTGCAACATAATATTTGGAAACTAGGAGGAGAGCTCGCAGTAGCAGCAAGACACCAACAACAACAATAAAAGAGAAGAGGACTAGACGAGGATCTCTAGAATGACGTTTTGAATCCAGGAGGATATCAACAACAGTAGCAGAGGAGCCATGAGCATGAGCTCATGATTTTGTCAGCAGAGGAGTATGATGAAAGATCATTGCTCCCACTCAACATCCAAGTTAGCAGCCAACATAGCAGTGCATGAGGGATGGAGAAGATCCCGAGGAGAGAGGCACAACCTTCTCATTTTGGTTTTAAATCCAAAATTTAATGTAATTAAGATTGTAAGGATGGAGAAAGGAAGATCCATTAAATTTGTGTAAGGATAGTGTAAGTCGCCTTTAATGGATGACAGGTAGATGAATATAGATGCGATCCAGATGAGTTGTCAATTAAATGTAATTTAATGTATTAGGTGAGGAAGGATCGACAAGCCCCTGTTTTGTATGAGGATCAAATAAATTATCTATGGATAGATTAGGAGAGTTCATGAGAGGAGGAGAGGAGAAGAACTGAGACTTTGTTGAAGTCCAGTCTTGTAAACACTGTAAACATTGTAAAGGCATTTAGATTTAATATAAAAGCATACTTTCCTTCATATGTATCTCTGTGTGTGTTATTTATGTGAATGAGCATTTGTCTTCTGAATGTTTACTAAATGTCTGTGGATTTCATGAGTGCAATTATGTTCGCTTTGCAAGAATAGATATAATTCCCTATCTGTGTGTATTTCTGAGTGTTCTGGGATCCTGAGGTTGTGCAAGGAATGCACATCAGAGTTATTGGAGAAATATGAAAAGCCAACATAAGGAGTGAGAAAGAACTCAATTTCAAGTTCAAGAGGAGCGTGCCAAGTGGGCACACCAGAACTTGTTAAGATCAGATTGGATAGTGCAAGTCTACACAAAGTAAGTGCGAGGAGTGCACAGACGATTCTTTAAAGTCCAAGACTCGGGAGAGACAGTGCAAGGGTTGCATGAATCCAACACTTCGTCAAAGTGCTGGTAAAGATCAGGAGGAAGAGCACAAAGTGCTAGGAGGGTGTTGAAGGAACACTTTAACAATGTTAATAAGCTCAGGAGGGAGGCACAGTATTAATGCGTAGAGAACAAGTCAGGGAAGGACTCTATAGAAGGAGAGAAGGGCCAAACCCATTTAAATTTCATAGAAATTACAAGCTGAGGAGGGGCAGTAACCCAGCGTAAGGAGTGTGCAGGAGAACTTATTATAAGTTCCAAGCTCAAGAGGGATAATGTTTCGTAGAATGCAAGAAAATTCCAAGGAGTTGACCCTGCAAGAGAAGATGAAGGCCGCAACCTTTAAAACTTGAAAAATCCTCTGTTGAAGGGAAGGTAGAGATCCGAAGGAGGAGGAAGCTACAACAACCGTTGGATTGGCTATGGAAATAGATCTGGGTTTCCAGATATTGAAAGAAGGAAGCCTAGAGAGAAAAGGAGAAGCACGGGAAAAGGAGATCAGATCTCAGCTGTTGGATCTTAGCGTAAGAGAACGTGAGTCATAGATCTCACAATTCGACGATTCATAACTATGGGAAAGATCGGTCCTTGTGTTGTTTGGAGGAGAAAACCCTGAAGCCTGGAGTCCCAAATTAACGTCAATTATAGATCAAGTGGCGCAATGTGGGTCGTTAGATCTCTGAACCTTCGACGGTTTGACAATTCGAATATCTGGTGAGTTGGTCGTTGTTATTTGGAGTAGAGTAATCCCAAAGCTCCAAAGTCTGAAGTAAATCCTAGTCATTGATCAAAGGAGAACGAGAACTGTTAGATCCTCGAGCCTTCGATGGTTCGGTGATTCGACTGTCCGGGTAAGTTTCGATGATTGTTTTTGGAGCGCGAAAAATTCGAAGCCGGGAGTCCCGGATTAGATCTCAGTCGTAGATTGTGGAGGGAGGATAATCCCTGTCAACCATTAGAACTAGTGTTTAAAAGGATGGGAGAGTGGAAGGATAGGGTAAAACCTACACCCGCTGGTCAACATTGCTTTATGACTGGATTTAGCCGGTAACCACTCAGGGTGATTTGAGTGTGAAGTTTGGTGAATCCTTCGAAGCATCGAAGTCCCAAAACTATGAATAGCGCCTTTCAGCTAAGTGCTTGGTTCTATCCCGAGGTCATATGTCGATTCTATCGGGAAAAAAAAGCATAGTGCCTGTGTTTTAAGTCAAAGGAGAAAGGGGGATAGTATAAGCTCCAAGTGGGTTTTGTGGGGCTTGCAAGCCGAGAAAAAAAGGGCCTGTGTGTGAAATCCAGGGGTTCTGCAAGGACCCAAGAGCCAAATTGGCTCCTGTGAATGATCCTAGACTGGGAGGTAGAAACAGGTTTACATTAGGTGGTATCAGAGTGAGATTTTGTCTGCAGACAACAGTCAAAGGAAGGAGAAGACAACGCATGAGAGCTCTACCTGAATATTGTTTGCAGGTGTGCAATGGACATTAGATAACCAGGTGGGTTGAAAGAAGGAAATAACCAGTTGCATTCTTGGAGCAGAAAAGAGCCTGTGGATCTCTTAAAGTGAGCAGATAGAGTACACCAACAAAATAGCAAGGAGTGCTCAGGTCAAGGAGCGAGAGCAAGGTGTGCACCTACACTAAATAGGAGTGTAAAATATTAGAGGAGGTTCCATCATGTAAACCCATATGCTAAGCAAGGAGAAGCCTAGCAAAGGTTGATTGTAGCTCAGAGAGGAAAGGAGAGAGAGTGCCATGGAAGCAACTTAGAAAAAGATGAATTAAGAGGAGATGGATAAAGAGCTCAAGGATATCAAAGAGGAGCTCAACAGATTGATGTTGCAATGGCAGAGAATGTAACAAGAAGAGAAAGAGAGTTGGAGATATGAATGGCCCATGGAAAAGAGGGTGAAGTGGCCTATCCAACAATTGATTGCCAAGAGGAAAAAACATGTGTTGAGGAGGTGGCTGAGGCAAGTAGAAAGTCTCAAGGACTCACAGGAGAATATATTTTATATCTGTAAACTAGAGAAAGGAGAAAGAATTGATGGACATGGTGAAGAGAGATCAATTGAAGATCTCATAAACTTCCAGGAGTGCAGAAAGGAGAAGTCATATTTCTAGGAGGGAAATGAGAAGATGAGACTATCTGAGAGTCTCAAGAAATTAGAGGAGAGTTTAGTTCAACAAAGAGTGCTAAGAGAGAAGGAGAGAGAGGCAGGAGAGAATCCTCATGATATTGAGCATGAAGATTCATGTGGGGTCACAAGCCGCATGAATGAAGATGATGAGAAGTTGAATACTTCAACTCTCAAGGAGGAGGATCAAAGGTGCATTCTGATCATTGGGGGGATTAACATATCTCTACCAAGAAGCCCAACAGAGGCCTGTGCATGTATTTCACATGAGGAGGTGATGCAGGAGGCATCCAGAGAATAGACCATTGGACCAAATGTTTTAAAAACTAACAGTTTATGTGCAACTTCAGGTGCATAAGAAGAACGACATCCAACAGAGACTGTCAAGGAAAAGGAGAAGGAGTAGACACTGAAATCTTCTCAATAGATGAAAGAGGAGGAATAAGGAGAGACATCTTCCCAAAATTTGAAGGGAATAAAATACCATAACCATGTTCTGATGGTAGGGGAGATAAGAGTATCTCTTGGAAAGGGCCCAGGAGGAAAGGCCAATGAAGATGATGCTTATAAGGAGGTTGAAAGACAACCCACAAAGCCTGTCATTTCGAAAGACATGAGGAGGAGAGAAGAAGATAATTCAGTGGAAATGCTCATAGATTGCAACAAGGGAAAAGAACAAAGGATAATTGCAGAATTGGAATCTGTAGTAGAAGAGGAAGCATACAACATGGATTTTTTTTTATCTCTACAAGGAACTTGAATCTCTGGAAGAAAGAATAATGAACCATAGGAGGATCATCCAACAAGTCAAGTTAGAATTTGATGAAGAAGAGGGGATGCAACAACAATACAGTCGACTGCAAGAGAGGAGACAACCCATGGATAAGATGGACATGGATATTGAAGAGATAAGGAAGTTGATGCTGAGGTCAACAAAGGAGACAGCTAGAAACATATGAAGGTGGACAAGAGGAGACTGCAGTGTCAAGATTAATGGAGCCTTGCAACATAATATTTGGAAACTAGGAGGAGAGCTTGCAGTAGTAGTAGGACAACAACAACAACAATAGAAGAGAAGAGGAGCAGATGAGGAGCTACATAATGAAGTTTTGAATCCAGGAGGATATCAACAGCAGTAGCAAAGGAGCCATGAGCATGAGCTCATGATTTTGTCAGCAGAGGAGTATGATGCAAGATCATCGCTCCCACTCAACATCCAAGTCAACAGCCAACGTAGCAGCACATGAGGGATGGAGAAGATCTCGAGGAGAGAGTTGCAACCTTCTCATTTTGGTTTTAAATCCAAAATTTAATGTAATTAAGATTGTAAGGATGGATAAAGGAAGAGCCATTGAATTTTTGTAAGGATAGTGTAAGTCACCTTTAATGGCTAGCAGGTAGATGAATATAGATGCGATCCAGATGAGTTGTCAATTAAATGTAATTTAATGTATTAGGTGAGGAAGGCTCAAGAAGCCCCTCTTTTGTATGAGGATCAAATTAATTATCTCTGGATAGATTAGGAGAGTTCATGAGAGGAGGAGAGGAGAAGAACTGATACTTTGTTGAAGTCTAGTCTTGTAAACACTATGAACATTGTAAAGGCATTTAGATTTAATTGAAAAGCATATTTTCCTACATATGTATCTATGTGAGTGTTATTTTGTCTTCTGAATGTTCACTAAATGTCTATGAATTCCATAAGTGAAATTATGTTCCCTTTGCAGGAATAGATAGAATTCACTTTCTATGTGGATTTCTGAGTGTTCTTGGCTCCCGAGGTTGTGCAAGGAGCGCACATTAGAGTTATTAGAGAACTCTAAAAATCCAGGGCAAGGAGTGCACAAGAACTTGGTTTCAAGTTCAGGAGGAGCGTGCCAAGTGGGCACACAAGAATTGGTCAAGATCCGAAGGGATAGTGAAAGTCTACATAGAGTAAGCGCAAGGAGTGCACAGACGATTATTTAAGGTCCAAGACTTAGGATTCTCGAGCTTTCAGTGGTTAAATGATTCGGTTGTCTGAGTAAGTTTCAATGATTGTTGTTGGAGTGTGGAAAATTTGAAGCCCAGATTCTCGGATTATATCTTAGTCGTATCGTGGAGGGAGAATCCCTGTCAGATGTTATAATTTGTGTTTAAAATGACGGGAGAGTGGAAGGATATTAGAGTAAAACCTACACCCACTGGTCAACATTGTTTTATGACTGGATTCGGTCGGTAACCACTACGAGTGATTTGAGTGTGAATTTTGGTGAATCCTCTAGAGTGTCAGAGTCTTGGAGCTCTGAATAGCTCCTTTCATCTAAGCGCTTGGTTCTAGCCCAAGGTCATATGTTGATTCTGTTGGGAAAAAAAGGCTCGTGCATGTGGTTTAAGTCAAAGCAGAAAGGGGGCTAGTATAAGCTCCGCGCGGGTTTTGTGGGGACTACAAGCCAGAAACAAAGGGCCCATGTGTGAAATCTAGAGGTTCTGTAAGGACCCAAGAGCCATTTCGGCTCCTGAGAATGATCCTAGATCGGCAGGTCACAGCGCGTTTACATCAATGTATGACCTCTTGGGGATATCTAATGCTTTTGTAAGATCCAAGACTACCATCTCTATCTTAGTTTCTAACTCTTGGTTACTGTTTCAGTTCACTTTGACCCATGTGGTACTTTGTTGGGGTTTTTCCTAAGTTTATGGGTTCAATTGGGTTACAAACCCTTTATTGGGTCCATAATCACTTATGATGCCTCACCACAAGTATATGATAACCCAAATTTGTTTTTGGTTTCTATTTGTAGATTTAAACATGAGTCAAATGTCCTTAACCATTTTTTTTTTCTTGGTATTGAGTGTACTATGGGTTCCTAAAGGGGGTACCTTCCATGTGTTACGTGATGTGTAGAATAGAGTCAACATTTTGGGCTTAAAAACCCATGGCATGGTGTTGAAAAATCCATAGTGTTGAGTCAACATGGGTGGTATGACCTTGTTGTATGAATCGGCCTATGTTTAGTGGATAACCTAACATACACCTATGCCTTGAGGTCATTCCCTTGATTTTTTAAAAGATTCAATTTATTTTTGTAAAATATTTTGAAGTCCCTTCAATCAACTTATCTTTGAAAGCATATATTGCAAGTACACACTCATATTAAAAACACATCTTGATCTAGCTCTCTTCCATGTCTTACATGTTCTTGGGATACTTGCACTTATCATCTCCAACGCCTATATAACTTGATCTATGATGATTGTCTTGGCTCCAAACTTGAAGGCTTGTGCATTTATCCTAGGGAATATTCATTGGCATAGTTCCACTCATACCTTGTGTTAGTCCCTAAAGTTGCACTTGACTGTGAGAGGGCAAGCTAGGACATCATCAGGTTATTGCAATGGTATTTTTAAGGATTTTCTGAATAGGTTTTTAGAAAATGGTTGAAATTTGGTTCAAGGATTCAAAATAAACACATAAATCAAATGTAAAAGCAAGAAAACATCCCACTAATTTAGTAAATGGTAGTCACCTTAATAGATCAGAAAATAATGTAAATAAAGAAGGGAATGTATGAGAGTATCTAGTTTGTCAACTCCCATATGGATTTCTTATTTCAAAATATTATTGAGAAACAAGAACATGTACTTGAAGACAATCTTGATTATAAACAAAAAACAACAAAGTGTTCACTGTGTTACTTAACATCAAGAAATCAAATGCATTGCAACAGAATAAATGAATTCAAGTAAGAAAAGAAATATAATAAGATATGAAAGAGGACATGACCATCAACATTCCTTTTCCATTTAGTATCAATATGGAATATAAACTTGTCTTACAGTGGATTTGTACAAAAAAGGCCCTTGAATTCCCAACTAATCAACCCTCATACAATCTTTCCTGTGTCTATTTAAAGTACACTGAGCATTCCTGTAGATCCTGTTTTCTAGTTTACGGTTTTGTAATAGGATAATGTTAATGCCTATTTCCTAGGAAAATGAGCTCAAATGAGCACCTATAATGCCTATATAGTAGAGGGCTCAACAACCAATCCAAATATACATTAGGAAATATCTTTACAAAACTGGAAAATCCCACAAAAATTGGAACCCTATCTTGCTGGGTTGTTCCATCTGGGATATCAAAAAGTTTCATTTGAACCTAAGCATTATGAATCAAACTGTTCATCTTTACTTTCTGAGCAATAGAATCGAACAATAAAAACTGAAGCAAAGTCTTCTTGAATCATCATGGTATGATGACTGCACTAGCCCTGGTGTCTCTCTGTTTAAGCTTGGTTGTTAACACAACATTATGCCAATATAACCTTATATTGGATTATCTTACCTCTTTAAGCAATCCTTTACGTTCTTTTCTTTTCCTTTTTAAATCCTGTATCTTTTCTTGCTGTTTATCATTCCATTGTTCAACAAAGCTTTCTATTTATTCAATTTATTAATCATACTCTCTAGCTCTTTTACTCTGTCTTTTTCCGTCCTTGATTTCGCTTTAAATTCTGGATATTCCTCTATAGGGGCATGTAAATTCAGATCTATAAAAGCTTGAGTTTTTCTTAATTTAATCACATATTTAGAAGATAACCCAAAACTAAGGTGTTCATCTTCAGTGTTGTCAGAATATTTGGTTTCTATAAGGTCTTGCATCTGGTCTGGTTACGGAAAAAGATCATTTATGTCATCATAAACTGCACTTGTGCCCTTAAACAAAGATTCAGATATTGAACTTGATTTTGTAGTTGCTCTCGTCATGGTTCTTCTAGAGTACTGTGCAATCTTCTTTCCCTTTTCTTGTTTCTTCTTCAAGTCCTCAGATTCCTTCTCTGTTATGTGTAAAGAAGATGCCACTGCATGTTTTTTGATATCCTTCTTAGAATCCTCTGAATTATATTATATAATTATAAGATTCTCCTTCTTGATGGAAGGATTAAACATTGTTTTTTAATTTAGTCTAAATTTATTGGCAGCTCTATTGGAATTCCTTATAGGGCATTTAGATACATGTGTTTTCTTTTTACTCTATTTTTTACCCTTTTTAATATTCTTACCTGTAGATTGTTGTTTCTGTTTGTTGGAGTCTGAATTGGACTTTTGGTGTAATATTGATATTCATCAAATTCCCTCTTTATATCTGGATCAGGATAGATGTTAGTGTCTTCATCCTTTTTAGGCTTCTTACCTCGACTAGTAGTGTCTTTCTCATGATCTTTACCTACAGGTAAATCACTAATAGCTTACTGGGTTTGTAATTTTCTCTTTCCATCCCGAGTTACCCTAGCTGCAGGTGAATATTCTTTCATTAAAACTTTGGTGGCTTGAGAGGTCTTATTCTCTTTTACAAGTTTCTTCCCCTCGACATTTTTGGATTTATTTGATTGTAGATTCAGTTTTAAGGATTGGATTAACTAGTCCCAAGATCTATGGACTTCATTTAAGGAGACGACTACTAATGCTCTAATCAAACATTGATGAAAACGACTACTTTTTGCTGTAGCAGGATGGGATTGGATCCTTTCATACATATTGGATAAATTTTTTAACAGAAAATAGGGTAAATTAAGAGGGTAATCACCATTTACATGAATGAATAGTCTGATATGATAGAGATGAACCAAGGAAAACCTACCTTCACATGTAATGTACTTGTGGATAATTAGCAAGGCAGTGTGCCATTATTTCCTTACCTAGCTGTGTGGTATACCCTTGCTCCAGTTAGGGTTTTGATTTTATGAAATTATAAATTGATTTACAAACTCCATGACTACATTCTCCTTCTTCCACCATCTTTCCCCATACACTGGAAATCTGCAGGCTTTAGTTTTAGAATGCTCTATCACGTGCATCATAAGTTTTCCAACCACATATTCGAAGCCATCAAAATTATGTGCAAATGTCATCGAGATATGTTCGTCATGCCCTTGGAATGTTGAGAAAAATTTGAACCAACCAGCATCCTTGAATTTCTACGCCATCTGAGGGAATGCTTCGAGCAATTCTATTCCTTCAGGCTCTAGTCTGATTATCTGGCCACTCTTTTTGGGTGCCATATCATTGATACGATCCTGTACACAATTCTGATAAGATCGAGGGTTTAATCTTCAATTCCTGAGAGATGTTAAAAACTAGAAGTCATCTCTTTACCTATAACCCCTACATAAAATAATAGACATACTAAAATAGGAAGGTAATGATTTCATTCATGATAATCAGACGTGTTGATTTGATGCAGATATGGAGAGTACAACTCAATCCTTCATGTATAGTTGTTATCATAAAAATAGCAACCTGAAATAGATCATAAAGAGTTATGCAGATCCTCTAATCATGATTTAAAACGTTAGGACACGATCTTGGCAGGGTGGCGCATGCAAAAAAATGATTATTCTTGGCACTACAGGAATAACGTTATTCTTGCAGCGCCTTTTCTGACTTGGAAAAATTTGAAAATTCAAATAATGAAACAACAAGTGAAGTGACAAAAATTATTATATCATATGCTAATCTTTAAAAAACTGAAAAATCATTTTAAAAATGCAATAAAGATTGAAAAATAATCTTTCAAGCCAAGAGGTAAAAACAAAGTTTTGACATAAAATCATGAACAAAGGGTAGGACAGGAACTAGGGACAACTACTCAGTCAAAAACAAGGTTAGGGACTAACACTGGCTCCTTATGGGGGAAATGTTTCATGATGAAGCTTTAAGAACTGCTGACCAATGCCTTTATATCCTTCTGATTCTCTTTATTTCCCTGTTCTGTCATCCTTTATTTAAAACCAAAAACTATAAAGAAACAATTCCATTGGGTATATGGAGTCTTTATTTGAGTTGAAAAAATAAATCCTACTATACAAACTGAACTTTCTGACTGATTTTAAAGGAAATAATGTATCAGGAATCTCCCATTTACTGGGCCTCCTAAAATCTCACTATCATCCAAATTATGTAAGATAAAGGTATTGTTGTTCATGACCCTGACTACTTTGAAAGGACCATACCATAAGTTGTCAAAATTACCATGTTTAGCTTTGTCCACTCTTCTAGCATCCCATATCAATACAAGATCTCCCTCTATGAAAATATCCTTCTTTTTCTCTTTATCAAACGTTTCTTTGAATTTGCTTTGATGAATAACAACTTTCTAATCCATCTTTTCTCTAGCCTGTTGAACCTCTATCATCTGGAAAAATCTCCTTTGAATGTCATTGGGTTATTCTAATTCCTCTTGTAGAAATTTAAAAACACGTAAACCTAATTGAGTTGGAAAGACAACCTCTGTTCCATACACCATTTGGAAAGGGGAAGTTCCAAAAGATTTCTTATTACTGATCCAATCAACCCATAGGGAAAATTTTAACTTGGAATCCCATGACCTTTTGTTTTCTGTAAGTAGTTTTTTGATAATCCTTATGAGTCTTTTATTAGATGATTCTGCTAACCCATTTCCTTGGGGATAGTAAGGAGTGGAATGGACCAATTTGATGTTATATTTATTGCAAAAATCAATCATTGAATTTGACTTAAAATCTTGAGCATTGTCAGTGACTAGCTTCTTAGGGCAACCAAATCTAGAAAAAATATGTCCTTCAAGAAATTCCATGATTACCTTATCTGTTGCATTCCGGGTTGGGATTGCTTCAATCCACTTAGTAAAGTAATATGTGGCTATAAGTATCCATTTATGTTTTCCAGAAGATGAAGGATTGATTTCTCCAATAAAGTTTAGGCCCCACTATTGAAAAGGTTCATGAGAAATGATGGGTTTTAAAGGTGAGGACATAAGTTTATGTTTTCCTGCAAATTTTTGACATGGTTCACATGCCCTCACTTCAAAAAATATGTCAAAAAATAGTACAGGCCAATAGTAGCCTGCTCTTAGAATTTTGAAAGCATTAGATTTCCAATAGTGATGTCCCCCATAAACACCCTGGTGTAAATCACATAAAATTTGTTTTGCTTCCTCTTCATCAACAAACTTTAACAAAATTCCATTAGGATCTTTCCAAAACAATATTTGATCAATAATGCAATATTTCACTGATTTCAATTTAAGTGATCTGAACTTGGATTTATATAAATAAGGAGACTGAAGATTTAGTAGAAAAAAGATAATATCTTTGTACCATGGTGAGGAAAAATATTTGTTGTCTACTTGTGAGCCAGTTTCCTCAATTTGAAATGATGAATTTTGTGTTTTGTTGGAGAAATGATACAATCCAATTGGTTTTCAATTTGACTATGTCATCAATTTGGCAAGGCCTTGTCCTTTTATTAACTGAGTGGGATTTATAGTCAAATTGTATTCCAGAATTTTAGTTATCCACTTTCTTCTTTTTCCTTCACAATCAGGTTGGACCAAAATTTCTTTAACTGCACTACTTGGAACATATGCAGCAATCTCAGATTGTAGGACATATGCCCCGAAAGATTTTAAAGCCTTTACTAGAGCATACACGTGTTAAGATAGGTTTCTCATACCCCTGGTCATTTCTTTGTAAGAGAACAACAACTACAGTGTCTTCAGAATCAAATGAAAAAATAAAAAACTCTCTAGAGTAATTAGGGTTGATGAGGACAGGTGTCTGGATAAGAGCCTGATTAATCTTTTCAAATGATTCTTTGGCTTCTGGTATCCATTTTATTTTTGCATCCTTCTTCAACATATCAGTAATGTACTTGATGATTTTTGCAAAATTTGGTATAAATATTCTTAAAAATTGATTTTACTTATGAAGGATTGGATATAATTCTTTTTTCTTGGAATGTCTATCTTCTGAATGGCCTTTACTCTTTTAGGATCTATCTTGATTCCTTCTGGTGAAACAATATGCCCTAAAAATTTTCCTTCTTCCATGGGAATTTTAGGGTTTAATGATATACCATACCTCCTGCATTTTTCAAATGTATGCTTCAAATGATGCAAGTTTTCATCATTATAGGTTGAAAACATAGTAATATCATCAATATAAATAACCATAAATCTATCTTTCTCACCAATAAATGCAATATCCATAGCTCTCTGAAATGTGGCTCCTACATTCATTAATCCAAAAGGAATATTTTCATACATGAAAGTGCCCCAGGTAGTGGTAAAATTTGTCTTCTTATTATCTTCCTCCATCACTGATATATGATTATACCATGAATATCCATCATGGATAGAAATCCTCTTTGCCCCTACTACTCTTTGTAAAATATGCTCCATTTTAGGTAATGGATAATTGTCCTTTAGAGAACATCTATTTAGATTTCTGAAGTATACACAAAGCTTTATCTCTCCATTCTTTTTTCTAACAGGTACTAAATTAGCTACCCACTATGAGTATCTCAATGGTACTATAACTTTAGCATCCAACAACCTTTTTAGTTCTTTTTCTATTATAGGTAGCAACAATGGATTGAATTGTCTAGATTTTTCCTTAAAAAGGTTTGGATCCAGGATTTAAAGGAATCGTGTGTTTCATAATATCTATATCAAAATCCTTTAGGTGTTCATAAGACTAGGAAAATACATCTGAAAACTATTTCATCAAATTGACATACATGTTTCTTTGTTTTTTTGATAGTTTTCTCGATAATTTCACCATCCTAGGATTTTAATCTGGACTGATATCATAGTCTATCACTTTAGTCTCCTGTGTTTGAATAACAACTTTTCTTGAAACATCATTGTGGTCAAATAATCTATCAAGTGGAACCAATCCCTTCTGAAGATGATTTGTTTTCAACTTAATAATTTTGTGACCAACAACATTGTCTTGAATGACATTTGCAGAATGAACTTCCACATCATCAATTTCATTATCCTGATCTATTGAAATATTAGAAAAATCATCAATGGTCTCCAAGAACCTTTGAATTTCCTAGTCATCTTTAAAAACTTTCCAATTTTTTATGTTATCTAGTATTGAGGGTCTGTGTCTCACCTCAATTTCAAATTTTAAATTGGGAAAGATAGGAGTTCTGGAATTATTGGCTGCAAGTGCTAAAGAATCTGCCCGTTGATTCAAATTCCTGTGTACAAAAGTGATATTGAAGGCAAAAAAGAAATTGTCAACATAATCCCACACTTCATTTCTATACTGCTTTAACCTTTGTTGTTTGGTATGATAAATGTTTTTGATCTGATGGATGATAAGCTATGAATCTCCAAAATAGGAATTTTATCTATGCCCATATTTTTAGCATCTTTCAATCCTAACAACAGAGCTTCATATTCACTAATGTTGTTGGTTGTATCAAATTCTAGTTTGTATAACAGAGGAATAACTTCTTTGGTAGGATAAATAAAAAAAATCCCAGCCCCAGAGCCTTCTTTGGAACAAGCCCCATCAAATACCATTTTCCAAACTAGATTCTCTACATTGTCTTCAACTGTAGGTATGATTTTTCTGACTGTTGTTTCAACTATCTGATCACCAATGTGAAAACTGGAAGAGCCACATATATGGGATGATTACTAAAGTTTTCATGATCACTTACCAGGTAAGCCAACCTTACTTCCATGTACAATATCCGGTGTTCTCCACCAAACACAGGTATGGTAGCATAATTGAGATCCATTTGTAGTGTGCCTCCTACTTTTTTAGCCCATGATCTTGACAGAAGCATCCCAATTTAAGAGGTATATCATCCATAATTACATCCAACACCACACTTTTCATAGGTAACTGAGATAAATTAACAACCATGTCTTTAATGACTCCCATACATTTGAATTTCCTGGAGTCAAATGAATAAAGATCTAGATAAGGCTTAGTGATGTCTAAACGTAATTCATCCATTACCACTATTGACATGACATTGTGTGAAGCTCTTGAATCCATTAAACAATTATGAAATATTTTTTCATGAATATTCAGAGATATAGAAAGGAGGAGAAGAATCAGAACTGTCTTCAATATGAGGTCCAATGGTTATGAAAGGGTTTTCATCTTCAATATGTATAGTATATAAAAAAGTAACATGAGAAAGGGGATGCAATGCTTTGAGAACAAATTTTCTAAAAGGACCTGTTTTCATCAATTCTATCAGAGATATGGGGATTTTAATCTTATTAATTTCATTTTCCAAAATGAAAGAAGAAACAAGCTTCTCAATTTCCTTTACCTCTGTAGCACTAACCTTGACAGGTTGCTTTGGTTGTTGATCAGTTTTAACCCCTGAAAGTTTTTTACTAACTCCCAATTTAATTGGATCATTAGCCTTCTTGGTTGGAACATGTGTATTTGATCTAAACCTAAGATCATATTTTTTCCTTTTAGGTTCTTTCTAGGTAATTTCACCAACATCCCCTTCCTCAAACTAATTTAGTATAAGAGAATCTTCATAATGTTTTTGTGTCAAATGAGTGGGAGGTAATTATGTATCATTTAAATGCACGATAGGATCATCTTCAGTGTCATCCAATTCCTCAACTTCTTCCACTGCATTATTTTGAAAAGGAGGCAAATAATTCTTATCTTCTTGATTTCTCCTTTCTCTGGGTGATATTTGAGGGACATTGTTAGGCCTCCTAAATTGATTAGGATTTATGTATCCACCTTCCTGTTGTTACGAGGGAAAAACTCTCTATGGCTAGGGTAAACCACAATAGGAGGATATGACTGCAGAAACCAATTCTATCCCAAAAACATGCTATATAAATCAATATGCAAGCGAGATAAGAAAGAGGCCTACCTTGTCCGGATGTTCAATGATGTCCACTGTTGAGCACTTTGACCCAAAGATTTATACCTACAACATGTTCTCAACAAACAAACAAAGAAATCATATGGTGATAATAAAAAAGGTTAGCACATTAGATAACATAATCCATTAATATACATAACAAATACACCCATGGATAATAACTCATATATTTTCAAGATATCAATTGGACGAGAAAGGAGTTTTTCTATTAATAAAAGATAAACAGAAGTGAAAGCATTACAGACTTCTATGTCGACATAGTTTGGAAATGAGAAATGAAGTTCCTTCCAGCTGGGCCTCCACCACTTCAATCCTACACCAAAGCCAAGCTCATATAAGGGAGACAATGGGGTTCTCCATCAATAAGGGAAGAGCTCGGGGGTTGAACACTATGTTCAGACTTAAAGGACAAAGGGATGCAGACTCAATATGAAGTAATAATTTCTCCAAAGCAACTTTACTCTCAAATTTGAATTATTTCTCTTCTTTTCCATAGCTTGAAATTGACCCATTTATAGCCTTCAAATGGAACTGAAGGGCCGAGTCAGAATGTTTCCAGTATATGGAAGGCCAAGGATCAGAGATCTCTCGTCGTGACATGATAACCCAACATTTAATTTTCATTTTTTGGCACAAATCCCGATGTACACGGGATGTAATGGAGCAACCTGCATATACACATGCTGTATAGTAGGCAAGGTGCGTACATGTGGAAAATGTGTATTTTTAGCTTTGGATTTATCAGACAGGGATGATAAGTCTGCATAGGGAAATGGAAAAATGCCTTCTGTGCAAGATTGCATAGGGTGAGGAAAATCTTGCTATAACAAATGCCCCCTAATGTGTGAGGTCAGAGGACTATCTGTGATGGCCAAAATACATTATAAACAACCCAAAAGTGGAGTGATGGGGAACCAACTGGACGAACTAGTTGCTCATTACATTCTGCACTGACTTTGCATACATGGTTTCCAATAGAATTACAATGTAGATCCATGTGAAAATATACCAAACAAGTGTTCGTGGCCATGAATAGGCAAATACAAATGTGGTTACATGCCAAAAGTTGTCATAGTCACGAACAAGGCCTAGTAAAACTAGTCTCAAAACCAAACTGAAGATATCTGTATACAATGGAGTACAATTTGGTCTCCCATGATCACTGAAGTCATATAGGTACTGGTCCAATGAAAAGGAAGCAACAAATCAGGAAAGCTATGGCCACATAGTGATGTCTTCAATTATTCTACACAATCCACCAAGGGTGCAAGTCTACATCATGTGAATAAAGGAGTTGAGTTTGAACACAATGAGACATCATTTGATTACCGATCATTGAGGTATACCGTTAAAAAATGCGAGACAACCTACCGATAATGAAAGTAGGTATCAAGGCACCAAGTACATTCTTACAAGTGTGAATAAAGGATCTAGTGTCGAACATATGAATAGTCCATTGATAAGAAGACATTGATGTATTAACAACTGTTGATGGTGAGAGAACCTGCCACTAATGACTGCAAGCCTCAAGGTACTCATAAGACTCTAGGTCTCATTTCCAGAATAGATGAGATGAAGTCGATGGAAGAAGACCCGCTGAAAGGAGATCATTAAGGCGTCTCTCATCACTCAGAATGAGGTACAAAGCATGAGCTTCATGATTTGGTGGAAATCGGACGAATAGCATGTTTACAAACCAACGACCTTGACGTACTTCGCATGTGCCAAGTGCAAGAGGTACATGAAAAGACCCTCTGAATAACATCCAATGATGAAAAATGTTGACAAAGGCGAGAACACCACCAATAAGGATAATGACATCCAAGACACTGCACGAATCCCAATTTGTGAATATATGTCTTGCCGTTGAACACAAGGGAAACCACCCAGTCAACGACCAATGATGAAACATCGACTATTGGGTTCAAGATTACCTACCAATGATGAAAGTAGGGCCAAGGTGTATGATAAGACTACAATATCATGTGACTCTGAGACAAACTAAGGGTATGTCTGACATGCAAAGTCAAGAGTTCTGAGAACTGGTCGACACAGGTTGATAAACTTCCTTTGAACAAGAGCATGATACATATGGATGACTCCGACAACATAGACTCAATGATGAAACAATGAGATGCAGGAGGCATCAATCAAGTTCTCCATAGGGACTAGAAGAGTAACCAGTCGGTAGAGAAGACTCTGTAATGAGCTTAGCTTCCTAAGGCCATGCTAAACCCAAAATTATGGTTACAAATGGACTCAATAACTTTGTGCTTTGTTCAAAGGTGACATAGCTGCTGCCAATATAAGATAATACTCGGCTCGTCTTTTTTTGTTTTTTCATAGACAAATGAATGCTATGATACACAGGAGGAAACAGGTGTCGCAAGTAAGCAAAACTAGTTCCAATAGTGGAACATACCTATTCTCAATGCAAGGAGATGCATGCAGGAGATGGACACTCAGGGGAATGTTCCCTCCTGGTTATAGGATGTCAAATTGCGAAGGATAAAAACAAGGCTTTTCTTGGTTGAGGATGAAAAAACTGTTGAGGAAAACTTTTTACAATGCAAAGCGAGAACTGGATATAGGCTCAATACTGCAAGCAATGGCATGAGATGCATTCACAACTTAACGCCAACAAATTTCCTTTTTTATGTCTTTTAGTTTACTTGGTGTGAAAAAGGGATAAACTTGTGCCAAATAAACGTCTTTTCAAATCCAATTTATGAGTGTGAAAGAGACAAGTTCACTCGACAATATTTTCTCTTTTTGAAGACAAGTTGGAAAAGAGATTAAATTGAAACTCATGACCTTTCAAGTCCAATTTAACGAGTGTGAAAGGGACAAATCACTCGACAATATTTTCTCTTTTTACACGAGTCGAAAAGGGGGCTTAAATTAGATTCATGGATGCTGTTCTAAGTAGCATATAATGGGGGAGGCCAAGGCTCCCGTGCATGACTTCTTTTAAAGGTCAGCAACTTATGAAGAGATGACACAAGCTCGAGAAAACCCAAATCTTTCCAGGTCGAGGGGGATAAAGTAATTGCAGAGGTTTCCTTATCTACAATATATTGAAGAATGCCCCTTATCTGGAAGGGTGTATAAGAAGGAAGCTGAGTCTCTACAAGAGTATTCCAATCAAAGGAAAACACCCTAGGACTTGGAGGGAACATACTCGAAAAGAGTGGAATTCTCCCTAGTGAAGAAGGTACAGAACTAGAAATTCTAAGGACATGGTCAAAGGATGCATCACCCTCCAAAAGAAGAGTGGGATTGACCGAATATTGCATCAGAAATTTCACTTCCTTAGGCTTGTCACTCTCCAAGAGAAGAGTGGGATCGACTGAATATTGCATCGACATGACCACTTCTTCAATCGTTGGTTGAATAGGATGTGAGACAACAAGGTCAAGAGATTCATCACCCCCAAAAATAGGAGTGGTGTCGGTCGAAGATTGCATTGCCACGACCGCTGGTTGAACATGATGCGAGACAACAAGGTCAAGGGATGCCTCAATCCCTAAAGGAAGAGGGGTGTCTGCCGAAGATTGCATCGGCATGACTGCTATATCAACCAAAGAAGGTTGGGAAGCCAGAGACGACTTTGAACCTGAAGGACCCCAAGGAAAGGACCACGCTTCTTTTACCACAATAGTAGCAGGGCACAAACGAGTAAGGTCGTCTCCTTTGCAAAGCCTACAAAGGAACTTGGGCTTACATCTTACATGTCTAGGCTTGTCAATCATATGAATGCCCCAAACATGACTTGCAGTGGCTGGTGACATGCTCCCAGCATGACTTGCAGAGGTCAGTAGAAAATACCCAACATGACTGGAAGAGGTTGGTGATGTATGTGCAGTGTGACTAGCGATGATTAGACTTGTGCCCCTAGAATGACTTGCATCGGCTGGTTGCTGGCCTTCAACATGACTAGAAGAGGTTGTCGACCCATCTCCAACATGAATAACAAAGGTTGGTGATATAATGCCAGTATGTGGCTGACCTTCACAAGATGCAGTTGATGAAGATAGGGTCCAAGGATCCTTAAAATAGGAAGTGCGGAAAGGAATGGACATCCCTGTCGAAACAGGCCTACTGGATATGGCGTAAACATGGTGAATCAGTGCCATGAATTTGAAAGTACCCATGAGGGAAGAATACATTCCGACACCGATATTCTCAGTTGTCGGCTGAGAATTGTCGATCATAGGAATCGACTGTCCAACAGATGCATTGGGACTAGCATACACAAAGGATAACTGGTCGATCTTCACGATATTCCCTTCATGAGAAAAACAAAGAGTACAGAAGAAGGACGATATGATGATGACCATAGAATAGGTCCAATTGTATCCTAGCAACAAGTTATAATCAAGAGGCGCATCAACTACCTCTACCTCCACCTTTATCGTCTTTCCACCTAACTCGACCATAAAGGTAGGAATAATATCATGAGGGTAGAAGGAATGACCATCAAAAGTAGCCAAAATGTTCGATGACTTGGAAGGAGTTGGAGAACTGAGATCTTTCCTATAGATCAGGGACATCACAGACATAGCAATGCCTTCATCAACAACCACAAGTTTGATGGTATACTTTGAGTACTCCATGTGGATTTGGAAAGACACATGGTAAGGCAAGCAAGGCTTCACATCTATGAATATTATACCAATAACTTCTGATCCACTAGGTTCTAGAGCTCCTAAAGCTGATAACAATGCATTTCTTAGTGAAGGACGCGTCTGGAGTACCTCTAAATCCGACATCGCACAAGGGGTTTGACCCAGGTCCTCAACAATAGAGTAATTCTGGGTGGCTCTAGCATTAGAATTATGGGTAGAGCACTTGAGTACTCCTTTCAGAATATGAGACAGTGGCTCTGGTTTTCAATTTGTAAGTTCATTTTCAGAGGAGGAGGAGGAGATTCTAGACCAGGAATATCTTGTGAAGAGATATAATCTCGAGATCGAGTGGCTACATTGATTTTTGCATCGACCATATTGATACACAAATGGTTTCCATCTTGCAATGATGGGTTTTGACTCCCACCAGCCACATTTATAGCATTTTAGGAACTCGAGGCCATGTGTTGGTTATGTGGGAATGGATTTGTCAGCACAACACAGGTAGAGATAATAGCGTCGTAGCTTCCGCAAGTTTGGGGCACAAATGGGTAAGGTGATCGTTTGTGCAAATCTTACAGGGAAATTTCACCTTATGTCTTTCTTGTTTTCCCTCCCTAGGATTATTATTCGTCTTCCCATTATTATCGTTGTCCTTGGGTTTATTACCATTTTTCCCACCCTTACGATTAGCACGTCCTTTCTTCTTATTCCCGCTTGGTTACTAGTTACCATTTGGGTTGGCCAACGATTGCACAAAAAGTACATCCGCCAACTAAGTGGGATTGGAAGACACAGATGAAGCTGGCCCTCTTGTATACTAGTTTAGAGACAACTCTTTCAAATGGTTTTTCATCGAGTCTGTGAATCTTAAATTATCAAAACCTACAATTCCATCGGCATGAGGTTCAGGCTTTTTTCTAGGGTCGTAATTTGACTGCGGTGCATCTGGAAGAAGGTGGTATAACATCCCAGACTGAGCGTATATCAGATTTAACTGTTGGACTCTAAAGATCACTTCTTCCTCAGTGGTAACCCCAGAACTAACAACGTCCTTTGAGATAGGAGTGTGCAAAGACTTAAGGAACCATTCTAAAATAAAGGCCGGGGGTATAGGGTTCTCAATCAACCTCTTTCGTCTACGCCACTCCTGAATATGATCCGAGATATGAGTGGCAGTGTCCTGGCATAAAGTCAATAGAAGTTCTAGGCTAGCATCGTAATGAATGGGCAACTAGAAGTGGTTAAGGAAGACCATCACCAACTGACTAAAGGTCCCATATGCCCTGTCGGGTATCTCAATATACCATTTTGTAGAAACTCCAATGAGGGTGCATTGAAATAATATCTAACAAATGGAATCGTCATTAAGGGAATTCGATGAGCACCAAAGGTGAAAGGTAGTGATGTAATCACCAAGATCCTCTCCATTATTATCTTCGAACTTCAGAATGTCTGAAGGAATCTTGGTGTGGACGGGAGGCCATTTAGGATCATGACTCACATGGTCGTTCATTAACTTAGACAAGTCAAGCAGATTAAGCATGGCCAGAAAGGGAAGACGAGGTTGCGACGTCTGGCCCCAAGCTCCCGGGAAAGATTGTGCTTGAGGAACTGCACCCCATCTAGGGTTCTGGTAAGCACCATAGCCCTGTATAGAATTATAAGGCCGTCCTTCGAGCTGATTCATAAAAGGTTGGTTGGGCATCATTCCAGCAGGAATGTTCTGTTGGGGGTTATAAAAATTGCTCCCAGCCGGATTGGATCCGGGTTGGGGGGTGCCCAAAGCGTGAAAATGACCTCCTCCGGGTGGGAATCCGGAGGATATAAGTGGATTTTTCATGCCAAACATATTGGTTGGAATCTGCACCGAGGAGGTAGGGGTATAGGATGAAACTTGAGCAAAAGTTTGTCTTCTAGGTTGGTTGTTCCACCCATAAGTAGGAGGATTGGACCCAGGGTTAAAAGCAGGAATGCCTCTTATATTAGGAGTCATTTGAGGGATGTGAGAACCACCAAATGAAAATGGAGTATAAGGATGTGTAGTGTCCCCAAGCCCAACGCTAGCATTAGGGCCAGCAATTGGGATGACATTCAAAAACTGCGAAGCAAAGTTTGGCCTACCATAGGAAAAAGGACTAGAAGCCATAGGGATGGACTGAACATTGTAGCTTGGTGAGTGACCAAGATACCCAAAGCGGTTCAAGGCAAGATATTGAGCATTTACTATAGGCCGAGCCATAGTAATGATAGGTGTCTCTGACACTACAACCATTGTGGTTGTAGGAGTTGAAGGGGTGCCATTAACTATAGCGGGTGTGGGAGTCGAAGGGATCCCAGTTTTTTGAAGATTAGATTCAGTACTCACCCTTGTAGAATCACAATTCTGAGCAAAGGAGGTGTGTTTACCACTCCTAATAACTCTACGCCTTTTAGAAGGCAAAGACTTGAAATCTGGTGGTAACTGTAACAAGCGATAGGACTAGTGGGGATGCTGGTCTGACTCCACGTTGACTTAAGACTCTAAAGATAAAAAATATATCCTAAGGCCAACTAGTAGTCAAAGAGAACACCAAAATTCAAATGGCCAATAGGCATGCAAACAGGGTAAAGTGGCTGAGTGCCCTCCCTCCCTAAAGAAGGTATGTTTCGCCCAAGAGGGGCCTGAGACTCCCTTCTAAATATTGGAGGTAACAAAATCAGTTATAAGGACCCTCGTGGGGTTAACAACCAGTCGGTTAGATCCCCCCGGAGAGGTAATCCTCCATAAAGGTTGTGTGTTGTCCGACCCAGGGTACCTGTATAATAACCCCTGCAAGTAACCTATGTGGCACCTAAGTCAAGCAACTAATCAACCAATGTATAAACGATTCACATGCGAGCAATCGTAAGTCAGGTCCACCGTATGGGCAGGGTAGCAAAGCTCGAAACCTTGAAAGTACTGCCTCTCACAGAGGTAAAGGCACTAGCAATATCCCCAAATATGAATAGATCCCCAGAAATATCTCTGACGCTAAGAAGGTATCACGGGGATATCCCTTCAACCAACCTCGCACGACCTCGTGATTAACTTCGGTGTGAGCGGAGCCTCCTGATATTACCAATTATACATTGGATTTCTCCACTTCTTTTCTTAGACACATATGTTTATTTAATGCCCTTGGAGAATTTTACTCACAAAATCCTATTCCAAGGCACTAAATCCTAAGCTAGTTTATGCACCCTAGAAAATAAAATCGTGACTAATCAATTTTAAATTATAGCATTAATTTTATTGGTTGTGATTACTCAAAAAGGTATGGTAGTGAAACTCATGATGTTATGACTCTGCAAGAAAAATAAATATGAAAATAATGGAAAGTCCTAACTTTAACTTTCAATGAATGATATGCTTCTAAAAACCAATGCATTTTTCAATTTCAACTCTGCAATTCTGAAGTAAAAATGCAATCTTTCACTAAATGCACTAAGCTAATGACAAGGACTCAAAAGAGAAAAAATGCCAAGAAATGCAAAATGCCTATTTTTTTGTATTTCCAATATACTGAAAATAAAATGCATGGACCGATAAGAAACTTGATATATCAATTCTACTTTGTATGGGAAGAAATAACTCAAGCAAAATACCAAGAAGCAAAACACCCAAACCAATGTACAAGGACAATCAAAATGAAAAGGTGATGAGAAATACTTCGCCCAAAAATTCAACTCTAGACAGGTTTCCTGTCATCCCATATAAACTTAACATGCACTACATAGAACCAAGAAGGCTAAACAAACATCAAATCCCACCCAACAAACACCAGACCAAGAAAACAAGCAAGGAAAAGTGATGCATGCGATTGTTTAGGAAAACAGAGCATATGTACACATCTTGCAGAGGGACAACCAATGTATGTATGTGACTGTCAGGCCAAAAAGTGCGTATATGTTTTAAAACAAGGCCAAGAAAGGGAGAAAGGCTGAAAACTTAGACCCATAGTGAATAGAAACTATCAAGCAGTGATACGACAAGAAACAAAAAGGAACGAGAGAAATGTAAGGATAAAAAGAACTCCAAACCCTTAGAAAGAAGTTCAATCCCCAGTATGGTCGCCAATTCTGTTATGAGGGAAAAATTATCTATGGCTAGGGTAAACCACAACAGACATATATGACTGCAAAAACCAACTCTATCCCAAAAACATGCTATATAAATCAATATGCAAGCGAGATAAGAAAGAGGTCTACCTCGTCTAGATGTTCGATGATGTCCACCATTGAGCACTTTGACCCAAAGCTTTATACCTACAACAAGTTCTCAACAAACAATCTAAGCAAGCATATGGTGATAATACAAAAGGTTAGCACATTAGATAGCATAATCCATTAATATACATAACAAATACGCCCATGGATAATAACTCATATATTTGCAAGATATCAATTGGATGGGAAAGGAGTATTTATATTAATAAATGATCAGTAGAAGTGAAAACATTACAGACTTCCATGTCAGCATGGTTCGGAACCGAGAAACTAAGTTCCTTCCAGCGGGGCCTCCACCACTTCAATACCCCACCAAAGGCAAGCTCATAGAAGGGAGACAATGGGGTTCTCCATCAATATAGGAAGATCTTGGGGGCTGAACACTGTGTTCAGACTTAAAGGACAAAGGGATGCAGACTCAATGTGAAGTAATGATTTCTCCATAGTAACTTTGCTCTCAAAGTTGAATTCTTTCTCTTCCTTTCCATAGCTCATAATTGACCCATTTATAGCCTTCAAATAAAACTGAAGGGATGATTTAAAACATTTCCAGTATATGGAAGGCCAAGGATCAGAGATCTTCTGTCGTGACATGAAAACCTGACATTTAATTTTCATTTTTTGACATAAATCCCGATGTACGCGGGCTTTAGTGGAACATCCTGTGTATATGCATGCTATATAGTAGGCAAGGTGTGTACATGTAGAAAAATATGTATTTTTAGCTCCGGATTTATCAGACAAGGATGATAAGTCTGCATAGGGAAATGGAAAAAGGCCTTATGTGCAAGATTTCATAGGGTGAGGCAAATCTTGCTATAACACCTGTGTAGGTCTACTAGGATGTTTTGTTTCCATCTTCAACTTGGCCATTTCAGATGTCAAGGTTTTCAACATTTTGGCCATTTCATCCATCTTAGAATCAGATGTTGTATGATAAGAAGAAGGGAGTTATTCTTTCTATTTTTTCTTGTCTCTATCACCCCTGAAATTCAATTTCTCTGTTGCTAGTATGTTGGATTCTACTTCAATGGCTTCTTCCTACATCAAAATCAGAGTAACAGACTTCCTTTCTCTCAAAAACAAAGAAACTCAACATCAAAGGCATTAGCAAAAGTAATTTTGGGTGATGTTTCTGTTGGTTTGATTTCATTTGGAATTTTACTATATATTTTATTAAACCTTTTAGTAAAATCAGATATAGATTCTCCTTGTTTTCTTTTCAAATCACCAAATTCAGTGATGTAATATAAGTATTCTTTCTTATCCCCCCAGTGTCTTAAAAATGTATCATCTAGTGTATCAATATCAACAATTGAATTAGGAGGCAGGATTCTAAACCATTTCCTTGCCTCTCCATATAATTTTTTCACAAAAAGTCTCATCCAAACATCTGCATGCTCCACATTAAAATTATCTGCAAAAATGTAGAAAGAGTTTAAGTCTTCTTCAACAGTGACTTCTCCGTCTCCATTGAATCTTGGAAAACACTTCATATAATCATTAGGTGGGAAATCATACAAGATGATGCATCCCCCCTCCCCTTCTGGGGTTCTGCAACCTACCAGTCTAGGATATTTATAATTTCTAAGTCGAATTGACTCTTCGGGCTCCTGATTGAACCCAAATCAATTATACACAGGCCCCTTTTTCTTATGTGTACAGGTTTTGTCAGACCCATGAGCTATTCCTACGTGCTTCCAAAACACTAAGGTTTAGGCGCTAGCTTCTTCTTCGATTAGCCCCCTTCTTCGATTACAGGCTCAGGCAAGCGTGGTTTTAGACCAACCCTTTTTTCTCCCAGCAATTCTTCTCCAGCTGCCACGTATGACCTTGGAAATACCGTGGTTCCAATTGTGGCCCACTCAAAGAAAAATTAATGTCTGAGCATGTCTTAGCCCCACAATCCTTCTCATCCGTCGATCTCCTGCCTTCGTTGATGACCCGTGATGAATGAATGCTATCGAATATCCCTTCCTACCTTCTTTCCTCCTTCCACGCACGATCCCAGATCTCCACGGCCCGTCGACACGTAGCTCCCCTCTAAATCAATGACTGAGGTTGATTTCTCCTTTCAGGCTTCGGGAGTTTCAACTCTCAAACTTTACTTTCCTCCGTATGGAAATCTTTCGGAGTAGAAGATCTGTTGCCACCTGTCTCCTTGAATCTATGACCAGGATCTCTTTCGTGAGTCCGGCCTTCGGGAATCTCAACTTCTCATGCTTCGCAAGCTCTTTTTGCATAGCCCCTTCTTCGCATGTGTCCTTGGGTTGTGACATCATGTGACCACGTGATTGTGGCTCCTCCTCAATGTTTTAAAGTCTACACAACTCTTGTCCCCAAAATGCTACGGGACTGTCGATCTCTTGATCTTGATGACAGTGTCTGAACTAACGGTTCAGATATGCCCTTTCCAATCTACGGACTAGATCTAACCCTTATGAATCAATGGATGTGATATCTTCATGATTCTGGACTTTAAGGTTTTGAAATCTCAAACCCTTCCTTCTTCCGTACTTCAATCTTCCGGAGCTAATGATCTGTTGACACTTGTCCTCTGAAATCAATGGCTGCGCTCCTGCTTTAGGACTTTGGCCTCCTCAACCAGATCAACATTACTACGACTCCCTTCTTGATCAATTATCAAGATCTTCTCTGGGTCTTCAGACCTTCCCCCCTCCGCTTTCTTCCAGAGTTCTGAATTTGGCGCCATGCGTCCACCTTCACATCGACAACTCTCTTCACTTCGGATTTCCGGACTTCGGAAATCTCAAATCTCAACTCTCGCCTTACCCAATGGATTTTATATGAACTTGATAATCAACTGACTCATGTCCTCTTGATTTGATGATCAAGGATTACTTCGGTCTTTACCCGGAGTGCATGGATCTATGCCACATCTCCCTTAGATCTGATGGCTATGAATCACTTCGGGACTTTACCCGGAGTCCACAGATTCATGCCACATCCCTTCTTAACAATGAATTAGATTCACTTTGGGTGATCCAACGCTTGAGATTTACTTCAGATTTCTGGCTCTTTGGGTTTTGAAAATCTCAATTCTCAAACTTGTCTCCTCCTGAACATCACGATATCTAACGGTTTAGATTCACCTTGGCGATCCAACACTTGACGTTGACTTCAAACTATTTGACGGCCCAGATCTCCTTCGGCTGATCATACGAATGAGATTCACTTCATATTTTCCCTCTACGGTCTTTGGAAATTTCAGATCTCAAACCTTGGTGAGTTATTTCTCCTTCGTGTGAAAAGCGCTAATGCTCATGCACCTTGTTCTGATCAGATGACTACTGATATTTCGTGCATAGATCCAACAGATGGGATCTATTCTTCTCCCATGTGCTTACCTTTTTCACTGGACGTAGATCTAATGGTCTAGGATCCTTTCCACAACTGATTAGATGATTGTTGTCGCTCCTCCTCCTGAGCTTTCAACTTCTTCTGCCTTAGAATATTTTGTTAGCATTCAAAGGTTTCTGCCTTTGAACTTCATCCTGCGAGCTCGAATATTTGGATCTCGCTTGCACTCCTGAAAGAATTATCTCTTCTGAGATTTAGGAATTCAAATAAGTCCGTCACCCATGCATTCCTTGTGTTGTCCCTTCTGAGCTTGATCTCCTCGAAGATTTCGATCTCCCATGCACTCCTTGCATTTTTGAGATTTTGTCAAACTCAGATCCGAAGGATTTCTTGAAAGGAAATTCTTCTCGCCCTCTTGGCGTTCTCCTTGCTCGATGCACACCTTGCAAATATTCTCCTTACAGAGTGTTCAATAACTCTGTCTCTTTACAAACTCAACACAGATTCCTTTCTGTTCACTCCTTGCACTTCCACTGATGAAGGTTCAACGCTATCTCTCCTGAGCTTCTCTGAGGTTAACTCACCTCTGTTAATGCACTCCTTGCACTTGAAACTCAAAGACGAGAAACAATTGAAAGTCATTCAATACTTCACCAGTTCATACATTCAAAATGTGAATGACATGTAAAAGGATAAAAATAACCACAAATACATAAACACATTGTATGTAGGAAAAAATTCTTTTCTATTATCTTTGTGTGTCTATACAAATGTTTACAAAAATCGGACTTCAACAGAGTCCCAGTTCTCTCGAGTTCTGCTTCTAAGACCTCTCTCGAATTCTCCTAATTCTCCTAATGAAATCTGATACAAGATCTCTTTACAAAATAGGGGCTCTGCGAGCTTGTCCTCTCTCACCTAACCTCATATATTACATTGAAGTTTTCATAAATGGCCATCTAGTCTGAATTGAACCTAGAGCCATCAACCTGTCAGTCATTAAAGGAAACCTTAGCTTCTGCCTATTCATAGATATGTCTTGGTTTTCACTCAAGATTACAACATGGACCCATATAGGATCATATTTCAAATTTAAAAACGGGAGGGTTAGTGCCTCTCCATCTCTGAAATGTGCGTCGATGTGCCGGAATGCTGGCACGTTGCTAAGGTGGAGAGATTATCCTACATCATACTCCACTACTAGGAAAATTATGAGCTCCTCTTCTCCAGTGTTGAAATCCTCCTGGATCCCAAACTCTCCCTTGGAGTTTTCCTCTTGCTTCTCTCCAGCTATGTCGTTGTTGCTGCCGCTTCTTTTTCTTCCCTGCTGCTATGGAAGGCTCTCTTCTATTCATATCCCCTTTACTGACTGCTCCTATTGACCTCAACATCAACTTCCTGATCTCCTCTATCACCTTGTCCAGCTGCTCCAGTGGCTAGCTCTTCTTATGCAGTCTTCTTTGTTTCACTTCCTTATCGGTGGGTAGATCATTTTGACCCCCCATATCATTTTATTCTTATTTTGTGGCATTATCTTGCCACCCTGTTGCAAGCTCTAGTTCTACAGTCTCATCACTAAGCTACTGCTCAGCTTTCTCCTTCGACAGATTAGCTTCTGTCAACTCCTCTTGTGTTGGCATATCTCTAACTTCCTCCAACCATTCCTCTGGATGGTATGCTCCTCCACTTTCCTCCAACTTGACCCATCGGATGTGAAATATTTGCACCATTACCCTTCTCTCTAGGGATTCCAATTCCTCATACATCTTAGAAAAATCCATGTTGTCTGTTTCCTCCTCTACTGCAGACTCCAGTGCTACAGTCATCTCCTGCTCAACTTCCTGGCTGAAAATTTCGAGCAATTCTGATGAATTCTCTTCTCTTGAAATTTGCATGATTGTCTTCCCACAGTCATCTGTTGGTTCTGGATTGTCCAACCAATCCTTCAAAATACTCAATTCTATCTCCCATGGTGTGAGCATCTCAACTTTGTGCTCCTCTTCCTCTTTGACAGTTTCTACTGGTTGTCTTTCTTCTTCTGATGCACTTTCATCATGTGCACTGGCCTCCACTTGGCTGCTTGGTAGGAATTCCTTGATCCCTCCAATAATCAGAACGCTCCTCTGATCCTCCTCCTTGATGGTGTAAGTATTTAACTTCTGATCATATTCATTCACATGGTTTGTAAATTCACATTAATCTTTACCTATCAACACTCCTTGCTGACCTGAACCCACTTCTGAGATCCTGAGACTTTTTGACAGTCTCACCTTCCTTCCCTTTCTCACCTGGCAATTTGGGACTTCTCTTCTGCCCACCTGGAAGTCTATGAGATCAACCGATCCCATCTCACTGCCCACCTAACAACTTGAAATTTCAGCACTGCTCCTTTGGCAGTATATGAGACCTTCCACTGATCTCTTTCTATTTCCCACCTAGCAATTTGAAAGTCCAATTTTGCTCACATGGAAGTTTATGAGATCTTAATCTGATCTCACCTCCTCCTCATCACTGAGATTTCTCCCAATTTCTGGTTCACAAATGTGAATTTGTTCCTCCTGTGTGTCACTGAGGTTTTCTAATTCCCTCAACCAACTCCTTACCATTCGTTGTTGTTTTCTGGCCAACAACTTTTGAACAGGCCATTTTACCTTCCTATTCAGAGGACATTTGTACCTCCAGTGTACCTTTTCCTCCTGCTACATATTCAATGCTAGCTGTTCCATCCTTGCTCTTATCTCATTGAGTTCCAGATCCATCTCTGGATTTCATTTCTTCTTGTGGCATTCTCTTCGACCACGCTCATGGCATTCAATATCCCTTTTCACCTTCTACCTACCCTCTTGGAAAGTCTATGGATTAATCTACATCCAAGAGCATCTCCATCTTCTTTTACATCTCACCTGGATGTTTAAATTTTTGTTGATGCACACGTGCAACAACATTCTCACAAAGCATCAGTACTCTTCTTCCTTCACTTGCTGTCTACAGGAAAACTTTAACTTCCGATACCACTTGATGTTATCGAATTATCTCCTTTTACTGTCTCCCTCTTGTCTATTGTCTGCAAACAAAATAATGACCTCCTCCTCTTTCTCTTTCTCCTAAAATATACAAACGAAAATTCAGCCTTGATACCACATGATGCAACCCTGCTCCCCTCCTGGGGTTCTGCGACCTCCCGGTCTAGGATATTTCTAATTTCTAAGTCAAATTAACTCTTCAGGCTCATGATTGAACCCAAATCAATTATACACAAGCTACTTTTTCTTATGTGTGTAGGTTCTATGAGACCAACGAGCTATTCCTGTGTGCTTCCAAAACACTAAGGTTCAGATGCTAGATCCTTCTTCGATTATCCCCCTTCTTCATATGCCCTGGGCTGTGTCGTTGTGAAAATACACGATTATGGGTGCGGACAAGGGTGGTTTCAGACCCACCTGCTTTTCACTACGCAATTCACCTCCAACTTCCATGTATGCGCTTGGAAATACCATGGTTCCAATTGCGACCCGATCAAGGAAAATTAAATTCCGAGCATATCCTAGCCCCGCAATCCTTCTTGTTCGTCGATATCCTTCCTTCAGTGATGACCCGTGATCAACAGATGCTATCGAATCTCCCTTCCTACCTTCTTTCCTCCTTCCACGCACGATCCTAGATCTACACAATCTGTCGACATGTAGCTCCCCTCTAAATCAACGTCTGAGGTTGATTTCTCCTTTCGGGCTTCGGGAGTTTCAACTCTCAAACTTTACTTTCCTCCTTATGGAAATATTCCAGAGTAGAAGATATGCTGCCACGTGTCTCCTTGAATCTATGGCTAGGATCTCCTTCGTGAGTTTGGCCTTCGGGAATGCCAACTTCTTACACTCCGCAAGATCTTTTTGCATAGAACCTTTTTCGCATTTGTCCTCAGGCTATGACCTCACATGACCACGCGATTGTGGCTCCTCCTCAACGTTTTAAAGTCCACACAACTCCTGTCCCCAAAATTCTATGGGACCGTCGATCTCCCGATCTTGATAGTATTGTCTAAACTGATGGTTCAAATCTTCCCTTTCCAATATACGAACCAGATCTAACCCTTCTGAATCAACAGATGTGATCTCCTCGCGATTCTAGACTTCAGAGTTTTGAAATCTCAAACCTTGCCTTCTTCCATACTTCAATCTTCTAGAGCTAATGATCTGCTGACACCTGTCCTCCGAGATCAATGGCTGCGCTCCCACTTCGGGACTTTGGCCTCCTCAATCAGATCAACAGTCCTAAAACTCCCTTCTTGATCAATGATCAATATCTTCTCTGGGTCTTCAGACCTTTCCCCCTCTGTTTTCTTCTAGAGTTATGAATTTGGCGTCACGTGTCCACCTTCACATCGACAACTCTCATCACTTCGGATTTATGGACTTTGGAAATCTCAAATATCAACTCTCACTGTCCTTGATGGATTTTATCTGTAGTTGATAATCCACTAATGCATGTCCTCTTGATCTAATGATCGAGGATTACTTCGGGTCTTTACCTGGAGTGCATGGATCTATGCCATGTATCCCTTGGATCTGACAGCTATGAATCACTTTAGGACTTTGCCCGGAGTCCACAGATTCACTTCACGTTCCATATTAACTCCAATGGCTTAGATTCACTTTGGGTGATCCGACGCCTGAGATTTACTTCGGATTTCCGGCTCTTCGGGCTTAAGAAATATCAAGTCTCAAACTTGTCTCCTCCTAAACATCACGATATCTGATGATTCAGATTCACCTTGGCGATCCAACATATGACATTGTCTTCAGACGATCTTACGGCCTAGATATCCTTCGGTTGATTGGACGAATGAGATTCACTTCGGATTTCTGCTCTTTGAGCTTCAGAAATTTCAGATCTCAAACCTTGGTGAGTTATTTCTCTTGCGTGTGCGAAGCGCTAATGCTCGTGCACCTTGTTATGGTCAGGCGGCTAGTGATCCTTCATGCTCAGATCCAACGGATGGGATCTATTCGTCTCCCCTGTGCTTCCTTTATTCATTGGATGTAGATCTAATAGTCCAGGCTCCTTTCCACAACCGAGCAGATGGTTCCTATCACTCCTACTCTCGAGCTTTCAAATTCTTACACCTTAAAAGATTTTGTCAGTGTTCAAAGGTTTCGGCCTTTGAATTTTCCCCTAGGAGCCTGACTATCTGGATCTCACTTGCTCTTCTAAAAAAATTATCTCTTCTGAGATTTAGGACTTATAATAAGTCCATCACCCATGCATTCCTTGCATTATCTATTTTGATCTTGATCTCCTCGAAGATTTCGATCTCCCACACACTCCTTGCATTTCTGGGATTTCGTCAAACTTAGATCCGAAGGATTTCTTGAAAGGAAATTATTCTCACCCTCCTGGCGTTCTCCTTGCTCGATGCACACCTTGCAGAGCTTCTCCTTACAAAGTGTTCAGTAACTCTGTCTCTTTACGAACTCAACACAGAGTCCTTTCTGTGCACTCGCACTTCTGCTGATGAAGGTTCAACACTATCTCTCCTGATCTTCTCTGAGGTTAAATCACCTAACCTCATCTATTACATTGAAGTTTTCATAAATGTCCTTCTATTCTAAATTGAACCTAGAGACATCAACGTGTTAGCCATTAAAGGTGACCTTATCATCTTCCTGTTCAGAGATATGGCTTGGTTTTTGTTGTAGGTGAATCCCCCTGTGGACAAGTGGATTCCCTCTTGGTCTCTACACTCCTAAGGCCAAGACCGAAAAGTAATTAACATGGACACTGACTTCCTTTTAGATCTAATAAAGCTAATAAATGAAAGATAAGGAGAAAGATATGTACCTTATTAGCGACGTTTGTCCTTGCAAAGTCCAGGCTGAGATTTGATCTTGAGCGCCCTGATAGGTCCTTTGAAAAAAACAAAGGTACAAAAGACTTCCTACTCTACTGAGATGAGCTCAAACATAGATCCATCTACTATAGAAAAACTCATATGGAACAAGCACAAGTTTGAAAGAAACAGGCCAAGCATTGATTATTAATGAGAACAAGTAAAAGTACTTACAATCCTTTGAATGAAGGTGCAACAACTTCTTCCAGTTCTCCTTGTCCAACCCCTTTGCTCAAATAACCTCCACTGATTGCTTTGATGAAATCTCACTCATTAGATCATAAGTTTGATGTAATTCTCAATCTCTATTGTCAATACCTTCTTATGAGATCATAAGTTAGGTATAATTCTCAATCTTCCTTGTTCACACCACTTACAGGATCATAAGTTTGGTATCAATCTCTAGTCTCCACTGTACCTTTCACCATGAGAAGACCTCCTTATATAAACTTGGAGAGGTCCAACCACTTGAGATATATTGGGGTTAAGTTGAGGATTCCTCTCCTTCAGTTGAGTATCTTCCCTAAGATCATGACTTGATCATCTATTTGAATCCAACCACCTTTAGGAATTGAGGGATTCTTCCCTGATTTGCCTCAACAAACCCAAAATTTTCTCAAAAAAGGGCAGAGATCCCCCAAAGGGTGCACATGGCACTCAATCACTCCTCCAAAGAGGCTCAAAGAGTGCCAACACTCCCTGACAGTGGGTAGGGGAGCGCTCCTCTCCAAAATTCAGTTTTGAGTGGTTTTTCCAATGTCAAAAGGCTTGTACTTCCTGTCAAGTGATTTCTCTTCTTCCAAACTAACCTTTGAGGTGTCTTAAGTGTATTTATGATGTTGTTACAGGCATGACATATGCAATATGGAATTATTATGTTTGTGACACTTGCAACACTTGTGGTCAATATGCGACACTTGCGGACAAGATGCGACACTTACAACACTTGTAATGACGACACTTGCGACACTATCGAAGTGAGTAATTTTGAGGTGTAAAAGATTGCCCCCCAAAGTATGAAGTTAGAAGACGATGATGACTGAAGTACTTTGTAGAATTTTTCGAGAAAGGGTATGGACGCAGAGAAACCAGAAAAAGCTGCATAGAACCATCAAACAAATATTATGACATGTTTCAAACCTAAGGTAGGCTTACCTATGCTTGAGTGATAAAGATTTTTTAGGTATGGCCGCCATAAAATACACTGCGGATCCATAATTATATTGAAAAAATGGTATAGCCACTGCAGATACAATGTGGATATATACTCCTATGACCTGAACTAATCGTAGCCATGAAGAATACACAACAGATCTACAAAATGACAAGACATAGCCACGACCAATACAAAGTGGATCTATGTAACAATAAATGTGTCATAGTTCAAGAGAACTCCTTCGCAACCTGGGAAAAGTACATATAAGAGTGATGAATCAACCCAGGGTCCTCTTACCGATCATGATGTAGTATGAATCTAACCATGTGAATAGATGTCCTGATGTCAAACATGGCATAAACCACTTGGTTACCGGTCAATGATGTAAACCGTTAACAAGTGCGAGGGAGATCACCATTGATGTCAATGATTTCCAAGGTACTCTAGTACATTCCAACGAATGCGAATGAATGAGATGAAGTCAAACATCCGTGGAATCATCCGATCAAAGGTTAATGATGTAAACCCACTGTCAAACACGAGGAGGCCTACCATTGAGGCATGCAGGTGCCAAGGTACTAACTGGTTTCTAAGTCTAGTTCCCGGATAATTTGTTGAAGTTGACAATAATAGACTCATCGAAGGAGGGCATTGATGTATCCCCCATAAACGACATGAAACGTTCACAAATATGTAATTGGTAGATCAAATGAACATGGACTGACACGGGTATTGAAACAAGATATTTGTGATGGCTGACTCTCGAGGCAGATACTTCCCTTGAACACTAAAGAAAGACAACAGAAACATGACATGGAACAAATCTTGATGATCCAGTGGATGCTATGAATTTCTTCAGGTGACCCAAAGGAGTAAAATAAACTCAAAGAAATGGCTCAGTCCAAAGGTTCAGCGGATTAAAATGCATGCAAAAAAAAAATGTCGTGTTCAAGGGAGATTGTAAGAATTACTGGTAGTGTTCTCAAAACTGCTTGGCTTGATTCTTTCAATTTTTCCCCCATCCAGATAGACGAGTAACTCTTTTCAATTTAACGAGCTCGAGGAGGATAACACATGATCGATATGAATCACCTTTGGTAAGTCCCTCTTCCTTTGTTTAGCGAACCAGAAGAAGTAAGGGTTCGATCCCATATGGTCCCTTCAATGTATGATTGTTTAACGAGTCCAAAGAAGGTAAAATCAATGGCTTTTCATATTTAGAGAGTCTGAAAACAACTTAAAGATGACTCCAAGGTTGTCCTTTTTCGTAATGTTAGTCTCGTGAGGTTGAAAAAGAGATAAATTATCACTCGAAAGACGCCCATTCAAACCTTTTAACGAGTGGGAAATGAAGCAAGATCACTTGAAAATATTTTCATGTTTAAAGAGTTTGAAAAGAGCTCAAAGACGACTCCAAGGGGTTCCTTTTTTGTATATCCATGCAGGTCCGAAAAAGAGATAAAAGTTTACCCGGTTGCATTCTCATGTATTTACGAGCACGAGAAAGAACAAAGACTAAGCTCGGTATGCCCCCAGCTTGAAAGATAGTGGCTTAACTCTAGAATGATCATCACAGGCTGGAGACATGCCCTCCAAGCTTCAATTCATTCACCAACTTTGAGGTTGTTACCAATTTATATACTAGATGGAGAAAAAGGATACAGGTGGATGAAATGAAGGTTCAAATATGAGAGCTAACGAAAGAATTGACTCGTCATCTACGAGATCTAGCGAAAGACTTGACCTGACAGAAGAGGTGACTGTTTCATTTTTTAACGAGCTTGACACAGGAAAATAACTATGCTCAGGGCTCCGGGTTCAATCCCCAGATTTCTATTTCATTTTTTAACGAGCTTGTCACAGAGAGGAAAACTATGCTCATGACTTCTATTTCATTTTTTAACGATCTTGCCACAAAGAAGAGAAACTGTGCTCGTGACCTCTGTTTCATTTTTTAATGAGCTTGCTACATAGAAGAGAAACCGTGCTCATGACCTCTGTTTCATTTTTTAATGATATTTCCACATAGAGAAAAAATATGCTCGTCAACTCTTCTTGATCATGGCTTCCAAGAAAATAACGCTCTGTAAGAACACCATGTCAAGGGACAAAACTCAGTCATGGCTTCCAAGAGATCTTCACTAGATGGAAGAAAATCACTCTAGAAGGAACACATTTCAAGGGCCGCGACAGGGGTAAGGATATCAGGCTCCAATAGCCCTACCGAAGAGATCACCATGTCAACTACCAGATCCAAATCATTGGGATTCGAAGTCATGGGAGATAATGCCACATAATTGACATGCGGCAGGGGTGATACTGTCATCATATAAGAACCATTCAGGGAGGTAATCTAGTCAGGAACGATGAAGGAAAGTTGATTAATAGTCACAATTATTCTATCATGAGGGAAAGATATCACACGAGAAAGAGTGGACACAATAGCTTTCATGACATAGACATAATCCCGCCCAAGGAGTAAAGTGAAATCCAATGGGTCTCGGACTACCATGACATCAATAAAGACAGTTTTCCCTCCCAAAGTTATCAGAAACTAAGGAAGGGTCCCTAAAGGTTGACTAGTTCTTCTATTAAAAGTTAATAGATTCTGTGTAACCGGTGCAAGCGGAGGGCAACCCAAAGCGTGCCAAGAAACAGAGGACAAAATACTAATGGATGCACCTTCATCTATCAACGTTTGAGGAACGTCCCGACCAAAAACCTGTACTGTAATATGGAAAGGAATGTGAGAGGGAAGGCAAGGTCCTGTTAGCTCACCCAAATAAAAAAGGATGGCCTCATTACTTAGAGGGGGTTTCACTGGAGAATGAGGAATTCCCCCCAGTATGGTAGATTCTCTATCAACGAGAAAAATGTGGGCAGTATCGGGTTTACTCTCTAGAGGGAGAGTAGGATCGACCGATGATGTGATCAGATAGACCACACAGGCACTCTTCAGAGGAAGAGTGGGATTGACTGATGATGGAATTGGATCAACCACGCAGGTAGTCTTCAAAGGAAGGGTGGGACTGACCAAGGAGGGGACTAAATCAACCACTTTGGAACTCATCAAAGGAGGAGTGAGATCGACTGATGACAAAACCGGATCGACCACTTGGGTTTCATTCTCCAAGAGGAGAATAGGGTCGACGGGTGGAAGCAGATCGACCGCTTTGGTGTCACTCTCTAACAGGAGAGTGGAGTCTAGTGAGGATGAAAACGGATCGAGTACTTGGGTTACACTCTTTTTATCAAGAGTAGGGTTGATCGATGATGGAACCAGATCAACTACTTGGCTTTGTGGTTCAATCGAGGAGGAAAATAGATTGACCACCTGATCAATCGGATTGACTGGAGATGGAACCAGATTGACCAGTCCATCAACTAATGATGGGTTGGGGGAAATCTTACGATAACTTTTTAGAAGTTGAATTTTTTCCAAAAGAGAAGAAGCCTCATCCATACGAGGACAAAGGTGAGAATAATGATCACCTTTGCATAAGATACAAGGGAATTTGACAGTTGTCTTCTTCTTACCAACTTGAACGTCACTAGTTGATGGGGCATCACCAGCATGTCTAGCAGAGGCCGATGATGTGGAGGACCACATTTATAAGACCTTGGGAATACCAGGGAAATCCCTTAGAAAGTGGTCACCCTTACAAAGACTGTAAGGGAATTTGGGTTTATTATTCTTTATTGTAATCTTGTTGACCTCATCAACACTCCCAGTACTATTAACAATAGTTGGTTGCTGGGATTCAACATCTGACGTTGTTGGGGCCTTGGTCCTTTTCAGGCTCTTCTTCTTCTTCTTTTTTTTTTTCTTCTTCTTGTGATCAACCTGGATACTTGCGTTAGAGCTTTCACTAGGCGAAGAAGGAGAAATGGAATGAGAATTAATGGGTGAAGAAGGAGAAAAGTCGGCGTGAGGTTGATGTGTGGGTGGTGTAATGACATCTAAAGTATTAGGTTTAGTTGAAACATTGGGAGGATTCGAGATCACCGGAGTGGGGAACAACCAAACCGGTAATCTGATGGTGAGTCCCGGAAGACTCAGTGTGGCAATGTACAGAGGACCAAAGTTTCCAAACGAAGGAAAGATATAAGGTTCCCCAGGAGAAGGGGTTCCTCCATTGGTACTCCTAGGATTTGATGCCATTAACACTGACTCAACCTAAGGTCCACTAAGTAACACAACCAACACACACTATGAATTTGAGAAGCAAACAATCAAACAAAACCTTCCCACAATGAAACCACTAGTTGGTGATGAGATCCAATGTCACAAGATCAAAATAGGAAGAGGCAGGGGTAGAGCGGGTGGATCAGTTACATTGGCGACCTGCTTAACGGACTTATGCCTTGGTGTAAGATTCCACGCAGTAATTGTGGATTTACCCTCCAAGAAGCTCGAGTGAGTTTGACCAACGTTTGTTCCAGGTATAGTGAGACTTCCCTTCACCATCACCTTGTGTGAGACCCTAAATATTATGCCTACTAAGGTCACCAATTCGTAGTCAGCCCCTGGGCAGGTACAGTCGATAGTTTGATCCGAACATATGAGCAAGATAACAAGTCTGAAATTAACTCGAGAGGCTCCCACACATAATCGTGGGTATACCCTCAAGTGACCCCCAATATACGATCCGACCAATACAAATAGTTGAACCATGGAGGGATAATCTCTGTAACTCTCACGAATGTGACCTCGTGCGTAACCCCTATGTGAGAGGGGGATCCCAGAAAGCCTATACGATAATTGGATTTTCCCTCCCTATCGCAAGATGCTAAGTTTTTTTGATAGCTTTGGAAAGTTATTCTTTCAACCTATTCCAAATCCCTACACCTTAAACTAATGTAGGTTTGCTAACACATATGTAAAAAGTCTAATAAATTTTAGTTAGGCATTGATTTTAGTGGCTGTTGTTTACTTAGAGGTGTATGAGAGTGAAGACTGATGATATTATGACTCATTTCCCAAAACATGCATAAGAAATGATACACAATCTTTTCTTTCAATGAATGTCTAATTAAGGGAAGGAGAAGGATTTTCCTTTCACTGTCAAACACTAAGATGCAATGACCTCATGCAAAAGTCCTCAATAAGGAATCCAATGCAATGCTAAAATGTTTGTATGTGACTGATAACTAGTAGATGTAAAGCTTCTTATGCTAATCGGACTTCAAGAGTTGTGAGATTTAAACAATTTGGAAGCAAACTTCACATAACCCAAAAGACACCCTTGTTGTGATCAAACAAGAAACAAAAAGCCAAAAAATCAAAAGGAAGGAGAAAGAGCTTGGACAAGATGACTCAAAGATCAGAAAGAAAATTAAAAAATACCTTTGAAACCCCTTACAAAGTTTTCACTCATTCAGATAAACGAGAAGAAAATGACAAATTGACTCCAAATCATGAAGGACAAATTGCAAACTAAGGACAAATGTCAAAACAATCCAAACAAAAGAGGATTAATTCTTAGAAATAAGGTGTTTGAAAGCCAATACCAAGATGGACTGAGAGTATGATACCCTGAGAAAAATCCAAAACCAAGAAATAACTTCAGAAGATGAAAATTCTGGAGAATTTCTCACAAAAATGGGGTAACGCTCTGGTGTAAGGGGAACCAGAGTGTTCTATCACTCTGTGTAAGGCTACAGGGGAGTGCTAGTGCTCTGACATCAACAGGAGGGGAGCGCTCTCCTCCAAAAAATCAGAAAAAAAACCTAGAAACTCAAAAAATGAAGGAAATTCAGTCAATCAGTGTGATCATGATGACATAAAGAGGCAATCAAACAAATTTAAGAATAAAAAGACAATGTGGAGAAGATCAAATCAGTGGGAAAAGGGAAAAAATAAGATCTGGGAATGGAAACAAAAATCAGAGCTCCTCCCCAATGGAGTTGCCAATTTCTGTTGTAGGTGAATCCCCCTGTGGACAAGTGGATTCCCTCTAGACCTTTAGACTCCTAAGGCCAAGATAGAAAAGTTCTTAAGATGGAAACTGACTTCCTTTTAGATCTAATCAATCTAATGAATGAAAGAGAAGGACAAATATATGTACCTTATTAGCAACGTTTGTCCTTGCAAAGTTCTGGCTGAGCTTCGATCCTGAGCTCCCTGATAGATCCTGTAAGACAAACAAAGATACAATGGAATTCCTACTCTACTAAGATTAGCTCAATCATAGATCCATCTACTATAGACAAACTCATATAGAACAAGAAAAATTTTGAAATAAACAAGCCAAGAATTGATTATATTAATGAGAACAAGTAAAAGTACTTACAATCTTTTGAATGAAGGTGCAACAACTTCTTCCAGTTCTCCTTGTCCAACCCCTTTGCTCAAATAACCTCCACTGATTTATTTGATGACATCTCACTCATGAGATCATAAGTTTGATGTAATTCTCAATCTCTATTGTCAATACCTTCTTATGAGATCATAAGTTAGGTATAATTATCAATCTTCCTTGTTCATACCACTTACAGGATCATAAGTTTAGTATCAATCTCTAGTCTCCACTGTACCTTTCACCATGAGAAGGCCTCCTTATATAACCTTGGATAGGTCCAACCACTTGAGAGATCTTTGGGATAAGTTGAGGATTCCTCTCCTTTAGTTGAGGATCTTCCCTAAGATCATGCCTTGACCATCTATTCGAATCGAACCACCTTAAGGAATTGAGGGATTCTTCCCTGATTTGCCTCAACAAACCCAAAATTTTCTCAAAAATGGGTGGTGCTCCCCCAAAATGGTGCACAGGGCACTCAAGCACTCCCTAAAATAGGCTCAGGGAGTGTCAACACTCCCTGATAGTGGGTAGGGGATCGCTCCTCTCCAAAATTTAGTTTTGAGTGGTTTTTCCAATGGCAAAAGGCTTGTACTTCTTGTCAAGTGTTTTCTCTTCTTCCAAACTAACCTTTGAGGTGTCTTAAGTGTCTTTATGATGTCATTAGAGGCACGGGATATGCAAGATGGCAGTATGATGTTTGTGACACTTGCAACACTTGTGGTCAAGATGCGACACTTGCAGACAAGACGCGACACTTACAACACTTGTAATGACGACACTTGTGACACTATTGAAGTGAGTAATTTTGAGGTGTAACAGTTTTCACTCAAGATTACAACATGGACCCGTATAGGATCATATATAGAATTTAAAAATGGGAGGGTCGATGCCTCTCCCTCTCTGAAATGCACACTGATGTGATGGAATGCTGGTGCGTTGTTGAGGTGGAGCAATGCTCCTGCATCACAGGACTTGTGGCAAGTTTAATGGTGCATATCTAGCTACAACAATTGCATCTATTCTATTCATAGCCATATTTTCCACAGCTGGTGTTTGGATTATAGGAGTGATCAGAACCGGTGATGTAGAAAGAGAGATAGTTCTTTGGGTGGAGCAAGTTAATTGAGCTGATATAAGTTTTTGATCTTCAACTAAAGAAAAAAGAGGTTTCTTCTCTGTACCAAAGTAGGTTGAAGGTTCAAGAAAAATATGATTTTCAAAGGAATAATAACGTGGTTTATTCTCCTCAGAAGAAAAGGACCGAGGTGATGATGAGAGTGTATATGGTTCAATTTTAATATCTTTGGTAAAATATCTCAAAGGTTCAGCTACAGATAAAGTATCTGTTTTTTATTCTTCAATGAGCTCAACAAACAATTTCCATTGATTTAAATTCAATTCTAAGATAGTTGAAGGAAAATAAATAGTTGCAGGCTCAACGATAGGATTTGGTTCACTCTCAGTAACAAAATTCTTCAATTGGTGCGAGTTTGACAATTTTATAAGAATGTCCTTGAGTACAGGTAGAATAAAATTTTCATTTTGAAAGAGACGACTGTCGAGGAGTGATTTTAGGTTTTCTCATTAGCTTTTCAGGATCTGGCACTACCGCAACAGGCTTGGGATCTGGGTTTTTTCTAGTTACTTATTTCTTTGTAGATGATGAGGAAGTTGGAGGAATTTTAGGTCCTTTGCCTTCTCTTTTAGGAGCCATAATTACTACAGAGGAGTCGCCAGGTGAAATAAACACAGTCTCATGTAAATGTCCAAATTCTTTTCCACCATCAAGATTTGGATCTGATCTTGTCGTTCTTCCCAGGGAAGATGTCTTCATTTCTTCATCCCCGACAATGATGCCAAAATATGTTAGACCCTAAAGTTGCACTTGACTGTGAGAGGGAAATCTAGGGCATCATCAGGTTATTGCAATGATATTTTTAAGTAATTTCTGAATAGGCTTTTAGAAAATGGTTGAAAGTTGGTTCAAGAATTCAAAATAAACACATAACTCAAATGTAAAAGAAAGGAAATATCCCACAGATTTAGTAAATGGTAGTCACCTTAATAGATCAGAAAATAATGTAAATAAAGAAGGGAATGTATGAGAGTATCTAGTTTGTCAACTACCGTATGGATTTCTTATTTCAAAATATCATTGAGAAACAAGAACATGTACTTGAAGACAATCTTGATTATAAACAAAAAAAAACAAAGTGTTCACCGTGTTACTTAACATCAAGAAATCAAATGCATTGCAATAGAATAAATGAATTCAAGAAAAGAAATAGAATAAGATATGAAAGAGGATCTGACTATCAACATGCCTTTTCCATTTAGTATCAATATGGAATATAAACTTGTTTTATAGTGGATTTTTACAAAAAAGGCCCTTGAATGCCCAACTAATCGACCCTTATACAATCTTTCTTGTGTCTATTTAAACTACACAAAGCATTCCTGTAGATCCTATTTTCTAGTTTACAGTTTTGTAATAGGATCATGTTAATGCCTATTTCCTAGGAAAATTAGCTCAAATGAACACCTATAATGCCTATATAGTAGAGGGCTCAACAACCAATCCAAATATAGATTAGGAAATAGCTTTACAAAACTGGAAAATCCCACAAAAATTGGAACCCTATCTTGCTGAGTTGTTCCATCCGAGATATCAAAAAATTTCATTTGAACCTAAGCATTATGAATCAAACTGTTCATATTTACTTTCTGAGCAATAACATAGAACAATCAAAACTGAAGCAAAGTCTTCTTGAATCATCATGGTATGATGACTGCACTAGTCCTGGTGTCTCTCTGTTTAAGCTTGGTTGTTAACACAACATTATGCCAATATAACCTTATATTGGATTATCTTACCTCTTTAAGCAATGCTTTCTGTTCTTTTCTTTTCCTTTTTAAATCCTGTATCTTTTCTTGCTGTTTAGCATTCCATTGCTCAACAAAAGATTTCTCGTTCTTCAATTTTATAATCATACTCTGCAAATCCTTTACTCTATCTTTTTCCTTCCTTGCTTTCACTTTAAATTCTAGATATTCCTCTATAGGGGCAAATAAATTCACATCTATAGCAGCTCGGGGTTTTCTTAATTTGATCACATATTTATAAGATAGCCCAAAACTAAGGTCTTCATCTCCAGTGCTGTCAAAATATTTGGTTTCTAGAAGGTCTTGCATCTGGCGTGGTTCTGGAAAAAGATCATTTATGTCATCATAAATTGCATCTGTGCCCTTAAACACATATTTAGATACTGAAGTTGATTTTGTAGTTGCTTTGGTCATGGGTCTTTTGGAGTACTGTGCAATCTGCTTTCCCTTTTCTTGTTTCTTCTTCAAGTCCTCAACTTCCTTCTTTGTTCTGTGTAAAGAAGATGCTACTGCCTATTTTTTTATCTCCTTCTTAGAATCCTATGAATTATCTTCTATAATTATAAGATTCTCCTTCTTGATGGAAGGATGAAACATTTCTTTTGAATTTAGTTTAAATTTATTGACAACTCTTGTGGAATTCCTTCTAGGAGAATTTAGATACATGTGTTTTCTTTTTACTCTGTTTTTTACCCTTTGTAATCTTCTTACCTATAGTTTGTTGTTTCTGTTTGACTGGGGTTTGAATTCGACTTGTGGTGTAATCTTCATATTCATCAAATTCCCTCTTTATATCTAGATCAAGATAGATGTTAGTGTCTTCATCCATTTTAGGCTTCTTACCTCGAATAGTAGTTCCTTTCTCATGATCTTTACCTACAGATAAATCACCACTAGCTTGTTGGGTTTGTAATTTTCTTGCCAACCCAAGTTACCCTAGCTACAGGTGAATCTTCTTTCATTAAAGCTTTGGTGGCTTGAGATGTATGTTTTTCTTTTACAAGTTTCTTCCCCTTGAAAGTTTTGGATTTAGTTGACTGTAGATTCAGTTTTAAGGATTGGATTAACCAGTCCCAAGATCTCTGGACTTCATTTAAGGATAAGACTACTAATTTTCTAATCAAACCTTGATGAAAAAGACCACTTTTTGCTATAGCAGGATGGGACTGGATCCTTTTATACATCTTGGATAAAAAATTTAATAGAAAATAGGGTAAATTAAGAGGGTAATCACCATTTACATGAATGAACAGTCTGATATGATAGAGATAAACCAAGGAAAACCTGCCTTCACATGTAATGTACATGTGGATAATTATCAAGGCAGTGTGCCATTCTTGTTGATGATTGCAGCTACGTGAGACATTCTCCATCTTACAAACCCGGGAGAAAGCCCCCGAGAGGGATGTGGGGTTCCTATCTGAGACTGAGATGGAATGTAGAGATGGCCTCCTCCTTACAAAGAGTTGAGAATAACTCCAGATGATTCTCTTTTTTAACACGGTGAGAAAGTAGATCTGCAAAGTTGGACATGCCTGTAGTTGAGCACAAGGTGAACGTGTGAAATCCCAAAGTGCTGGGTGCATTGTCATGAGAACAGAAATGAAGATGATGTATTAACCTCCTTTGAGCAAAGAGTTGATGAGAAAATCTAGATAACTCTCCTATGTAATGCAGTGGGAAAGAACATATTTTGAGTGGACGTGCCTATGGATGAGCACTGGTGAAAGTGATCCTAGCAGCTGAGCACAAGTGAAGAAGTGGTTCCTCTGTGTAATGCAGTGAGATAGAGATATGAATATGCCTATGGATGTGCTCCTAGTGGATGAGAACTAGTGGGTGTATAAGATCCCTTGCTATATTGTTCAAGAGTCAAACCTGCCTGTAACCCTAACTGTAATATAAAGGGTATAGGTCGGCCCCACCTTAATGTGATTAATAATTAATGTAAAATATAATTAATATAAAATATAATTTATATGGTAATTATTAATTATATTTTGAGTTATTGAGGTCGGCTCTATTGTGCCAATAGACACACCATTTGACGTGACAAGTCTTATATAAATAAAGGTGAATCCCCATTGAGGAAACACACTTATCCTTGTGTCATCTCATGATTTCAGAAGTTGTGGTATGAAATTATGAGAATTGTAGCACCCTCTTGTGTGCTATGTTTGGTGATGGTGTGAGAGGTATTTCTCTTGACGAATATAGAAAAGGATTGGATGGGTTTTCTTCCCTTGTTGAGAAGGGGTTCCCAGGATACTTCTTGTGTACTTGTGCAAGGATATTCTTCTTGTGATCTTGGTTTGCTGTAGTAGTTATGGTTCAAGTAATTGTTGATAGAAAATTTAAAAGGAATACAAGAGCCATAACTCACTGAAAATATAACATGGTGTTAGAGCAAGCTTGAAGAAAACCATGCACATTAAACAATTGAAGCAAAGGTATGCCAAAACACTATTGTAGGTATGAAGAGGAAGAAGGCCAGATCTCCCTTCTGTGGTGTATGGAAATGATACTGGAGGGGAAACATCTATGTGGAAAAGAAGAAGTCAGAGCCTACAACCATAAAAAAAAGGTCGGAGCCTAGGGGAAACCCCACAAGCAACCCCAAAATTCTGTGGTAAAGAAAAGGATAGAGTCTACAATTATGAAGAAAAGGGCGGAGCCTAGGAGAAAAACCACAAGCAACTGAGGTATATGGAGAGTGTCCAGAACCTAGGAGGAGGGCTGAATGTCCATTTAAAAGTGGTTGTAGGCCTCTAAATACTTCCACGACAATACCCCAACAACAAACACCTAAAGAAAGAAGGCGGGCCGGATCTAGTGCTTCCTGTGGCATAAAATTAAAAGGGGGCTGAATCTAGTTAAACCTGTGGTAACTCTTCTTAAAATTGGCCACATGACTAAGACCCTGACCAAACTCTATTTTAGCTTCCTAGATAACAAAGAAAGCCCGCCATCTACTCCTTGGAAATTTAGGTCTACTATAAAAGGCAGTCGCTGCCTAGGAGAGGCTCAACATACTAGCTACATGACTGTGTTAGGAAGTCCAGACAACATGAGGTAGTCAACAATCCATAAATTCTTAAGTAAACATAACCACATACTCAAAAAAATCTTCAGATATTGGAGGCACGATGACATCTTCAGCCATACAACATGATGACAATAAATTATCTATCTATGCACCAGTACTTGTTAAAGAAGATGATGGAATGACTTATTGTAAGTTTTTTAGAATTTCATCCACATAGGAATGAATTATCTGGTGGATCAAAAGGTGTATTAAATATTTGGGACATTAGAGCCAACAAGGTGGTCCATGAATACTTGAGAGGTCTTGACATAGACCTCAACTATGATGGGAAGCATTTGGCATCTTCCTGCGATATTTCCAGTGAGAAGTCCATTGTTGTTTAGAATTTTCAGACTCAAGTTTCCCTTATCAAATCAAGTTTATATGGAAGAATATACTTTCCCATGCATACGCTACCATCCAATTGAAGCTAATGTTGTCGACAAATCAAATGGAAACTACATTGCGATTTTCACATCTAATCCACCATTTAAATTAAACAATTATAAATAATTCAAAAAGCATGAAGCTTCAGGGTTTCCAATTCGGTGCAACTTTAGTCAAGATGTCGGGATGGTGTTGTATCAATATTTGAGTAAACGCTAAGATAATAAAGGCTTCCAAGAAAGGGGATAATGTCCATAGATAGTTAGAGAAGACCTTCACTGACATTGATGATTCAGAAGAAGAAAACATGGAGTATACTCCATACTTTCATTCAAAAGAATATGAAGAGTCTCCTCCTCCAAAGAAAAGAGAATAAAGAAATGAATTTGCTGGTATGGTGTCAAGAAAATATGTGGCAATATTGTTAGTAACAAAAGGCTGCAACAATTGTGCACCCTAAAATGCACTATCCAACAACAAGGTACATGTGTAAGTTACTTGATAGATAGCACTACAACAATATTACTGTTGATAGAATCTAGGATGCTGAGCAGATTTCGAGGTCTGAATCTGAAGGATTCTCTAAGGTATAAAAGGACCAAGTCTGAAGTCTATGCTGAGCATGCAAAAAGTTGCTACTAGACCAAAGTATATGTGTCTACAAGACAAACAAGTAGAACCTCCATTGGTGTACACTCTCAGGTATGCACTTGTATATATATATTATTTTCATCATTGTCATAAGAGTATTTTGCAGGAGGAAGGAACCCCTAGTGAAAATCATAGACCCAGAGAAGTCTTAGTGCATTCAGAAGAACAACACACTGGAAGTGAAGATTCCAGGTTTTATTTTTTTTATCATGACTATAACCTACATTTCTAAGGTTGCTACATTACAAGTAGATTTTGTAGCTGTGACAACAATCCTTAAAATATTTTGACTCTAGAGATGTACTCATAAATATCCTCTAGGAGATATTCTTGTCTTATTTCCTTTTGTTTGTTTTCTTGTTCCAGGCAGGCTAACAAACAAAGGAATAAGATTATCCTTCATACTTTAGAGGGAGTCACTTGAGTCAGAAAGAGTAAAACTATTTGAGAAAGAGAGACAATACCTTCTTCCTCTTCAAAAATCCAGAGGGAGATAGCCATTAATACAATTGATCCAGTTGTTCCAGTTGGTATTCCCAGGGACTTTGCAGTAGGATATATGTCTCTGGGCTTGAAAAAACTTTGCAAGAGGCAGAAAAACATACAACTGATGGAAGTATCGAGAAATATAAAACGAGACTTGTAGTTAAAGGATTATCACAAGTAAGGGAAGTTAATCTTATAAGACATATTGATCCAGTAATCTCATACACTTCCATTTGTGCTACCATCCATGAGTTGGAGATCTACTTCAGATAGATGGATTCTTGATGAGTTTGGGTTTCAACAAAAGTATTGTTGATCCAAACCTATATTATTACAGTGTTGGTGATGAGAGCCCTATTTTGATAACTTATTCATAAATCCTTGTTGTTGGATACAAGTAAGCTTTAACTTCTGATTTCAAGATGAAGGATATGAGTATGATGCACTACTTCTTGGGACAAGAAGTATGACAGAGGACTGATGAGATTTTCCTGAGTCAAGGAATATATACAATGGGAATATTAAAGAAGCTCAGTATGACAAAATGAAAATCCATGATGATGGATTTGAAGAAAATAAATAAACATGATTCGGGCGGGATTGATCCACAATTGATTGGATCAATGATGTATCTAGTTAACAACAGATTTGATTCATGATATGCATTGAATATACTTAGTCATTCCATGAGTCATCCAAGATAGACTCACTGGACAATGGTGAATTATGTATTGAGATATATATGAGGCACAATTGGATATGGCCTGAGATACGCCTCCAGTGTGAACTTGAGTTTGCAGGATACGCCGATATAGATTGAGCAGAGAGTACAATGGACTGGAAGAGCACATCTGGTTGTTGTCTTACCGTGAATTTTTCCATGATTTCCTGATGTAGCAGGAAACAAAACTATGTGGCCTTGAGTACCACATAAGCATAGTATATAACATCTAATGTGAGAGGCCATATGGCTTCACAAGCTTCTGACAGATTTACTTGATCATGAGATGGATCCTATGATGATAACCAAGAGCTGTGTGTAAATATCTTTGAGAACCCAGTGTTTCCTGATGGATCGAAACACGATGAGATGAAATATCTTTATATAAGAGATATGATGCAGAGGAAAATAGTACACATGTAGTACCTTCCTACACATGAGAAGATTGCAAAAATCTTCACCAAATTAACTTGGTGAAGAATGCCTCCCTAGTTGAGAGGGAGTGTTGATGACTCCATCCAAGACAAATTTCAAAGTACATCCATGTGAGACTTGGAATGATGAAGAATTCCTCCCTAGCTGAGAGGGAGTGTTGACGATTTCAGCTACGTGAGACATTCTCTTGCTTACATACTTGAGAGAAAGCCCCTGAGAGGGGTGTGTGGTTCATATCTGAGATAGAGCTGGAACGTAGAGATGGCATCCTCCTTATAGATATTTGAGAATAAATCCATATGATTCTCCTGTGTAATGCACTGAGAAAGGAGATCTGCAGAGTTAGACGTGCCTGTGGCTAAGCACAACGTGAACGTGTCAAATCCCAAAGTGTTGGGTGATTTGTCATGAGAACATAAACGAAGATCATGTATTAGCCTCCTCTGAGAAAAGAGTTGATGAGAAAATCCAGATAAATCTCCTATGTAATGCAGTGGGAAAGAAGATCTATTGAGTGGACGTGCCTGTGGATGAGCACAGGTGAATGTGATCCTAGTGGTTGAGCACTATTGAAGAAGTGGTTCCTCTATGTAATGTAGTGAGCCAGACATATGGACATCCCTATGTATGTGACCCTAGTGGATGATCACTTGTGGGTGTATAATATCCCTTGCTATATTGTTCAAGAGTCAAACCTGCCTGTAACCCTAACTGTAATAGAAAGGGTATAGGTTGGCCCCACCTTAATGTGATTAATAATTAATGTAAAAGATAATTAATTTAAAAGATAATTAATATGGTAATTATTAATTATATTTTGAGTTATTTAGGTTGGCTCTATTGTGCCAATAGACACATCATTTGATGTGACAAGTCTTATATAAATAACGGTGAATCCCCGTTGAGGAAATACACTTATCATTGTGTCATCTCATGATTTCAGAAGTTGTAGTATGAAATTATGAGAATTGCAACACCCTCTTGTGTGCTAGGTTTGGTGATGGTGTGAGAGGTCTTTCTCTTGAGGAATATAGCAAAGGATTGGATGGGTTTTCTTCCCTTGTTGAAAAGGTTTTCCCAGGATACTTCTTGTGTACTTGTGGAAGGATATTCTTCTTGTGATATTGGTTTGTTGTAGTAGTTATGGTTCAAGCAATTGTTGACAGAAAATTTAAAAGGAATACATGATCCATAGCTCACTGAAAATCTAACAATTCTTTCCTTACCCAGCTGTGTGGTATACCCTTGCTCCAGTTAGGGATTTTCTTTTCTGGAATTAGACACTGATTTACAAAATCCCTGACTACATTCTCCTTCTTCCACCATCTTTCCCCATACACTGGCAATCTGCAGGCTTTAGCAATAGAATGCTCTGTCATGCGCATCAGAAGTTTTCCAACCACAGATTCAAAGCCATCAAAATTCTGTGAAAATGTCATCGAGATCTATTCATCATGCCCCTAGAACGTTGAGAAAAGGTTGAACCAACTGACATCCTTGAAATTTTGCGCCATCTGAGGGAATGCTTCGAGCAATTTTGTTCCTTCAAGCTCCAGTCTGATTATCTTTCCACTCTTTTTGGGTGCCATATCGTTGATACGATCCTGTAGACAATTCTGAGAAGATAGAGGGTTGAATCTTCAATTCCTAAGAGTTTTTAAAAACTAGAAGTCATCTCTTTACCTACAATCCCTGGATAAAATAACATACATACTAAAATAGGAAGGCAATGATTTCATTCATGATAATCGGACGTGTTGATTTGATGCAGAGATGGTGAGTACAACTCAATCCCTCATATATATCTGTTATCATAAAAATAGAAACCTGAAATACATCATAAAGAGGTATGAATATCCTCTAATCATGATTTAAAATGTTAGGACACGATCTTGGCGGGGTGGAGCATGCAAAACAATGATTATTCTCGACGTTGAAGGAATAACGATATTCTTGCAACGCCTTTTCTGACTTGGCAAAATTTGAAAATTCAAATAATGAAATGACAAGTGATGTAACAAAAATTATCATATCAAATGCTAATCTTTAAAAAAGATCAAAAATCATTTAAAAATGCCATAAAGATTGAAAAATAATCTTCCAAGACAAGAGGTAAAATCAAAGTTTTGACAAAAAATCATGAACAAAGGGTAGGAAAGGAACTAGGGACACCCACTAAGTCAAAAACAAGGTTAGGGACTAACACCTTGGACAATTCAATCCTATATATAAACTCAAGAGAGGTTCCATCACATCTAGGGGAAGGGAGGCATCATCCCTCTTTAGGAAACTTGGGTTTCTCTACTCATTATTGTCATTGATAAATGTTTTATAGTGGTAAATCTATTGTTATACATACACATGTATGTACATATACATATTGGAGATCAAGTATAAGAGTCTTTTTTGTAGGAAATCTAAGTTGCATGTGTAAGATCATTTGGTATGCGAACAAGTTTTGGAGACCTATTAGAAATATTTTCTTTAGATCGGGTAGATCCAACACCTACATAAGTGAATTTCAAGTGAGTTCCATCCATACTACTCTATATTATTAAGCATTAGGGTGTTAGATCAATAAAAAAAAATCCTACAAATTAATCTTGGATTATTTATTTACTTTCCTTTGCTAATTTATTGGTAAAACATAATCTAAAACTTAAGAGAATTACCTTAATAATCTACATCTATAGGTTAACATAATTAATGTTTAAAACCCTTATTAACTTGTTGGATGTCCCTCTCTTTTTTATTCCCACTTTCCTCACCTTAGAGTTTAATAGTTTTTCCTTATAATGGCAAATCCACTCCCTATTTTCCCTTTTTTATTATCATGTGTGTTGTAATGTGATCTTTCATCCTCACCTTACACTTCATTTTGTAGCATGAATATGTTTGTTCATTACAAAGACATTTGGAACTTTGTTTTTAATTTCTAATGAGATGGATTTTATATGAAGCTCGATTGTAGGGTTGTGCAATGTTATCTTCCTTTTATTATATTGAAATGAAAAATACTTATTTGTGAGGTTTAGACTAAAGGTATTCAATTTATTCATTCAAATTGAGTGTACCATGGGTTCCTAAAGGGGGACCTTCCATGTGTTACATGATGTGTAGAATAGAGTCAACATTTTGGGCTTAAAAACCCATGGCACGGTGTTGCAAAATCCACAATGTTGAGTCAACATGGGTTGTATGACCTTCTTGTATGACTTGGCGTATATTTAATGGATAACCTAACATCCACCTATGCATTGAGGTCATTCCATTTCTTGTTTAAAAGATTCAATTTATTTTTGTAAAATACTTTGAAGTCCCTTCAATCAACCTATCTTTGAAACCATATCTTGCAAGTACTCAATCAAATTAACAAGACACCTTGATCTAGCTTTCTTCCATGTTTTAGATGTTCTTGGGATACTTGTACTTATCATATCCAACACTTATATAGCTTGAACTCTTGTGATTATCTTGGCTCCATACTTGAAGGATTTTGCATTTATCCTAGGGCATCTTCATTGGCATAGTTCCACCGATATCTTGGATGATTCAATCCTATATATAACCTCAAGAGAGGTTCCATCACAACTAGAGGAAGGGAGGTATAATTACTCTTTAGGAAACTTGGGTCTCTCTACTCATTATTGTCATTAATACATGATTTATGGTGGTATGTATAGTGTTATACATACATACGTATGTACATATAAATATTGGAGATCAAGTATAAGAGTCTTGTTTGTAGGAAAACTAAGTTGCATGTATAAGATCATTTGGGACGCGAACGCATTTTGGAGATCTATTAGAACTCTTTTCTTTAGCCTGGGTAGATATAACACCTACATAAGTGAATTTCAAGTGATTTCCATCCACACTTCTCTGTCTTATTAAGCATTAGGGTTTTAGCTCAATAAAATAATATCCTACAAATTAACCTTAGATTATTGACCTAGGTGAGTATTGGTGGCCACCCACCTATCCCAACTTGCTCCTCTTGTTTGTTTTTAGTTCAACATGTTCTTCTGCACTTCTGTGTAATTGTGGGTTCTACACTTTTGGGGCTGTCTGAAGCCCTACACATCTTGCAGGTGGATACTGGTGGCCTCTCAACTAATCCAATTGGCCTATTTTGTATATTTTCATGTCAGTATATCTTGTTGTACTTTCATGGCTGTTTTGGAGCCCTGAACAATGTTTTTTTGGCTCACCACAGACAAATTGTAGACGGAGTCAAATTTTTATAGAGAAATGTGTAGTTCTATGAAAGACCTTTCCAACGGGCTATAACGCACCTAAAACGAAGGTCGTATGCAAAATTTACGACCCTGGGAAGTTGAGATACCAACTTACACATAGGGGCCCACATGACTTTTGGCGTTTCACCTTCTAGGGTTAGGTTTTGGATGTACAGGGTTTTGGAATTCATGAGTAATATCAAATAGGCCTTTGGAGCCTCATTGTAATAATTTCTTCTTAGATGGATGCATGTAGCAACCACATCTATTCTCAGAGATAACTACCACCATTCAAGCAAGTGTTTTGGTTCTATAGTTTTATAGTTTCAACCTATTTCATTTATTCAATAGAAGATATTGTTCACTGGATATCTGTGTTGTTTTTCATAACTTTGTGTTTATTGTATTTAGTCTTTTAATCAGTTCAATCCACTCCTAAATCCATATCAATTATTGATTTACTTTCCTTTGTTAATTTATTGATAAAACATAATCTAAAACTTAAAAAAATTAGCTTGATAATCTACATTTATAGATTAACATAATTAATTTTTAAACCCTTATTAACTTGTTGAATCTCTCTCTTTTTTATTCCCACTTTCCAAATCTCAGAGTTTCTTAGTTTTGCCTTATAATTAAGTGGCAAATCCATTCCCTCTTTTCCCTTTTTAGTATCATGTGTGTTGTAATGTGATCTTTCATCCTCACCTTACACTGCATTTTGTAGCATGTATATGTTTCCCCATTACAAATACATTTGACACTTTGGTTTTAATGTCTAATGAGACAGATTTTATATAAATCTCGAGTAGGGTTGTCCAATGTTATCTTTTTTTTATTATATTGAAATGACAAATATTTATTTGTGATTTTTAAGACTCAAGGTATCCAATTTCTCATTCAAATTGAATTTAAAATTATGAACATTATCCCAAGTATATAACTAGTGAGCTCCCAAGTATATAACTAGTGAGCTTAATAATTGAGAACCATGTTTTCTCTTTTGAATTCATAGGTTCAAATTTCTAAAGAGTAAAATATGTACACCTTTAATTATTCATACTATTAGTTTTCTAAAGAGTAAAATATGTACACCTTTAATTATTCATACACTTATCACTAACTCTATTCTATTTTTATTTTTGATGCTATGATATTCGTATGTTAATTGCCTCACAATTTGGTAGGTATATTCCACTATTCATCTTAGGAAATTAATTTTCTTTTACTAGACGTTGGGTTAGTTTCCTCACAACTCGCAATTTGGTAGGTATATTCCACTCTTCATCTTAGAAAATTAATTTTCTTTTACTAGAAATTGGGTAAGATCACATGGATAATCATGTAATGTTGTGTCTTTTGACCATCCACTTGTTTTTAGGTAGACTATCACTCAAGATTTATGTATGTACTTCATTTGGAAACTTATGTTTGTTACTTAATCAACATTAGTTCATCTTAGTCTTGGGACTAGTGTTTGTTACTTATTTTACTTTGGTTTGTTATTTTTTTTTTATTGGTAAACCCTTTTCTAGTGTAATAGAAAAAAAATTCTATTATTTCTTTGATACATTTTTACAGATGAATTGATATTACTTTATGGGGATATTAAGAACAATACATTCTTTATTCAATTGATAAATCTTTGGAATTTTTTTCCAATTACAGAGTACATTCAATAGTTCCAAAATCTTAGTTTGAGGGTAAAGAACATTTTTGAGGATAATTTTTTATATATCTTTATGGGCACTTTAAAGGATAACATTCAACATGAGGTGTGTCTCTTCAAATCTAAATCCGTAGAGAAAGTTTTTAGTATGGAAAGGAAAGTGGAAAAAAAAATATGGCTACTAGAAGGGTGGCCACTGATAACTATAGAGAGCAACATATTCCCTCTCCTAAACAGACAAAGTTGAAACAACAACAAATGAATGAAATAAGAGAAAAGAGATTATGTTTCAATTGTGATAGAAAGTACAATAGAGGGCATAAATGCAGTGAGAATAAATTATTATACATTAATTGTGAAGAGGAAGAAGATCGAGAATTGGAGCCATCACAAGAGATAGATCTAGAAAAGACTACTCCAATTATATCTTGTCATGCATTGGCCGACATCTGTACTCCACAAACCATCAAGATACATGGATACGTAAAAAGGAAAAGGTAATAGTATTGATTGATTTTGGTAGTACCCATTATTTCATCAATTACAAATTAGCAAAAAATTTCAATTGCTTTGAATATCTAGCACCAAAGTTTCAAGTAATGATTGTAGATGGAGGTACCATAAATTGTTCTGGGCAGTTCCATAATATTAATCTCAACATGGGGGGTATTTTTTGCATAATCCCATGATTTCCATCCAAATGGGTGGTGCTGATGTTGTATTAGGGTTCCAATGGTTATGTTACTCCCCACAGGCTAGGGGTAACTAAGGAGATGATGTCCTGACTCCCACAAGTTGAAGACATGGAGTGTTGAGATCTAGATGAGTAGATAGAGCCCCTCCTCTCACCACACATAATCTCATATATAGAAACAACATACACCACACCGGCATGGCCCAAAAAGGATAACAGGTCTTGCTTCATGAGGTGACAAGTCCAATCTCTTGGTAAGTGTCATTTTAATAATTGAAGAATTTGATCATGTTGCAAAGGTTCATTTCTTGATTATGAAAATGTTTGGTTGGAAATTATACCTTTTTCCTCATTTCACCTTGGTGGTTAACATGGTTTCCTAGTAAGTGGGTCACCCTCAATAAAAGGGTTTCTACTAGGGGGTCTCCTTGAAGGGTCATCGTACCATTCCTGCACATACTTACCACTTTCCACACCTTTTCCCTTTTGTTTCTTTATATTTTGGGTTTTGGGGATTATTGACCCCAAGAAGGGATTATACCTCATTTCATGGGAAGAAGGGGGTAAAGTCCCAGAGGTGTTGTATTTGGAAAAAGACAAAAGCCATAATTAATCCTTCTAGATGCTCTCCCTAAGGTCTTGAGAGCAATGAAATGCTTCTCTATAAAATATGAAGGACCTTTTAAAAAAGAAAACACATAATTAATAAATGTCCCGCTTGATGGGGAAATGCATTTGCAGTGTCTTTTAATTTCCAATGCATATGGAACTTAATGAATTCCTAACTTCAAGTGGAATTGTGGTGCTCTTTACTTTCCATTGCACATAGCACTCGATGTTCAAACCATAATAAATTAATGGCAAATAAAAAGGCTTGGAAAAAATTTGCATTGCAAATGAAGGATGCAACACAACCTCCACAAAGACACCCATAGATGAGACAATATGATTCATTTATATGTCAAGAACCCCATGCCCAAATGTCATTCCCCAATCCACCCCATATCCATTACATGAATTAGAGAGGGTCTTCTTGGGAATAACTCCTTGAATTGGGGATTGATCTTCCCAATAAGGCACTGTGACAACCCTCCCATACTTAAATTTGGAAAATTTTATAAGGTCTTTGAGTATTTTCTTAGTTTCAAAAGGGGGGACTTGAAGCACATGTTTGGGTGGTTCCTTTATTAAATGTGGATTACTTGACATGATACATGTGACTTGTGGACCCTTATAAGACACACTTTTTTGTCATTGCAAGACCTTGCTAAGTGAAAGCTATCCATGGAGAAATTATGCCATTTTTACCTTCATAGGGGGTTGAAAACCCCAAGGATGGATGTCATACCCCACATGATGGGTAGAGGAACCTAGAGCCTTTATGTATAAAGGATAGAGAACGTTTCCTTTGGAGGAACTTTGAAAAAACTAGAGAATGACATCATAATCCTTTGCACTTGGACGTTGGCCTTGGAAGGCCTAGGACATCACCTCCTAAGCCCTTGATTCTATATGGAGGATATGGTTTTGGGGGGATTTATGGTTCCGAAGGTAATGTTATGTGGTTGAAGGAAGAAGATGCATGGCATGCCACTCTAGCACATGAAAACTTGACACTTGACCTTTGGAGGCCCAATGATCTACTTTTTGAGGCTAAATGTCTCATTTCTAGGCCTCATGTCACCCTTCTAGGGCATGGCGTCACCCTTTTTTAGGGTTTTATCTTATGTAATTTTTTCATTTTCAAATTGTAAGGGAAGAAAAAGGGGATCGATCCTCTTTTAATTTTTTTTTGACAATTTAATGTAGACAAATTGGTTTAGATGGCCTCATATAAATAGAGGCCATCTCTTCTTCATCTTCACATCTCATCACTTGAGAATTACATACTCTCGAACTGAAATTTCAGCCGCTCTTGGGAAATTCACTATCTCTTGTCTCTTGTGCAAAATGGATGATTTACTTGTCTATTGGTGGAATAAAGGCTAGCGACTTCTCTTGGATGTTTGTTCTTGGCAATTTGGTGGAATTGTTTTGATAAGTAAGGGTTTTGCATGCTATCTCTTTGATTAGGTAAGAAATTTCTGCAATCTTATGTGTTTATTCTTGATTTCAAGGTTATTTTGTTAAAACCTTGGAGTAGTATAAAGGCGTACACCCTCCATCAAGGAAATTTCTGCTATTGTTATTGAAAAGGATTAAGGATTGATACAAGGAGTAAAAAGACTTACACCCTTGTTGCAAGACCTTGCTAAGGTTTGTTTTCTCTAGGGAGTAAAACAACTTACACCCCTAGAAGAGTAATAAAACCTAACTTAATTTGGTTGTAACCAAGAAAGAGACTCCATAACCCAATAGATAAGGCACTAATTGCATTGGAGATTGAATATTATTGCATTGGTAAACAAAATTTTTAAGAGATTGAATTGTTTAAGGTTGGATCTAAATTTTATATTCTTTAAGATATATTTTTCCCTAGGGGCATCTTGATTTGCTAAGTGATTGAGATGTTGTAATAAAAATTAATCTACAACCATTAGGGATACAACAAATTCACTCTCTCTTACCCTTCTACAATTTTTCTTTTGCCGAAATTTACTTGCAAGCTGTGATATTTGATCTACTATTTAAGTGCTATTGTTTGGGTGGCTTACTTGTTGATTTAGTGTCTAGAACTTGTTGTTGTAGAAAATGTTTGCTAAAACCATTGGGATATCATAAATACTTGCCGATAACACTCATTAATAGCGCTCTCTTGCTATCAAAGTCTTGGTTTAAACATTGGAAGATTGTCTACCAATTGTTAGACTTATTTTCCAACATCATATATTTGATTTTGATGGTTTAAATTGAAGTTGTCATAACATCTTCGTTGCTAATATATATTTCTATACTTTTGCAATTTTGGGATAACAAGGTTTCTTGTTGATTTTCCACTTGTTTTGAGGCTTATATCATCATGTTTCGTCTTATTTTGTTTTTTCTAACACTATTTTGCTGGTACACAACCTTGGAAACCATTTACCATATCCAAAGACTCTCTCCTAAATCCTAAAAATCATCTTAGACTATGAAATATAGGGGTGTTCTTCTAGATCCTTTCTTCTCCCCTTGCAATCCCCCTAGGGTCACCCGAGAAGCCTCCCTTGTGTTGGGATTTTCCTTCACTAAACAAGGGGAATACTTATTGAGGTGACAGTCATAGGTATTCCCATTTGTGTCACACACTTGTTGTTTGGGTTGGGATTTGACCCAATTAAAAACTATTCTATAACAGGTTACAATCATTGGGAGCAATGACCCTTAATTTTCAAGTTCTTTTCATGATATTTTCCTTATATGGAAAGGACTTCGAGTTTAGATGTATCCAAGGGAAACCCTCTAAAATGATAAGATTTAATAGCATGACAAAATTACTCAAAAAGAGACACCGTGGTGTAATTGCACAATTGTGCTCACTTGATGTTCAAACATCTATATCTTCTTCTCCATTAGATCTACAAATAGTTATCAACAAACATTACATGGTATTTGGTGAAATTCCTAAGGGTATTCCACCTATTCAAGATCATAACCATGCTATTCATTTACATCTAGGAAGTGTACCACTTAACATTAGGCCTTACATTTATCTATATGCACAAAAGAGTGATATTGAGCATATGATCTAAGAAATGTTAGAGGCTGACATCATTCAACCTTGCCAAAGTTATTTCTCTTCACCAGTGGTGATGTATACAAAAAAGGATGGTTCATGGTGTATGTGTCCAAATTATAGACTGTGATATCCCCATTTTTGGATTTCCCTACTTTGCAGTTGGAGGTGACCTTCGGGGTTTATGCCATCATGACCAGAGGGTTAAATGGAGGTTAACAATGATATCAAAGGGTTTTAGGGAATTATATGAGGCCCAACCTATACCATTTACCATATTTCATCATCAGGGTCATTTTTTCATAGTTCGTTCTTGGTTTTGTGGCATTCCGACGATTTCTGTAATTTGGGTTATTATTGAGCATAATTTAATTAAATACACTAATGGTGTTATTCATATCATATTTTATTAGGGAATACCTTGGTGTAATATCTCATTGAAATTGGGATGCAAATATCTAAAGTTTGGGATGATGAAAAAGGGGCTTCTGGCATCTGCAAATGTCTTAAAGCCAATTAATCACTTTCCGACATTAAGCGAATTAATTAATTGATTATTTAATGGCATCTGAGTGAGAAATTAATCTTTTTAAAAAGGTGGCATTGAGTATGTTGTTCCTAAGATTATCCTTAAGGCTCAAAGAATAATGTTAGGCATCATTAATATAAAAGAATGTTTTGAAAGGTGATTTTTTTTTCGTTAGTTATATAAGAATTAATCCTCAAATGAAATTAATGACAGAACATGACAAAGGCCATATTTCATTGTCTGAGTCGATTTATAAAATCAAATGATGTGGGGGGGAACTTACAAAAATGTTAAACAAAATGAGGCATCAATGCAAGATGAATCTTACCTTATTTACCATAGAAGAAAATAAAGAATGCACCCTTGAAAGGATATGAGATACAATTATCCAAGTAGCTCGTAGGTCTTGTATTTACTTATAGCAAATACAGAGGAAAATTTGTTTGCTTATCAAAAAACCGATAAAATGTGACCACAGTAGTAATAGTACTAAATTGCAACCACTCACTTATCAAGGAATGACATAAAGAAAGATAGAATTATGAGATACATTAGAAACACATAACTCAAACTGCACAAAGGTTGGAATCTCTGTCTGCACTTGTGTTAATTCTCACAAAAGGAGAGTTTTCTTTATTACATCCGGCAAGAAGAAGCCTGTGTTAAGACTTAAAACTATGTATTTATACAAAAATGATCTCAACCCTAAGCGGTTGGAATTCTCATAATTCAAAAACAGTAAATATTACAATATGTAAAATTTGAAGAGTTTCATTTGCATCTTCTCTGTCTCTTCACCTGCTGGCAGAGACGTTTCTTCTTCTTTTCCTCTAGCTTAGAAAAAGATAGCCTCTAATCATGACCTCGGTAAACAGTATGCACACGTTGTCTCATTTGTTTCCATATGTGTTGGCTTTCCCTTGTTCGACACACTGAACACATCTACCTACGAATTGCACCGCTAACCTGGAAGGTTTTGTTGTTTCCTTCGCCTCGAAAGTATATAGCTTCTTTTCTATAGGAGGCAACTTATCCTGCATTTTCCTTACTTCCGAAGATATATCCTGTAGCCATAAAATAGGATTGACTATCCACTTATTAATCTGGATAAGGTCAATTTGTTTCAATTGTTGGATTGTCGTCCGGGCTTCTTCCATGCTTGTCTTGGAATTAAGTTGATTTTTTTCTATATCAATTTGCCCCAGGGCCTCATATATACTATCTCCTTCAATTTCCAATGACTCTTTTCCGAGTGAAGACAATGCTTCTTCACAAACTGTCTTTACTTCCCTAGATAATCTTTTTCTTTCAACCAGATTTGCCTCCCAGGTCTTCAATATTATGTCGCCTTGGGTTTGCTCTGAAAGAGACAATCAAGAGACCCTGTCTATTTCATATTTGTCTGCTGATAAAAAGGCCTCTTGGAATGTAGCTCCAACTGAATTGGCCTCTCTCTCCTTTATGTAAATGTTATTTAAAGAATGGTCTGCTAGCCGATAATAGTTTTGAACAACTTCTACTTTAGTAAAAAGGTTTTACTGGGCTGATTCCAGCTTCTCATGCACCTCCAATGTCTGGGCTTGGAAAACCAACATATCCACTGTCATGCTCTCATTCAAGTTTATTTTAGATTCAAGTTTATTTTAGCCTGCAATTGTTTGACCAACTCTCCCTGTTGAATGGTCAGTTCTCTACTTTCCTGTGAATTTTTATGCATTTCATCAAGACTGATTTTGAGTTGCTAAATTTCCTATCTGTCACAGGATCTGATCTTCTCAAAACCCTTATTCATCTCATTTCTCACACTCTGTTCAACAGTCTTTATTTTGTTCTGAAACTATCTCACTAACAAATTCTTCTGTTTCAATTGTTTTGCTAGATTCCTAACTGAATATTGATTTGCCGTTGAAAAAACTCCCAATGAGCCCGCCATTTCTGTGGCAAATTCTACCTCCTCTAAGGATTGTCCATCATATAAAACTCTGTGCCTCTTGACATTTGCACCCTCCTTTTGGTGCATTTCTCTTTTTACTATAGCCCTCCTCTTCTTGCTGAAGAAGAAGTCAAAAGGGGGCATTTCTTCAATTGAAATAGGAGTAATGTCTTCTATAAAAACGACTTTAGCATTTGGGTTTCCCTGACTGGACTATAAAGGTGTGACTGATTTTATAGGGCTGCTGATCTCGGTGGATAGCTGATGCCCTATTGTGTTAGTAGCTGATTTGTCTAGTGTGGACGATGATTTTTCTTTCCCCATTTTTATCAAAGCTTTAGCTTGAGCTTTCATTTGATCATCTGGTGGATTTGTTAATGCATTATCCCCCTTTTGTGTCAAGACCTTAGTTTTTTCCGAATTTCCTTGAGCGTCCTGCTCATTGGAGCTCCCTGTTTCTAAAATCTGGGTCACAACTTTCTGTGTAGCTGGAGGTGTCGGGGCTTCTCCTTGCAAGACTTTAGGCAGACTATTTCATCAGTATCTTTGAAAATTATAGAACTCGGCTAATTTTTTTGGATCCAGAGTTTGAACTCGGCTCAACACTTCCTGATAAGATCTTGCTCCTTGGAATATCTCATCCTGTGGGGAATCTTCATGCTCGTATCTCTTTAGATTGTAAAGAGCCATGTGATTTCCCACGATCTTCTGGGGATCATGTTTCTTGAATTCAATATTAACAAGATTAATGTCTTCTAGGCCCACAACCATTACCTTTGAGTGGTTGAAATCTAATAGTGAGAACATACCAACCTGAAAAGGAAATACAGGCCATACCTTTTTCTGTGTTTCCTTTAGTTCTTTACTGATTCTCCCTAGCACAATTTTGTGTGATACCTCTCGGGACACCAATTGATCTGGTAGAAACTTTGGTAAGGCATGCGGAGGAATGGAACATCCAAAAACCTTGATGTAAGAGAAATGTTTCTCAATGTACCAATCCGCTATTTTTCCCAGGTTGGTCACTATCTTGTCTGAAATACTGAGAGGTGGGAAACCGTATATAGCGATATGCATCGGCACCACCACATAGTTTTAGATTTTGTAGAAGAAATATTTTCCTTTATCCTCCCACAATTTGGAGTGATAGAAATGTATTGGTTCAACATTGGTCGAAGTCCAACTCCAGCCCATCAAAGGAAATGGAATCACAAAACAAACGACATCCATAATGTATGCCAACATGTAAAATGGGGCAGGATACCCTTTGGATTTCAATGACTGATATTCTGTGATTTCCCTGAACAAATTGTCCGATAATATTTTGGCCCAATCAAAGGAACACCCCTCTACCACTGTATGCATGATTGGTACCCATGGTAATAAGAAATGAGTAGAGTTTTCCTTCCCGAAAAGTCTACATAACATCATGGCTACATACATCATGTGAGTTTCTAATGATGCAACAACATATATGCTATGGGTGTCTGCTCTAAATTTCTCAGGACGTGAGCACCAATCCTTGATCAAGTCAGGTAGGTTCTTTCCATATTCCGCGCATTCTTTTTTGTCGAATTCCATGAGGAAAGTGGCATTATAAATGTAATTGGGAACTGAAGATAATTTGTACATTACCTGGAAATTCTCTGGTCGGAAAGAACCAACTGCAAATTTTTGTGAATTACAGATGCTCCTGGTTGAGATATCAACATTCTCTAGCACCCAACCAATCATATCATTATAAGGAATGAGCCTAGGCCGCATTGCTATTTTATGCATCCTAGATTGAGCAACATATTTGTATCTCGTAGCCTGGATTTCATTCACCTCGTCACTCGAATCATCTGGGAAGTTGATCAATTCCTATTGTAGAATATCGAATACCCGCGTCTAGGTTTTCATGGTATCTATGGTTCTAGGTGAAGTGTCTGAGAGGACATCGATGTTCAGGCTCGAGCTTTCACCAGCCGCTTTAGCTGTTTTTTGTTGGAGCCATGATATCACGACATTAGAACTCTGTTACCTGTTACAGAAAATGCACAAACTTCTTATTTTTCTCAAACTTGCTTTTCTATGAGCTTGCTATTAGAATTCAAACTCCAACATCATGATTCACCTTAATTGTATCGATTTTATAAATACCTTTACTGATGATGTATTCACTTTCCTTAATGAAAATATTTAGCGGTGATCCGCGATCTTATTTGGAATCATTGCCATAGATCCTTTATTAATGCCATTATTTTTTGTTGGTTCGTGATCAGGAGGTTGTATAGATGAGATTTGAATTTCCCCGAACTATGCTTCAACGAAAAATTAACACGAGATAATAGTGTTTAACCCATTAACTAATCATTTTTAACCTTAATTCTTTTCAAGCTTTCATACCTCGAGTTATCCGATAATAGCTCGAGATATGATTTCCGAAACTCGAAATCGTGGAGGGATTAATTATTTGTTAATTGTATTTGATATTTAATCAACCCTTCTTAATACTTAAGGCATTTCGGGAGTTCGGGTTTCTTAAATTTAGAATGTGATAGATGGTGAATGCCCAAATTCCGAAAGCACGAAATTACTATTTGATTTTTTAATTGGGTTTTAGTTTCTTTTTAGGTATTTATCGTTTCATGTGTTGGCAAATTAACTTTATGAATGCTTCAACAGGCCACTACTCATAATGATGTGTCAAATCTTAGGAAGGTATACATGTATGATGACTAAGACCTTTTGAACACTTTTCGGATATTGGGACTTTGGAGTTGCTACATGGTGAAACGCCCAAAGTGCGAAAATCCAAAGCCTGAAACTTTGAAGCAGTCTCTAGAGGCTTGACCTTGTTAACATTCAGGTGGCTCCTAAATGTTCGAGAAAAAGGGATTGTTCAATCGATGGGAGAATTGGATCGACGATGGACCTCACATACACCTTAAGGTTAAAAACAAAAAATGATTTATCACTTGGAGATCGACTTCTGATATGAAGTAAAAAGAATAGTGTAAAGATTCAGGCTTATCATTTTAAATGTGTTCCAACAAAGTAATTGGAAAAAAGGCGCCTAAGTGACTATTGAATTAATAAAGTCACTTTAACTTATTAAAAAGGGAAAAAGGTCACAAAAGGGTCAATGAGAGAATAAAAGGAGAACGAGGGGCACCCTCTCTCATTATTCACTTGTTATTTTCTAAAAACAAATTGAGAGATCTCTTGTGGCTTTGGCTCTTGGGAAGAAAAAACCATAGAGAGTTTTGGAGATTGGTTTTGGTGTGAAACTATCCACCCTATCTAGTGGAAGGGAGGATATCACACAAATTTATTCATTGTGCTTCGATGTGGCTGAGTAATTCTTCTTTGGTAGCAGAGTTTTCCTATTTGAAGCCCTGTTTTCTTGGTGGCAACTGAGCTTCATAGTTTGTGGCTGAGTTTTGGTCTTAATAGGTCGATTTTTCATTGGTTGGGTCGTTCCATCTCATCTAGGCCAAGTTTGATGATCTAGAGGGCATGTTGTTGTATTACTGAGAGGGGGGGTGAATCAGTAATAGCGTAATTATAATCCTTTTTGTTCAAATGTTATATCAATATAGAATTATTATCCAATAATGAGTAGTAAGAAATAAACAATCACACACATACAGAGTACACCAGTGTTTTACGTGGAAACCAAAATCGGGAGAAAACCACATAATTCTTTTTCTTATATGTCCTAAAGAATTGCATTCATTGGAAGCACCGACTTCCTTTGTTTTCAAGCTGCAACTGGAAGGAGTCTCCAAAACCCTAGTTTCTCAGGCTACAACTTGAGGGAAGCTCCAACTCCCCAATTCTCTGGCTACAACCAGAAGGAGGCTACAACCTCCAATGTTCTCCGGCTACAACCGGAAGGTGGCTACAACCACCTGTCCTTGCCTCGTCCTACCACCCTAAAGTAGAAGTAGAATGAAGGAACCACTGTCACACTATCACTGTGAGATATACCGCTGTAAACCTATACCAATAAATCTGAACCATGCATCAACCATGCATCAACTTGTACCTCAACCTGTAATCAACCTGTACCATAAACAAGTGCATCAATCATGCACCAATCTGTAATCAACCTGTACCATAAAAAAGTGCATCCAACCATGTAACAAGTATGTACCAATCATGTGTCAACTACTCATCAACTATGACTAATCAATATGTACCAAGATCATCAATTATACACCTCATGTATGTGCGCCAACTCATCAACTACTTGTCTCAACCATGTACTCAACATGTACCACAACCAAATTCCCTCATCAATTTCATCATCCAAATCTGATTT